>JBAMMX010000024.1:7421018-8021018 GCA_037126225.1 Dillenia turbinata
TTTGAAACTCAACCCAAAATCCAATCCAATCGAAACTAAGGTAATTTCTTATTCTAAACTTTGAATTTAATCATTCATGATGATTCAATTTTATTATAGAGATCCATGAAGATTGGTTGAGATTGGTTTAAACCCTAGGTTAGCGAATTTATTTATAATTTGGGGGGAAATGGTAGAAATTTCAAGTCAAGGGAAGTTAGCGATGCAATTAACATTACAATGGGAAATCTCAATTTTTTTCCCTATCCGGATAGTTTCAGTCTCTGATCATTCTATAATAACTCCTTCCTGCACTACTAAAAACTGAATGCCGTTATTTCTACTAAAATTAGACTTCTAGAGCTTTAAAATGACATATGAATCGGAGGATTTCGTTAAAAATTGGAATTTTTGGCGAATTTGAAGTGGTACGAACTCACGAGAGAATTTTTGTGTAGTGTCTCTATTCTCGTCGTGAGTTTTAGTGCAGATTTGAGCTGTCTTCAAGATAGATTTAGGTTTAAGTCTAAACATAAAAATTGTAGATCCATGTTTTATCTTTAATTTGAGACCTGAATCACTTAAATTCGATATGTATGGTAAAGTTATGATAATTTTTTCGGACCCGCAGATTGAGTTATGAGATTCGTATATGATGTTTATGGAATCGATACATTGGTACGATTTGAATATATTTAGGACATAAACATAAAAGTTGTAGTTTTATGTCTAATATTTAAGTAAAAATTGGGATTTCCATGATCGGAGTAGTGTAGATCAAGATACTAGTGTTTTTCTATAACATGTTTTACCTAATTATTGGGAAATTAGGAACTTGTGATGTATTGAGAAGAACCTACTTACTCTAGTGTTAGTATATGGTTTAATGACTAATTTGTGACCAATGTCTTAGGATAACACATTGGGGGTCAAAGGAGGAAGTTGATTTGGTTTGGTTTGTAATTGGGAGTGCACACTCTCCCTCGGACTGTGGAATGGATGGTTATGTATCATTTAAATGAGTAAATGATTTTAATATGATTTGTAAATTTTATTTTGAAATAAATTTTGAAATGAATTTATAATATTTTGTGATGTGGAGAGCCTCGAAATGGAATTGTGAATTATCCATGACTCTTGAATTTGATTATTGACTTATTTGTACCCATGTTAGTTTGAGATACTCATAACTATGAAATGTTGCTCTACTTTATGATCGAGGATGAATTGATTGATAAATGGAAAATTTGTAACATGGTGTCGAGAAAATGACTATAGTCTAAGTCTTGGCACAGACAGGCTATCGGGTGGCGTGGTTAAGACTGGTTAAATTAGCTTGGGGAGGTGGGTTGAGAGTCTCCACAGCTGCCGGATAACGTGATAGACTTACTGAATTTTGGGCTAACGCTAAGGAAAAAGGGAATTTTATTAAAAAAATGTGAAAACCCTTTGGAGAGTACTACCAACTCATTAGTGAAATCATGTTTTCGCACACCCCAAAATTATGGAAAAAATGAAATTAGACTGCTTGATTTGATTATACGAGTCATTGTTGATTGATATAAATGATTTTAAGAAAATAAATTTCTTTATTGTACTAAATGATATTTGATACGTATTTGGCATCACCACCTTCAACCCTCATTTATATGTCGTATACCATTACACTTCACTCACGGGTACTGAAAATACTCATCCCTCTTTCTTTATATTTTTTCTCAGAGGAAGGATAGAGGGGACGAAGCCACAAGTGCGATTCGAGGTTTATTTTGTTAGATTTGGGTAGGAATAGATTATATATTTACCTGGGATTTGTAGATCATTGGACCATAGAAAGGAAATTTCAGACATCTCATACCGTATGGATTTTACTGATACTTGTTTGAGTTTTCGAGCAATTATTGGTAAAATCCAACGGTTATGATTTGAGACTTCATTATTTTGTGTAAACTCATGTTTGAAAGATACTTATTTTTGAAATGGGACATTTGGAATATTTACCTTGGATTTCGGGATTTATAGCTTATTTTGTAAACTCTATGAAATGCTTGAGAACTCGATTGGCTGGGATGCCACATCGCATGCATGCATGTACAGAGAACCCTCCCCAAATATGTGCCGATGTATGTTTGTATGTACAGGATGAGCCGGATGGGCTATTGGATGTGTATTGTTTATATGATTTCTTATTTTGATGAGTTTTATGTTTGGAAAAATTTATTGTATAATTGGAATGTTTACGCTATCCCTAGATAATGGAGATCATGCCCGTATGCCGAGATAACGCTGTGGTTATTACGTGCTCAACGGGAGAGTCAGGGCTTGACAATTCTATTGGTATCAGAGCCCAGATTTACGATTTTAAACGTTTAAAGGTTTGAAATATCTCCAAATGTCCCAAAGGTTTTCTAAAGGTTTCAAAAGCATTTTTCTTTTGAAAATCTCGATTTTAAAGATTTACTTTTAAGAAATGTACAGAACTTTCCATGGATCCTTATGGACTAGGTTTAATTTTTATTTTTAGGGGGTTAAGCACTTGAGTTTGTTCTTATTTTAATTGTTAAGGTTAGACACTCTCTATAGAGTTTTGCTCCCCAAACGAAGAATAAGGAGCCCAAATAGGGTATTTTTCACTCCACCTGCATAACCTGAGTGATGTATCGCTTTATGAATAGCTTCTAAATTGTGATTGAGGATCTCTCTTGGTTTGTTTGGCCAAATAGTGAATACCCTTATAGTAATTCCTTTGAACTATTATCTTGATGCTAGAAGTTTGATATACTTATTTAATAGACATGACAATATGGAACTGCTTATGATTAAGATATAAAGTAAAATATTCTTGAAAGATTGTATTTATGAGTAGATGTTGGAGTTTGATAAATGTTTTTGTGGTTTATTTTATTAGGTGTGATGAGTATTTTGTTCGGGTGTTAATTTCCATGGGGTCCAATAACTCATTTATAAGGACTAAGTTTATAAGCACTTTAATTGATTCTCGACCTCACTTGGCAAAGGATTTTTTGACGTTACTCCATTAGAAGAATGTGAGAGGTAAGACTACTCCTCCTATTGAGGAGAAATCCTAAGGCTCGAATCGGTCCTATAGGGACCAAAAGAAGGTAGGAGTCTAATTATTGATGGCAAATTTGGTGCCACTAAGATTTGAAATTCTCTTTATCTCTCTTACTCATTGTAGCCATTGATTTTAAACCCTAATGATGACACTATCATAGAACTCATTTTATTTCTCTAGCCTTTATATTATCACAAAACTTATTTTATTTTTGTGGTCCAAGACTCAATTTGATTAGAAAGGATGTAAATTTAGTTGGGGATAAAATTAGCAAATGCACTTGCAATTATGTCATGTTGCTTGCAGATGCTCACAGACACATATGACATGTATGTATTTTATTTGTCCGAGATGTTATGGACAGAGGTCTTAAAAAGGTGGTAGATGATTGTTAGAGAGAAATCAAAGATGGAGGATTTCAAGTGCATCATAAATTCAAAGAGTTTCTGAAAGTTAGATAAGAAAACTTATAGAAATATTAGGGTAAAGAAGAGTACCATCCTTGATCAGATGGATGTTTCATAGGTTGGATATTTAAAGTGCTTGCTTATGATGCTTATTTGTCAGAAGGTAAGTCTTAGGTAAAGGTAGGGCTTTTGTATTCGTTTTATTTACACATTTTATTCGAAATTTACAAACATTATGTTTCCTCTCATGGTAATGCAATCCCTTCTTATTTTTGAATGTCATCTTCAGACAATGTTAAAGAGGTTAGAGGTTCTTGGTTTAAATTTTAAAAAGGGAATGAGGTATAAAAAATATATTTATTATGAAAATGAGTATCTTTCTCTTTAGATAGTAATGTTATAAGACTATTAATAAGTATTATCAATTCAAGCATTAGCTATTTTGAATACTATATGAATTCAAGATTATTTGAACTATATTATATGAGATGTGAATTTGGTACATTAGGCGTAATGAGTTAGAAGTTGGTAAGAGTAGACAATAAATGATATTAGGAGGAATTGCTAGAAAGTTCCTTCTAATCGCCTATAACCAATGAGTACGATCCTTTGAAGGGATATTCGGATCGAGGATAAGGTTACTTTAAATTATTGATATGAGAGGAGTAGTATTATCATGGACAAGAGATCTTTTGTAAAAGACGAAAATTACAAACTTAGAGAATGAAGAAATTGCTGTAAAAACAATTTATTTCTCTAACATACAAACATCTCAATGAATTGATTCAATATTATTTTCAAGATGCAAGGTATATAATTGAGTTGATGTTTAAAGTGTTGATTTCTTATGTGATTATACTTTACACCCAAAATAATAATATTTTCTTTGAAGTTTAGGAAGTTGTTTCTACTATAAGGAATGAAATAACCGTGAATTGGTGGGTCATGATTACTACAAAGAAAGTAAACTTCAAGCTAGGCATATGTGATAAAGAATGAAATTCCATACGGAAAAGTTTCATGATATAAAAGATTGTATTGTACAAAACTATGAGCAAAATTATGTATATCTTGATTTCGATATTGCTAAATCTCCCACTAAGGAATTATTGGTCCTTAAGCATATAACATCATTAGAGAATTGAGAAAACTAAAGAGGTACCGAACAATAGGTTCAAAAGTAGATGGAGAGTTATGCGGATGTCCTATTATGGTTGCATATGGCTAAGTTAAGACGATAATGTGGATACATTTCAACAAAGTTGGAAATGTTAGGGTGAAAATGAAATTTTGGTTTATTTTGTTGATGTCTTCCTCTATTTAATGCCAAATGTATTACAACATGTATGTAGTTTATAGGATAAGCATACACACCCATGGATATAGAACTAGACAAGGGGATTCGGTAAAAAATGAGATATGAAAATTGTTATCATTTAGTGTTTTCTTGAAATTTAGTTCAAATAGGAAAGTTGTATTAAAAGTACTGTATGCAGATGGGAAGATTGTAATGTTTAGAGTGTAATAGTGATAAATATAAGAGGCACTAGAAGTAGTTATTACTTTGATAATTTGGGGGTATTAATGCAAACATTGGGTGATATATGGTTATATGTGTTTGATTTGATTTAAATAGAATATTGGTGTATTGCATGATACTAAAGTTGATTGAGAATGATCATGATAGAAGTATCTTGATTGAAAAATTATCCAACTAAGAGTTTAAGATTTGAAACTTGGAAGGGTTCTAATATTGTCAGTGGATTAAGTTTTCTCACTTAGTTTAGGCCATATTGAGGTTGATCTATATTTCATCATATACAAGTTTGATGATATATGGATTTGTATACCTTTTATACTAAGTCTTAAGGCTATGTGGCTGCCATATGTACCATCTTGATGGGGATTATTGAGTTTTAGTTATTATTATCTCTAGGAATACATGTATTTTGGAAGGGTTCTAATATTGTCGGGATTAAGTTTTTTCACTTAGTCTAGGCCATATTGAGGTTGATCTACATTTTATCATATACAAGTTTGATGATATATGGATTTGTATACCTTTTATACTAAGTCTTAAGGCTATGTGACTGCCATATGCACCATCTTGATGGGGATTATTGAGTTTTAGCTATTATTATCTCTAGGAATACATGTATTTTGGTTGTACTCATAGTTCATGTAATTAACTTTGGAAGTAGAGACAAATGTGATTTTCTACTATCTTTTCTCATATATCTTTTATTTTGATATCTTATAAATTGTGTCACTCTACCTGTGGATCTGTAATCGATATGGACAAGACATAGGTTGGTAGTTGTGTGAGTGAAAATTTTAGTTGATAGTAAAGTTTTAATTGACAAGGAATGAAACAAACATATCCAATTTTATGAAAGTAAAATGTTGTTAAGTTATTATCCAGATCTGAGTTTCAAAGTACGATCTGTACAAATACTAGATCGACAACAAATAAGAGAAATAGGTAAATACTTATGGTTAAAGTGTTGTGGAGAAAAAAATCAAGTGGAAGAATAGATTTGGGAGACTGAAGGAATAATATGGAAACAACCTCCACCACTTTTGATGTATAAATTTTAATTTAAATTTCGAGAACGAAATTTGGTTTTAGGAAGTGTTATAACACCAAGAATCGGTGTTAGAGATATTCTGTAAAATATCTTGGTAATTATAAAAGAAAATTTTAATTTTTTTTTTGATTTTCGATTTTAGCGTATTAAATTTGAATTTTAGGTATATACAAAACGTCGTATCCACGATTCGTAGTGAATCCCATTTTGATGAAATTTAAAATTTTAGTGAAAAGTGTGTATATGAAGATATGTATATTTGTGTGTGTGTGTGTGTGTGTATATATATGTATGTATATATATGTATATATGTATATATATATATATATATATGTATATGTATATATATATATATATGTATATGTATATATATATATATATGTATATGTATATATATATATAAAGAAGAGAAGCTTGGCGTGGGAACAAAGAGAATGGAAACCAATTGCGCACATGGTGGAAAGGTGAATTGACGAAAATGCCCTCAAGACCTAAATCAACACTTAACAAAAGGGAGGGGTAAAATGGTAATTTTATGCCCCAATTTGATGAACCCGCACACAGTTCTTTTTCTTTTTCTCTCTTCTTCTTCATTTTTCTCCTACTGCGACTGAGTATCTCTCGGCCTTACTCTCACTCTAACCTTCACCCAATCATATTTTATTTAATTTTCTCCATCAACTCAACCTATTTCCCATTTAACACACTAAATGGAGTACCAAGAATCCCAATCGGACTCAGAAACGAAGAATTAAATGGAGAAAATTACGGATTTTCATGAATGGAGAAAATTAGGGATTTTGAAACCCAACCCCAAAATCCAATTCGATTTCGAAACTAAGGTAATTTCTTACTCTAGACTTCGTATTTAACTTCATTCATGATAGATTCAATTTTATTATTAGAGATCCACGAAGATTGGTGGTCATACTCGTATACCGAGATAACGCGACGGTTGTTACATGCTCTACAGAAAAGTCGGGACGTGACGAACAACATGAAGATATAAAGTAATACTCTGAGAGGCAACAGTCACAAAGAGATAATAGAGGTGTACAAAGAGAGATCAAGATAAGTTTAGATATATCGAGCAAATAAATTCTCACAGTGAGAAGTTAAGTTATGTTAACCATCGAGTGTGTCGCCCCTTGTTATGTTTGACTTTAAAGACTAGCAACGGCCGTGGTGTAACGCGGCAGTTGTTACGTGCTCGACAGAAGAGTCGGGACGTGACAAACAACATGAAGATATAAAGTAATACTCTGAGAGGCAGTAGTCACAAAGAGATAATAGAGGTGTACAAAGAGAGATCAAGATAAGTTTAGATATATCGAGCAAATAAATTCTCACAGTGAGAAGTTAAGTTCTGTCGACCATCGTTTTTGTCTCATTGCCATTTGTTTGACTTTAAAGACTAGCAACGAAGCAGGGTGTAAAATTTTACGGCTGTCAGTCTGTCGTTCCCACGGATGGTTCCAATCTAATGGAGGTATTTTTTGCTCCTATAGATACCTGCTCTTTCGACCCAAACGAGAAGTCTGTGCCGAGGAGTTCACCGAATTTTCTCAAGCGGAAAACCGGCGAAAACCCCGCAGGTTGGTGCAGTGGGGGGCCCCCAATACTTAAGTCAGTGAGAGTAGATAAAATAAAGACTGAGTATAGCCTATAGGTTTTTGCCTTGTGTTGTCCCCGCATGATCTGTATATAGTGAGCCATGAATTTGGTCTCTGGTAGTATAAGATTAGTATAGAAATTGTATCTCTAATGGTGTAATCCTTGAGTCTGAAACCATACCTTTGATGGTGAAGAGTTGAGTCACCTCCTTGTACCACGAAGTTATGTGCATAGAGAGAGAATATTATGTAGTCATGTAATTATGTGCTTGTGGTTGTATGATTGTGTATAATTGTGATTGTGTAGGGAGAGAATGTTGTGTAATATAGGGTTGAGAGTGTAGCTCCCATTTTGTCTCGTGTTATGTTCTATATTTATAGTCTCCTAAGGGTATAGAAAAACATAATTTTCTTTCGTATAAGATCTTCTGAAATGGTAGGATTTGTGATCAAAGACTTTAGAATATTTAGAATCCTTTGAGGTTAGGAAGGTTCAAGATTTAGGGAGAGTTTACTTCTCTATTGAGAATCCAAGAGATTTAGAATTTTAAAGAATTAAGGAAGGTTTGAACTTATCAACAATTTCCTTATGTGATAATAAGAGAATTAAGATGTTATGGGAATCGGTTAAATCGAGTACCATCAATAACCATACACAGAGGTCATATTTGTTTTGTAATTATTTAATGGTTTTGGCAACAACCCTCTAAACAGCTAGTTCAATTTTTTTAACTCATTTAGCAATGTTAGAATGCCCGATGAGTAGAGTGTACAAATCGCAAAAGTTGGGCCGCATCACTTTATACGCAATAGAGATTGTGAATAGACTTTAGAATACAATGAAGTTGAATAATTAAAATTATTTTGTATGAACAAAATTAGATGACCAACTACTTACTAGAAAAAAACAGAATTATCTCACTTATATGCTCTTAGCAAATATTTCATAAGAGTCTTTGCAAAGAGAGAAATGATGTCAATAGTGTGTCTGGTTTGAAAAACATGACACGTTCTTTTATAGATAACTAGTGTTTATTCCAAATGATACAATTATTATTATTAATTTCAATGTTTGTTGCTGTTCGGTTTGAAAGCAACTCTTGCCAACAACTATGAATAAGTGACATTGGAAATCGAATCCCTAACTTCCATACCTCATACAAAGGTCACATTTGTACCTTATATATGTTGGCCTAGTAAGTAAGTTACCGGATCTCATCTAGAGAATTCGAATTCGAGTTTTGGATAGAGCTCCATCCCCAAGAGGAACTTCAGCGGCTTGATCCGGAATAATCGATGCGAAGTTCCGAAAACCGAGTGGTGGACTAAGTCCAAGGCACCAAAAAAAAAAGAAGAAAAAAAAAAAAAAACAAAGGTCACATTTGTTTTGTGGTTATTTAATTGTCTTGCCAACAACCCTCTAAACAACGGGTTCAATTTTTTAACTCACTCAGTAATGGTAGAATGCTCAAATGGATAAGTAACGAGTTCAGTGTAGTAGATACTAGCATAAAATTGGGCTCAAGAATTTTAATTGTCCAGAATTAAAGAGTCCACAAACCAAGTCATATGAAGTTGATGCTTGTAGCCCTTAACATTCTAATAATCTCAATACAGATCTAAGTCCAAAAGATTTTTAAGCTAGCTCTCTCTGGTTTGGGTAATGTCTCTAATGTCACTTACTTCGTCAATTCTGTCAGTTTAGTTGCTTCAGGTAATACACCCAAACCATGGTATTTTGACTCTCTTGCCATTAATCACATGACTCCTGAAAAAGATATGTTTGATTCTCTTTCCTTTATTGGTTGTTCACCAATTCATACAGCCAATGGCTCAACTATATCTGCAAGTCATGTTGGTACTATTCTGGATCCAGAAAAATTTTCTATTCCTATTGTTCTGTTAGTTCCCAAAATTTTAGTGGATCTGCTATTGGTAGGGCAACTTGTAATCAAAATCTAACAGTGTCTTTTTTTTTTTTTTTTCATTTTCTGGTTTTGTGATACATGATTACTTGATGGGGAAGCAAGTCGGTACAGACCGTAAGTTGGCAAGACTTTTCATTTTGGAGAAGTTATGATTCCCGGTAACCCCCTATAGCTAGCAAGTTTGGTTAGTGGTGTTGATGGGATTCATCAAATCAAAACTAGACTTGGGGAATGTTTTCATCTTCATGGGATTGAGGTTAAATCCACAAATGATGAGATTGTTTTATCTCAGCTTAAGTATGCTTCTGTTCTTCTTTCTTGTGCAAGATTAATTGGTAATAAGATAGCTAACACAACTCTCAAGTTGAATGTAAACTCTCTCCCTACAAAAAAAATTGCCACTACAAGAAAAACGAGTATCAACAACAAAAATATCCGTCGCTCATACTCAAATTTCCGTCGCTAAAAATATTAGCGACGGAAAATTCTGTCGTTGAAAGTCACCTTGCTAATTTAGCGATTAAAATTTTCCGTCGCTAAGAAAATTCGTCGTTAAACCGTCACTAATTAGTGACGAAAAAATCTATCGCTAAACCGTCACTAATTAGCGACAAAAATATTTTCGTCACTAATAATCCGTCGGTAATTAAATTTTTTTTTAATTATTCTTAATTACATATGGATTAATGACGGAAATTCATCGCTAAAGTGAGTAAGAGCAAACCCAAATCTCGAACCTGGACACTACCATCACTACCTTTTAATTTGCCAAAAATGTGCTCCCACTCCGATTCGAACCTGGGCGTGAGAGAGGGAACTTGAAAACTTTAACCACTATGTTACCATTACATTTGTATTATTAGTTTATTTTTTTTTCTATTTCTATATTTTATTTGTAACTTTCAATATTAAAAATACAATACCCTAATTTAATAAAAATATTAAATTATATTTAAAAAACAATAAATTATATTTTATAAAAAAATAAAATTATATTTAATAAACATACAAAATTATATTTAATAAAAACAAAAAATTATAATTAATAAAAAATAAATTTATATTTAATAAAAATGCAAAATTATGTTTTAAAAAAATAAAATTATGTATAATAAAAATAAAAATTATATTTCATAAAAATAAAAAATTATATTTAATAAAAACAAAAAATTATATTTAATAAAAATGCAAAATTATATTTAATAAAAATACAAAATTATATTTAATAAAAATACAAAATTATATTTAGTAAAAAAAAAAGTTATATTTAGTAAAAAATAAAATTATGTTTAATAAAAATACAAAATTATTTTTAATAAAAATATAAAATTATATTTAATAAAAATACAAAATTATATTTAATAAAAACACAATTAAATTTAATAAAAACACAAAATTAAATTTAATAAAATTATAAAATTTTATTTAATAAAAATATAAAATTATATTTAATAAAAGGATAAAATTATATTTAATAAAAACATAAAATTATATTCAATAAAAAAATTATATTTAATAAATTGACAAAATTATTTTTAACAAAAATACAAAATTATATTTAATAAAAACAAAAAAATATATATTAATAAAACTACAAAATTATATTTAATAAAACCAAAAAGTTATATTTAATAAAAAAAGAAAATTATATTTAATAAAAATACAAAATTATATTTAATAAAAAATAAAATTATATTTTACAAAAATACAAATTTATATTTAATAAAAATACAAAATTATATTTAATAAAAACATGAAATTATATTTTATAAAAATATAAAATTATATTTAATAAAGAAAAAATTTTATTTAATAAAAAAATATAATTATATTTAGTAAAAATGAAAAATTATATTTGATAAAAAAATAAAATTATATTTGATAAAAATACAAAATTATATTTAATAAAAATATAAAATTATATTTAATAAAAACAAAAAATTATATTTTATAAAAATACAAAATTATATTTAATAAAAATACAAAATTATATTTAATAAAAATATAAAATTATATTTAATAAAAACAAAAAATTATATTTTATAAAAATATAAAATTATATTTAATAAAAATAAAAAATTATATTTAATAAAAACAAAAAGACACAATTATATTTATTGAAAAGACACAATTATATTTATTAAAAATATAAAATTATATTTAATAAAAAAAATTATATTTAAAAAAAAATAAAAATAAAAATTTCAAATTAGTGACGGATTTTTCCGTCACTAAATCTATCGCTAATCTATTCATAAAGGTTTTAGCGACGGATTAGTAATAAAAAAATTAGCAACAAAAATTTTTCTTTACTAATTTGTCCAGAAAAATTTTAACGACAGAAAATTTTTATCGCTATTTTTAATGATGGATTTAGGATAAAAAAATTATCGATAGATTTTTTTATCGGTAAATCTATCACACTAATTTTTTTACCGTTGATCTATCATTAATAATGATTGATTTTTTTTTTATCGATAATTTTTATCGTTAAAAATCTATTTTCTGATGATAACGTGTCCTTTACCAGCGGTTAGCTTTATCAACGGTAGACAAAACCGCTGGCATTGGTCACTTTTTGCCGGCGAAAAAAGAAAAGCCGTTGGTAAAGGTGTTTTATTAGCGTAGAAATGCCAGCGGTTTCATTTTACATAGAAATGTCACTGCTTTTGGGATCAAAATCCCTTCTTCGACTCTCTCTGTCTCTCTCCCCTTTCCCTTACTCCTCGTTCGTCTCCGCTTCTCGTCAAAGGGGAAATCGACGAATTAATTGACCTCGTCGCCTACGCCGTCGCCCTTTACCCTCCATTCAGGTTCCTCTCTCTCTCTTTGATTAGGGTTTGTTTCCGAAGAATGATTGTGTTAAACTGATCAACCCTAATTTCATCATCTAATTTGATGGTGGTTTCATCATATTCTCTTCTAATTTTTATATTTCTTTGTTGTTATGGTGTGTTTGCCTTTGGATCGATGAGATTAGAAGCCAAATTGAGAGCGCAGTTGCCCTATATGCAACTCTGTCATCATCGAAGTACTTTAGGACAGATTAGGGTTTGTTTACTGCATTCTGTCAATTCTTCTATCATTTCTATCAATATGCAATTCTTCTGGCATACTGCATCTTAGATTAGGGTTTGTTTTCCTTTTCTCACCTTCCACAGCGTCAACAGGTAGCAATGTCAAAGATGGATGTTTATTGTCCTACCTATTTTATAATGCTTTTGCTAATTTTGTTTTCCCTTTGATGCTGCAGGCTTGTTTTGCTTTAGATATAGATAGATCCGTTAAGAATGATTTCTTTTTTCTGTCTGGAGAATTGGATATGTGAGTCATTGTTCTGATTTTAAGCTTGGACTTAAATTCCCGATGCAACCGGTTCATTTGTTTGTGTCGGTTCTTTTCTTAGGCATTGGATTTTGTTTTGAAAACTGGGCCTATGATATTTTCTGGGTCTGATACATATTCTTCAGTTTCTACTCCCCATGGATGTAATTTCCAAAGAATCAAGCCGAATGGTTGAAAAGAAATTTTGGTTCTATCTCATGATTGAAAACCGACACATTTACAGGAAAAAAAAATCAGCAATAATAAGACATATACAATTTAAAATAGGCACCACAGAGATGCACATAACATAAGCACCAAGAGTCCAATACCATGCTAAAAATGTGACACCTTTGAGCAAGTTCAGAGCTAAAGCTTCCTGCCACACTGTCTTGCACACTCCTTGAAAAATTGATACAGATCCAGTTGTTCACAGTACCTCCATTTACCATTTTCTGGAATGACATTTTTCATCCATATGAAAGACGAAAAAATATTATGAAATGAAATTTAATTTATTAATTGGATGCTTTATAGAATAATGTACAAATACATATGCTTCCTTTGCAGAGGAAAGATACATTTTCAGGTAAAATGGTCTTCCAAATTAAATTAGTTCAGGGGAAAGACAATTTTAAAGGAATACAAGTTCCAGAGAAACCACATCAACAGTCACACACAGTGGCATCATCAACTTAATCAATATATAGAAAACATGGAAATCGGGCTCTAATCAACAGAATTTCATGCTTCAGAAAATGCTTGTAAGCCCATTTCAATGTGCACATACTGGCTAAAGTGCATCATTGCACATGACTAAATGTTAGAAATCTAGATTTTAAATTACTTCTCTAAGTACTAAGGCCCAAGCTACATAACATTTTACTTCTATGTTTATGCCAAAGAAATGAAAAGCATATATGAACATCATTTGGCAATAGATTGCGAGCAGTATTCAGGCTACTCTATCTTTCCAAGTCTGCAAGTAGCACTATCTTCCCTAAGGCTAGGTTTTTAACTAGAGTGCCACTTTGGTGATTCATAGGTTCATATGCATAATTGACAATTATTAAATCACTAATTTCCACATTTAGCATGGACTAAAATCTTTCATAGCCTCACTGACTTCTCCATGAGTACACACACTAGTGCTTTGTTACCATTTGTAATATTGAAAAGCACTTTACCGGTAGTAATGATGAGCGTGTAGGCAATTTTCTTGTGAAAACAAGACAAATTTGTGATATATCAGTACTGTGATATATATGCTATCTTGGTATCACTATTTTTGTAATCATATTTTCCTCAAAATGTAACACTCATTTAACTTCTTTTTGTTTTCTGTTATTAGGTTCTATCTGCTCAGAGTGTATACCAATCACAAGAAGGCTCCTTTAATCCTAACAAAGGTAAGAACTATATGTGTTTCTTGCTAAACATTAATCAAAACAGCTTATTGGAGATTTTGGACATGTAGAACAATTTTCTTTTTCAGTATCTGCAATCATCTTTGCTCCATGGTGTCATTATGACATTCAAACCTTGAATCCTAATGAACCATCAATGACTCTTTATTGCTTAGCTAGCCTAGCAGACCTTGGATCATAAGTTAAACTTCTATGCATCTCCTATTAGCAGCATACTGAACAGGTTTAGTTCCCAGCACTCACAGGTTGTATACTTGTCCATGAAAAATGTACTTTATTTAATTTAGTTGATAGCAAATCTGGAATTGTGAATGTGTTTCCCTTCCTGTATAGCTTTACTTAGTCTGTATCCTTTTCATGTTTCTTTTTGGTCTATACCATTCATGCATATTATGTAGATTAACATAGAATACAGATATGACATGTGACACCAGATTACATTATTATTTATTTATTTATTTATTTTTTGGCCTTTAAAGACAGTAAACACAGTGATGGGTACAAACATGGGCATGATGTTGAAGTGATAATAAACTTGCATGTTCGCAAAAATACGTGTCCATTGATTATAGTTAAAGGTTTAATACATATTGTAATCTATAAGTTATGTTTGAGGCATGCCATTATGGTTATAGGATTTTCTTTATTTCTTTTTCTTTTAAAATGGATACATGCCTGAACAATGGAATTTTGAATCCGTATCAAATCCTGGATCTTATAGTATGCAAGTAAGTTTGAGCATAATGTTGATAAGTAGAACCTTTGTACTCTCTCCCTGGCTTGATGTATGAATTGGGTCATTAAATTAGAAGATATTTTAGAATGGCTTTTGTCCATGCCATTAGCCAAATAAGATAATAATGTTGTCCTTTATTGTAATAGCTTGGTAGGATCTGCCTTGACATTTTGAAAGATAAGTGGAGTCCAGCCCTCCAGATCCGAACAGTCTTGCTCAGGTAATCTTTTACTTTTTTTTTTTTTTGGTTAAGCTACAGTAATTAAATTATGCTTCAAAATTTGGTAGAAAATGATTCTATTGCACATATCATGAGCTTATAAATTACTAAAACAATATCAATATGAAATATGTGATTGAGAAATATGGTTGAGAAGGATATAGAAGCTTTCCTCAAAGGAAAGAACTGGAATTTTGTTGGGATGAAACCTTCAAACACTAAATTTGAGAGAACATTCAGTAATTACTTTGAAAGATCAAGAGAACATTGATGTTGGATGATGTATGCTTATATTTTTTGAGCCCTTTCCCATATTGATTTATTTATTTTTTGGATTTAATTAAATGTAAATTCTTTTGGCAGGTTAACTATGGTTTCATCATTAATCATCTTCAGCATGATCACGGAAAGACTGGTGTTCATTTCTCATATATAAGGATTAAATCAAATCATGTTTTCTCTTTACCATCCTTGTTTTGTTTTTCCTTATTAGTGTAGTTGAGTTTGTATCAAGACATTTTTTCTTTCTTTTTGTAAAGTATTGTATTTGTCAAAAAAATTCACTCCAATGTGATAGGATTGCCAATGTAAAAGCATATTTTGTTTGATCATTAATGGAAATGCCTATTATCTTATTTTATAACAAAACATATATTTGAAGATGAGAGAGATTTGTGGTATTTGTGTCTTTAGTTTTGGCTTCCATACAATATCAATGCGACAATAGTAAATAATCTGATCTATGCCAACGGCTCGGGACCTATGTCAGTGGCTAGGTTACCGCTAGCATAGATCTTGACCTATGCCAGCGGTCTCTGGCCGCTGGCAAATGTTCTGACCTATGCCAGCGGTCACTTGGCCACTAGCATAGGTCTTTACTAGCGCTAGCATTGCCAGCGGAAAAATGAACTATTGGAGAAGACCACAAAACCTTTACCAGTGGTTTTTGGGGGTTTTTATCAGCGGTTTTTGGCCGCTGGCAAAGGTCATTTTTTTTTTTTGTAGTGTATGCAACTACTGGGGAACTCTTACTAATGCTACTCTATATCAGTAACTAGTTGGAGTATTATTTATTTGACTATTAGTAAGTCGGATATTAGTCTTGCTATGCATATTGTTAGTCAATTTATTTTGAGCCCTGCTCAATTAATTGCATGGCAACTTTTTATATTTTAAGGTATGTTAAAGTAAACCTTGTATTACGGTTTCTTGCCCTCATTTCGTTCATGTCTAGAATTTCATTCCTATACAGACACTGATTGGCTGGTGATATTGATAATCCACAACTACTCCATGATTTTTATTTTCTTGGGTGAATCCTTAATATCATGGAAGAGTCAAAAACAAACTATGGTTGCTCAGTGCAGTGCTGAAGCGAAGTGTAGGGGTTTGGCAAAATTAGTACATGATGGGACGTGGCCCAACAGTCCAAGACCAAGAGAGACAATTTCCCAAAGGCCCATAAGAAGGGTCGGACGATCAGTACCCAATGACTGCAACAACAATCTACCAAAGGGTCGTAGACACCCCGATCAATCTACTGAAGGGCCTTAGTCACCCGGCTCTACCTATAGAAGGGTCTCAGTCGTCCCGTTAACCGATCGAGGCTTATCACACAGAGGCAGTCGCCCTGACCGATCGAGCGAGTATAGTCTCCCAATCAGCAAGTCCCGACAGCTTCCTATCGGTTAAGCAACCGATTGAGGAAAAGCACCCCAAGAGATAGGAAGGTCAAGATTTATTTAACTCTGGTTTCCTATTTCATAACGACAAATATCAAATCTCTCAGCAAGGAAAACATCTCTCCCGAAGAGGAAGGTTTCCCGGTATACAAGGATCATGATCAACTCGCAATATTAATGCCCGAAATTCTCAGATCTGTTCGATAAGGAAAGTAGGGTAAAAGTTTTTCAAAGGCGCACGACTATCACAAGTATAAGAGATCTCAAAACCCTCAACACCAGGTATGCTCTCTATGCCTAACACAGGGGGCACATTGATCACAGGGGGAATCAATCTCCCTCTACTCTCAGTCTGTTTCTTTCAAACGAAAACCGCTCTTTATTTACTTGAGCGTCAGAGTCTCCCCGCAAGAGCACCCTCCGGCAGCTTTTACAGGTCCATCCACCATCGACGGCTATCGTTCGAGTCAATAAGGAGCTGGTATCTGAGGAGCCAAAACCCACTTCCATCATATTGGCACCATCCGTTGGAAACAGACCGATTCTCTAAGATCTTATGACGACGTTCACAGCAACCCTCTCTGGTACAGCACCCGCCAAAAGAAGAAGTCAATCATAGATTTTGATGATGACAACCTTCCCACTGGAGTAGACCCCCTCCGAGACGATCCTATAGTTATCACTCTCAAAATAGACTCCTACACTGTGAAGAGGGTCCTTATCGACTAGGGGGCCGATTGCGATCTCCTAACTTGGGATGCCTTCTGTAGGATGGGCTTCAATCCATCTCGATTTCTACCCCCCACCGGATCCTTCCAAGGGCTTTCAGATGAGCCCACTTATCCTGAAGGCATCGTCTATCTTCCTGTGACATTAGGGAGACCCCCTAATCACGCAACCGCACCTGTTCTCTTTCATGTGGTAAAACTCTACTCCCCCTACAACACCATACTCGGCAGGCCCAGCCTAGATGATCTAGAAGCGCTGCCAAGCATGAGGCATATGAAGGTGAAATTCAGAACACCACTAGGGGTAACGACCATCAGAAGCGATTCTGACCCCTATATCCTCTTCGCAACACAAGGCGCTCAAGAAGTTTTCCCGGTCGATGCTCTGGAACCTAGAGACGACACTGAGCCGAGAACTAAGCCTAAGCCAGGCGAGGAAACAACCGAGATCCTGCTAACCAATGATCCTAATAAAACGGTCAAGATAATAGCCAACCTATCACCTCCCTTGCGAGAGGCCCTAGTCGCCTGCCTGCGACGACACTCAAAGGTTTTTGCATGGGTTCCGGAAGACATGTCTGGCATAGACCCTTCGGTCATAGCCCATAAGCTGACCGTTAATCCTGACTTCAGACTGATCAAGCAAAATAAGAGGGTATTCGCCCTCGAACACCAACGCGCCATCCAGGAAGAGGTTCAGAAGTTGTTGGCATCGGGATTCAATCGTGAAGTCAAGTACCCCGAAAGGCTGGCTAATGTAATCTTGGTAAAAAAGGCTAATGGCAAGTGGAGGATGTATGTAGACTTCACCGACCTCAACAAAGCATGTTCGAAGGATAACTATCTGCTCCCCAACATCGACAAACTCGTAGACAATTCCTTGGGGCACCAACTTTTGAGTTTCATGGATACCTACTCTGGTTATAACCAGATCAGAATGACCCCAGAAAACGAAGAAAAAACTAACTTCATCACCGAGTTCGGTACGTATTGTTATCGAGTCATGCCTTTGGCTTGAAGAATGTCGGAACAATTTTCTAACGGTTGGTCAATGTAGTCTTTAAAGACCAATTAGGTAGGAGCATTAAAACTTATGTCGTTGACATGCTTATAAAGAGTATTACAGTAGAAGATCACATTGTAGACCTTGAAGAGACCTTCCAAACTTTGGAGCGGTACAATATGCGGCTAAACCCAGAAATATACACATTCGGGATCGCTTCCGGAAAGTTCTTGGATTTCATGATCACCGATCGAGGAATAGAGGCCAACCCCAAAAAGATACAAGCAATATTAGATATGACTCCTCTCCAGACACTCAAAGAAGTACAACGCCTGACTGGTCGAATAGCGGCTTTAAGCCGATTCATGTCCAGAGTTGGTGAAAAGTATAAGCCCATATTTGATACGTTGAAAACGTCCCGACAGTTCAAATGGACACCCGAATGTCAAGCGGACTTTGAACGATTGAAGGCTCTCATGGCCTGTTCTCAGAGAGGAACTTTACTTGTATTTGGTCGTCTCCGAACGAGCACTCTGTTTCGTACTGGTGAGACAGGAGTCCGCCATCCAGAAATCAGTCTACTACATTAGCATGATACTGAAAGATTCCAAAATTAACTACTGGCCTATCGAGAAGATAGCCTATGCTTTGGTAATTTTAGCAAGGTGTCTTCGCCCGTATTTTCAGGCCCATACCATCATGGTACTTACTGACCAACCATTGAAGCAAATCCTCAAGAAGAGGGATACGTCAGGACGACTCATCAAATGGAGAGTGGAACTAGGCGAATTCGATATCCAATACCAACCACGACCTGCTATAAAGGGCCAAGCGCTGGCGGATTTTATCCTCGAATACACTTTACCCACAATGTCTGAGGAGCAGTTTTCTAACCATCAAGAAGAATGGACAGCTCCCGAGTGGACTATCCATGTAGGCGGATTGTCGAATTCTTCAGGAAGCAGTGCTGGGCACATATTAGTAGTACCAAACAACTTCAAGGAGGAGTACGCCCTCCGATTTGATTTCCAGACCACCAATAATCAAGTGGAGTATGAAACTCTGTTAACGGGTCTTCGGATTGCTACCAGTATGGGAGCACGAAATATTAGGGTGTTCACAGATGACCAATTGGTCGTAAAACAAATTGAATGGGTATACGAGACCAGAGACCCGATCATGGCGAAGTATCTGAGCAAGTTGCGAGAAACAATGGATCAGTTGGGCAAAGTAGACAACCAGCAGATCCCTCATTCGGAGAATGCACGAGCAGACACCCTGTCAAAGTTGGCTAGTTCCGATTCGGTCACATCCAGCCAAACGGTATACGTCGAGAGCCTACCGTATCCCAGCATTAACGAATCTAAGGAGGTCCTCCCAGTTGATCAGCCACTTAGTTAGAAGGACCCTATAGAAGACTACTTAAAGCATGATCGTCTGCCAGAATCCCCAGGAGAAGCCATAAAATTGAAACGGAAGGCGACACACTACGCCATAATTGATGGGGTCCTCTATCGAAAGTTATTCACTCATCCCTATCTATGATGCCTGACCCCCGAAGAAAGAAACTACGTCCTCCGGGAGATTCATGAGGGGGTCTGCGACAATCATCTGGGTGCTTAAAACCTAGTCTACAAAGCCCTTCGACAGGGATACTACTGGCCGAATATGAAGGCCGATTCCGACGACTATGTCAAAAGGTGTGACAGCTGTCAACGCTTCTCATCGGCTCCTCGATTACCCTCCACCGAACTTAACCCGATATCCAGCTCTTGGTCGTTTGCTCAGTGGGGCATGGACATCCTGGGACCGTTTCTTCTGGCCACTGGGCAACGGAAGTTCTTGATAGTAGCGATCGACTACTTTACAAAATGGGTGGAAGCCGAGCCTCTAGCTCAGATCACGGCCATTAAAGTCCAGTCCTTTGTATGGACTCACATTATTACTTGGTTTGTCATACCTCACATCCTTATCACGGATAATGGGAAGCAATTCGACAATCAGCGCTTTCGGGAGTTTTGCGAGAAGTTGAAATTCAACATAGGTTGTCATTAGTCGCTCACCTGCAAACTAACGGATTGGCTGAAATAACTAACTGAACGATCCTACAAGGACTAAAGACAACACTGGACGACGCCAAGGGATAATAGGTTGAAGAACTTTATGACATCCTCTGGTCATATCGCACTACCCTTCGAAGGGCGACCGGAGAAACACCCCTCAGTCTGACTTACGGAAATGAAGCTGTCATACCCGTGGAAATAGGTATTCACTCATTTCGGATAGCTCACTATGATGCCAGGTGAAATGAACGTGCCCAACGAGAAAAGTTAGACCTTCTTCCGGGATTACGGGATTCTGCATCAGTGCGGGTGGCTGCCTATCAACAGCAAATGACTCAGTACCATAACCGAAGGATCAGAAACCGATCGTTTAAACCCAGAGAATTGGTGCTAAGAAGAGTGGAAGCGACTGGCCAATAACAGCCTGGGGGTAACTTCGCCCCTAATTGGGAAGGTCCGTATCGAGTATGTTCCATAGTCCGACCAGGAGCATACCGTCTCGACAACCTAGACGGGTCAGCAATACTGAGAACTTGGAACTCAAAAAACTTGTGTATATATTATCAATAAGTCTCAGCGCTGTTAGATAGCCAGGAGGTCTTTCTCAAGTACAATCCAAGACCTTAGAAGGAGGGCCTCAGTCGTCTAGAATCAATCGATCATACACGTCGTCAATAGGGGATGTAATTCCCCAGATGGGTGGACGCGGTCCACAAATTTTCCTATTGCTAGGATGGTCTCAGTCGAATCGATCATATGCATCGTCAATAGGGAATGTAACTCTTCGGATGGGTGGACGCGGCTCACAAATTTTTCTATTGCTAGGAGGGTCCCAGTCGCCCAGGATCAATCGATCATACGCGTTATCAATAGGGGATGTAACTCCCTGGACGGGTGGACGCGGCCACAAATTTTCCTATTGCTAGGAGGGCATCAGTGGCCCGGGATCAATCGATCATACGCGCCGTCAATAGGAGATGTAACTCCTCGGACAAGTAGACGTGACCCACAAATTTTTCTATTACTAGGAGGGCCTCAGTTGCTTAGGATCAATCGATTATACGCATCGTCATAGGGGATGTAACTCCCCGGACGAGTGGACGCGACCCACAATTTGAAGTTTTTCCATTGCTAGGAGGGCCTCAGTCATCCAGGATCAATCAGTCGTATGCGTTGTCAATAGATGATATAACTCCTCGAACGGGTGGATGCAACCCACAACTTAAAATTTTCCTATTACTAGGAGGGCCTTAGTCGCCCAGCAACTACCAATCATACGCGTCGTTAATAGGGGATGTAACTCTCCGGACGGGTGGACGTGGCCTACAACTCAAAAAATCTTTCTATTGCCAGGAGGACCCCGATCGCCCGGCACCCGTCAATTCACTCCAACAAAAACTGAAGAAAGGCATGCAATTGGACGAAGAACAGAAAAAAGAAGAGACGAAAACTCAAGTAAGCAAAGTGTAACTTCTTTATTTACACTCATGTGAAATAATACATTCGTTTACAAGGAAGCATACACAACTTGCTGAAATGGGCTAGTTATACTACTAAGAGTACACATAGACATTCTCCCACGAGCAGTCCTTAGCCATTGTTATGGGCCAAGGAAATGATCCAACAACCAAGGAAGAACACAATCCCTACATAGAGAGCATAAAAACCAATGTAGTACTAGGAATAAGAGATGACGAGCCCGGGTTTTGACACCCCCAATGCAGCCCAGGCCAGAGTCACGCATCCAAAAAACGGTGAGAGATAGACATTCCCACCGCATCTGGATGGTGAGGACCAACCGGACGAGACCACGCAAGGCGATACAAGATGCACCCCCTTAGTAGCTAGGGATCAGATTACGCTGCCAGTGAAAAACCAACGTAATGAGGTCCCATTCCAATAGTCCTCTTTTTTAATCAGATCTCATTCCAGCAGAAGTCACTCCGACCAAACGACATCGCACGTTACGACACCCTAAGAGCCAGCCCTGAGAAGGAACCATTCTATACTAACCAATTAAGAGGAAAGAACATTGGTCCTTCACGAAAGGGAGCAAGTTCACGACATGGCTATTTATAGCCAGAAGGAGCAAGAGCCCTAATTAATTCGAGGAAGATGAGACGAAGCACAGACGCAAGTCATAAATGATGGGAGTAAATTATTATCAGTTCCCCATATATGAAGAGACAGGTTCGCATCCCCAACGTACAAGGTGGACGAATCAGAATGGACCAAGTGTCCCTATGCATTCATAACGTATGAAACACGCTTTACTTATGACTTTTCTTTTCCAAGAAAGCTATAAATCGGGGGAAAATGATAGAACGTGGCCCAATAGCCCAAGACCTAGAGAGACAATTCCCCAAAGGCCCATGAGAAGGGTCGGACGATCAGTACCCAATGACCGCAACAACAATCTATCAAAGGGTCGTAGTTACCCCGATCGATCTACTGAAGGGCCTTAATCACCCGGCTCTACCTATAGAAGGATCTCAGTCGCCCCGTTAACTGATCGAGACTTATCACACAGAGGCAGTCATCTTGACCGATCGAGTGAGTATCGGTCTCCCAATCAGCAAGTTTTGATAGTTTCCTGTCGGTCCAGTAACCGAATGAGGAAAACCACCCCAAGAGATTCAAAAGGAAGGTCAAGATTTACTTAACTCTGATTTCCTATTTCATAATGGCAAATATCGAATCTCCCAAGCAAGAAAAACATCCCTCCCGAAGAGGAAGGTTTTCTATTATACAAAGATCATGATCAACTCGCAATATTGATGCCCGAGATTCTCGGATCAGTTCGATAAGGAAAGTAGGGTAAAAGTCTTTCAACGGTGCACAACTCTCACAGTATAAGAGGTCTCAAAACCCTTGACACCAGATAGACTCTCTACACCTAACACAGGGGGCACATTGATCACAAGGGGAACCGCTCTCCCTCTACTCTCAATCTGTTTCTTTCAAACAAAAACCGCTCTTTACTAACTTGAGCGTTGGAGTCTCCTCGCCGGAGCACCCTCCGGCAGTTTTTGTAGATCTATCCACCATCGACGACCATCGTTCGAGTCAACAAGGAGTTGGTATCTGAAAAGTCAAATACTACCTCTATCAGTACATGACGATTTTTTTTTTAATCGCAAACACACTAAGCATATTGAGATAGATTGTCATTTGATTCTTAATTATATGCACGATCAATCTCTTACTTTTTCTTACATCTCGTCGTAACTACAAATAGTACTTTTTACCAACACTAATCTTCCATCAAGGTTTTGGTGTCCAAACTCAATATCTTTTCTTTGAAATAATCCTGAGTTTTGGCCAGAGTTCGAGTCAACAAGGAGTTGGTATCTGAGGAGTCAAAGCCCACCTCCATCAGTACATGACGATTTTTTTTTTAATTGCAAACACACTAAGCATATTGAGATAGATTGTCATTTGATTCTTCATTATATGCACGATCAATCTCTTACTTTTTCTTACATCTCGTCGTAACTACAAATAGTAGTTCTTTTTACCAACACTAATCTTCCATCAAGGTTTTGGTGTCCAAACTCAATATCTTTTCTTTGAAATAATCCTGAGTTTTGGCCAGAGTGTTAGTGTATATATGCTTGCAATGTAAATATTAAGTTATAAATTTTAGTAAGTAGCTTAGAAGTTGGTATATTTTTTAGTTGTTTTGTTTTTGTGTCAAATAAACTTTGGGTTTTATATTGATACACATTATTCTCTATTATTCTGGCTCTCCACCCCTTCTAGATTTCAGTGTTGCTGATCTAAGTGGCTTGATTTATAGCATATTTCCTGCATTTTGCGCATGGCCCATTTATAGTTATATCACAATTGCAGCATCATAGTATATGGAAAAAGAGAAGTGCTTTTTTAAAAAGTTGCTACACATTACCGACACAGTACTTGGTTAAACATTTTATGCCAACCGTGAAGCAAAATAAAACCAAAATGATTTCTAATATACAGTATTTTCGTTAACAAAATCCTCAAATTTTAGTATCTCATTACGTTGCAGCGAACTGAATGGCTCAGTCTGCAAGAATCCAACAAAACTCATAGCTAATGATTACTCATTCAGCGGACTACATATCCCGGGCAACACACCAAATGCTGTAGGGTCTTAGGTCACACTGATCTTTGTTGCTCAACTTCCTGCATTAAACATCTTGGCATTTCAATGGCTAGTCTTGATTATACTATATCAGGCATCAATCTACTCCATTTTTACCCATGTGCCATGGAGATCTTCATGATTCTGGGTAGCTCAATTAAGGTTGGATTCTTCGTGACCTCAAATCCAGAAAATGACCTCATCACAAAGGTTCTTAAGAAGGGTGATGTGTTTGTTTTCCTAGTTGGACTAAGCTCACTTCCAATGAAATGTTGGAACAGGAAATGCTGGGGCTTCGGCTGCATTGATTGGCCAAAATCCTAAACTTTTGTTCAAGGATTCCACCAATTCTAGTAACAAATTAATATTATAAGACGGATTTAAAAGTAATTGCAGTATTAATATTAAGATTTTATAGGCTTACCAGCTCACAGTGGCCCTGTTAGCTCTGCCAATAATAACGAAATTGATTAACTAATTTGGCCAAAGTCAAACACACTCTGCCCGTCTTTTAAGTTAATTGTTCTGTTTTTGTTTAAATAATTTTAGAATAAAAAATTCACATTCCTGGCAAAAGAAAAATGAATAGGATCGAAATATTTCAACTAAAAATATCTAAAAACTGACTTTAATCAAAACCACGCAGAGACCTTGTCTCACAAGCAGAGCTATTGCATTTTTTCCCCTTCAGTAGGTATGCCAAATATTGAACATTCTTTTACAAGATAGATCATATCACAAGTATCACGGAAGTGTATAAAAAGTATAAAGAAATAACTCAAAATATTTTTGAAATGAAAATAAATTCAAAGGTTAGAATTATCATAATTCATTTTTGACACCATCAGAGTAATTAGTAATCCATCTAGAATCGGGGAAGACTCTTATCACGTCCACAAAATTAGTCGAAGAAACGACCTCAAAGCTTGAGAGATTATTCAAGTCACCTTAGAGGAATGTAGCTTTCCGTAAATTGCGTTGAGGAAGAAGGACTACAATTTTCATTTCTCATGTTAGATGGTCACCAACTTGAGTGTGATGTCCCAAAACTTAATGACTTTCCATGTGGTGAGACTTGAGACTTTGGAAAAATCATATTGCAGCAATCAGGGTAAAAAAAATCATTTTGACACTTTGATTGTGATGTCCCAAAACTTTAGACTTTGATTGTCATGTGGTGACTTGGAAGCTAATAATCTCACAGGATCAGTCCCGACTTCTATGGTGATGGGGAAAACTTCTATAGTATTCTATACCTATGTAATAACCTTCTTTCAGGATCCATCCCTGAAGAAATAGGAATGCTTAATTCTCTCATTGATCTTGACTTGTCAGGTAATAATCTAGTAGGTTCAATCCCGGCATTTATTGGCAGCTTGACAGCCTTACATTTTCTTGACACCCTTATTTCTTTATTCAAATAACCTTTCTGGATCCATCCCTCCAGAAACAGGGAACCTTACATCTCTAGTTTATTTTTTTTTTGTACCATGACTAGGCTACCACCCGGTATCCGAGACTTCGCCCCGACTATTCCGGACCGACTGCTGTGGGACCCACTTTATGAGGGCGGGTCTCCCAACAAATGGCTTTTCCGAGGTTTGAATCCCTTCATGGTTAAGGGATGAAGATGTCCCTACCCATCTACACCACCACTTGTTGGTTACATCTCTAGTTTATCTACGGCTTTTAGCAAACGATCTCCGGGTGCCAATTCCACAGGAAATAGGGAAGCTTATTTCTCTAGCTAATGGGAGGCTTGATCAGAACAAATTTGAAGGGGTTCATTCCTGCTTCTATAGGAAACTTGGGCAACTTGACCATTTTAAGTCTTTCTGAAAATCAACTATCTGGACCAGTCCCTCCACAAATAGGAAAGATACAATCTCTTGAGGCGCTACTACTGAATTTTGACCACCTTAATGGCTCCCTTCCACAATCAGTGAATAATCTTGCGAAGCTCAGGGCATTGGGGTTGACTGAAAACCAGCTCGGTGGTCATTTACCAGAAAATATCTGCTTTAGTGGTGTGCTTCACGTTACTAGAAAATAGACTTTCAGTGATAGAAATTAGCAACGGATAACTATCCGTGGCTAATTAGTAATAAAATAGTGACAGAACGATTAGCGATGGGAAAAATCTATATGAAAAAATTCCGTAACTAAAATTAGTGACAGAATTGTTTCTGTCGGCAATCCGTTGCTAAAATTTAAAAAATTTTTTTAGGACAAATTAGTGACGGAAAAATCTGTCGCTAAAATTAGCGACGGAATTAATTCCGTCGGCAATCCATCACTAAAACTTGAATAAAATTTTTTGGATAAATTAGCGACAGAATTATCGACGGAAAATATTCCGTCAGTAATCCGTCGCTAAAACTTGAAAAAAAAATTGTATTTTTATTAAATATAATTTTATGTTTTTATTAAATATTAAATTATGGTATTGTTTTTTTATTAAATATAATTTTTTCATTTTTATTAAATATAATTTTATATTTTTATTGAATATAATTTTACGTTTTTATTAAATATAATTTTACATTTTTACTAAATATTAAATTATGGTATTGTTTTTTTTATTAAATATAATTTTTTATTTTTATTGAATATAATTTTATGTTTTTATTAAATATAATTTATATCCTATATTTTTATTAAATTAGGACATTGCTTTTTTATTAAATATAAATTTATGTTTTTATTAAATGTAATATTGTATTTTGTACTTTTATTAAATATAATTTTGTACTTTTATTAAATATAATTTTGTATTTTTATTAAATATAATTTTGTATTTTTAATAAATATAATGGAAAATTTTTAAATTTAGTTGATTTTTGATTTTGGAATTTTAAATTAGAATTTTTGGTATATATAAAATAATAATAATAATAATAAATAAATAATATATATCCGTATTCCAATTTGAGGTACATTCTATTTGATGGTAAACTTAGAATTTTAAATAAAATGTGGGTATAAATATATATATATATATATGTAGGAATACTTATTGATTTATTTATTAATATATATATGTTAAAAAAAAAACAGAGAGAAGGAGGGGGAGACGCAGCGTTTCAACACGAAACGCAGCGTCCCCATTCATCCCCAAATCGATTAGGGCTTCAGCCCTAATCAATCACTTTTTCGTCTCTCTCCCACTCTCTCTTTCAAATCTACCTCGCTCTCTCTCTATCCCTCTCTCGTGATCGAAGCTCCGCCCTCCTCCGCCGCTACCTCTGCCACGACTCCCGCCATTGTCTCTCTCTCTCTTTACCTCACTCTCTCTTTCCCCTTCGAATCTGTTTCTTTCTTCTCTGCTCTCAAACACTCGCTGTCACACTCTCTCCCTCTCGTTTGTCGCTCTCTCTCTGCCGCTCACGGTGGCTCCTCGACCACCACACACGGCCACATCGCTACTCTGTCTCTCTCTATCTCTTTTCTCTCGCACGACAGAGATCTTCCCTCTCTCTCTCGCGCACGACTATTGGTTGCCTCTCCCCCTTGCTTACTTGCACGCGGTGTTCTTTGCCGCTACAACCCTCTTATGCGACCTTCGCAGAGCTCCAAGCCGACAGGAGCAGTAGATTTAGGTAACCCTAGGCCGAGACTACGACTCATCCTGTGAAGGTAAGGGTTGACTTCTGATCCTAGTTCTGGGCTTTGATTGCATAGTGATTAAGTCTAATTATTGAATTTTGCTTTGAATCGGAAGTATTGCAGATTTCAGATTGAATCGAATGTCGCACGGACGTTAGGGTTGTGAGCTGTGAAAACCCTAGGTGAGGTAAAATTTCAAATCCCTATGACAATTGAATGGAATTAGGGTTAATTAGGGTGAGATTCTAATTAGGGTGACAATTGAATGAAAATGTGTTGAATTTGAGGAGAATGCATTTTCTTGGGATGTGATATGTGATTTCTAGGCTTACATCTAAATTTTACATGAGTTTAGGCCGATTAACATGAAAGAAACGTATCAAATGAAATTAGAACTTCATTGAGTTAATTAGAATAGCTCTCCTAAGAGTTGTTTCGAAATGTGCTTGAAAAATATTAAGGTAATGTAAATTCGGAAGAAATTGGGGAAATTGCTAGAAATTAGGAAGAATTATGGTATATTGGGAAATTTAGGTCATTAGTGATACAAATGATCTTGAAATGATGAAATAAGACAGTAGAGTCTGTGGATATGCAAATTATGCTATATTAAATTAGGAAAAAAAATTTGAAAACCCTATCATGAGATTTTATTTAATGAAATTTGTGATTATTGGTATAGGATAACCCATTTGAAGGTTGAGAAGGGTTTTCTTGGATTAAATTTACGGAATTAGGAGTGGATACCCTCCCAAGAGGTGAGTGGATGGTTTATTGTATTCATAAATGAGTAACATGTTTTAAAATTGTTTTATAAATGATTTTTGAAAGATTTTACATGATTTATGTAAATTGTTTTGTGACTGTGGGCTGTCTGAATTGGATTGTGAATTACGAATGCATCAATTGTGTTTAAGAATGCTTCTGTGCCATATGTTATTTGATATTACTATATGAATTGATTTGGCATGAGATTGTTGATTATTTAATGGAAAATTATGGCACATGATTTGATAAATAAGATGTTTGAGAAATGAATGGTGCTGGATTGTAAATGGTTATAGTCATTTCTCGCACGGAGCGATCCAACGGGGTGGCGTGGTTGAGGGTTGGATGATATTTAGCGAGAGAGACAGACGTGTCTCTCTCTACTGTAGGTCGGGCTATATCTGGATACATCCCGGTGAGGCATAACCCAACACCAAGGAAGGGGGTATGTTTTGAAACATTGGACGGAAAAGCCCTTGTCGGGTTTTCGTTTGGATTTGGCCAAACCCATTATGAGAGTGTTTTCGATGGGACCCCAGATTTTCTGAAAAGATGATCGATATGGATGCATGTTTATAAATTGTGATTTATTAGAAATGATTTTATGTATATGAAAGGATATTTATGAGATATGCTTTGACTGCCCCACATTCATCCCTTATTTATGAACACAATCACACTATTACACTCCACTCACTGAGTATTACCTAATACTCACCCCTCTCTCCCCATTTTTCAGAGAAGACTTAGCTGGGAGACTACTCGTCGGAGCTTGTGAAGTATTTTTGATGAATGATATAGGTATTTGGCATATGCAGGATTCTTGGAGAATCATAGTTCTCAGTACCATGGAAAAAGGGAAGTCTGTACACTCCATACCGTGCGAATTTTATTGATACTGGCTGAGTTCTTGATAAGTATTGATAAAATCCAACGATTTTTTATTTGTACCTTATTATTTTGATTTCTCTATTTTTAGAAAACTGTTTTATTCTATACTAGGACATTTGGATTAAAATTGTTGGCTTTTGCTATTTTCTTTTGATTTTGTGAAGTTCTGTACATCTCATACCGTTAGAATTTTACCGATACTGACTTGTTTTCTTCGGTAAGTGTTGGTAAAATCTGACGGTTATGTTTTGAGATTTCTTGTTTGTTAAATGTTTTATTTGTGTTGAAAATTTTGGGTGACTAGGATGACCATATCGCATGCGTGCATGTATAGGTTCTCACTCTCCATTATGTGCTGATGTGTACTCGTGCATGTACAGGTTTCCACTCCCTGATGTGTAATGATGTATGATTGCATGTACAGGATCCCACTCCCCGATGTGTGACAATGTGTGTGTTTGTACGTTCAGGGATGAGCCAGATGGGTTTATTGCATGTGTATTGTTTAAATGATTTCTTGTTTTGAAGAGTCTTATACTTTTGATGAATTATTATAAATTTGATAGCCTTGTGGAGTCCCGATATATGGGTAGGTTCTGCCCGTGTACTGAGACGACGCGGCGACTGTCGCGTGCTCAATCCGAAGATCAGGGCGTGACAACAGATATTCGATAGAACTTAATACAATTCGGCCTAGTTAAAATTACATGACCATTGGATTTTGATTAATCGAATTAGGGTTTCATTGTATGACTATTAAGTAAATCTAATTTAGAAAAATCTGTTATCATTAGGAATGATGTTTTAGTCAATAAATTTTAAAGGATTTGAAAGAATTCAACCATATAAAAAAATTGAAAATAAAAGAAATCGAAATCTTAGAGTTTTATAAAATTAAGGTTTTTATTTATCATTTTTTTTGTAGTTTGATCTTTTTTATAGTTTTAATATTTTTGTAATCTAGATTTGTTCTATCTAATTTAAATAGAGTAATTTATAATTAGTAATATAAAATATTCTTATGGGAATGACCTTGTTTTGCACTATACATAACACTCGACAATGATATATTTACCCAAAATTGTGATACATCAAAATCGCATAATACTTATAAAAATGATTGTGGAGATAAATTCTAGTGTAAGGGCCATTCAAGGAGAGAGGTGGTCTTGGGAAAGTACAGTTTAGACTCTATTGATCAATCACCTTTACCGGTTGGAGCTGTTGTGGTATAGGATTTGCTAGAACATGGATTAGATTTATGAAAATTCTGGGTGGTTGGTTGCTGGTGGATCTCGTGTCTGAGATATATGCATTTGTTAGAGCCTTATGGCTCAGAGCTTGTGATGTTTAATGAATTCATTTTTTTTTTATTGCATTTCTCTTGATGTAAATGGGGGTCCACTCTTAGACGGACTTTTGGCATTGCATTGTGATTTGCTTACATCATCCATTTCATTTGTTTATTATTTTCATACTCCCTTTTCTTTATGTTCTTAAACTTGTTTGCTTTGCTTGCTCTCGTCTGGTGTATTCATGCCATCTTTTTTTTTTTTTTTTTTTTTTTTTTTTCATTTGCTCACATCATTGTCCTTGCAAGTTGGATGGATGGAGCGCTCCTCAGAGGGATGTGTTTCGTTTTGAAACAAATAAAAAGGGAAGAAGGCAGGGTAGAAAATGTAGTTCCAGATCAGGTTAAAAATATTGCAAGTAAATTTAGAAGGATGTATTAAACAATATATCAATGTAGAAGGACAAATTTTAAAATTATATAATATTAGAAAAGTAATACGCTTAGATTTAAAGATTGAAAAACTAAATTTTTTTTTTTAGAGAAAAAATTTTGAGACAAATGTATTTGGAAAGAAATAATGTGAACTAAATTGAGTTTTTACAGAGCGAAGCAAATGTATTTAGATTTATAGAAAAAAATTAATTTAATTATTTAGAGAGGAAAATTAAAACCACTGTAACAATATTAAAATAATTTAATTCATTTAGGGTAAAATTAATGTGCTAAATTTAGAGTGAGAAATCATTTATTTTTTGGTGAAGGAAAACTTGGAAAGAGAAAAATAAATAATTGATTTTTGTTTTTAATTGGTTGCCGTATAGGAAAAGATATATTGATTAATAGGAAAAGCCCGTGACTTACATGCCCCCAAAACTCTCACATTGGTCATCCAGAGGAAACTCTTATCGCATTGACTCATGGGATGCTGGTGGTGACAAAACTATAGAGACTTTTCTTGCTTTGTCTTGTTCTTTTTGTTCTTCTTCCATTTAACACCTCTAAAGCTACAGTGACTATGGGCATGTTACTGCCGTGACCATGTTATGCGAGAGAAGCATGTAAAAAATATATACAAATAACTCAAAATCTTTTACATGAAGTTTAAACCAATGATTCAGTCGCCACTGTTAGGAACCATGCACACATGCCCATGTTAGGAACATCCCTTTTATTGTGGAAAGAGACAGAAGTTGGAGACACAGGATCTAACCTATAGACATTTTAATAGAGCACTTCCATCATAAGTCTCCTAAGTTTTATCGCATAAAATCATCTTCCAAACTACTAACTTTAGCCTTAGCTGCGAGTAATTGACTGCAAGCAATCAAGTTAAAATCTATATTTTAGACCATCACTTTCATAGCAGTTGCTCCTGAGCTCAGGTAGAGATTGAATCTGTCAGAAGTCAGTACCTTCACAAATTGAAGAAAATATTCAATAAATTTCAAGATGAATGTAAATGTTCAATGTTTCAGCTCTGAAAGAAGGGAATGATACTTAAATTGAATTAAAAAATGTTCCAAAATGTATACTGATGTTCTAATGAAAATGGAAAGAAAAAAAAAAGAACCGACGAATCAGGGAAGGCACTTATCTCATCCAAAAAAATTAGTTCAAGAAGTGAATTCCAAGCTTTAGAGAATATCCAAATCATGTTAAAGGAATGCAGCTTTCCCTGGTCATGTCAAGGAAGTAGCTTTCTATATTTATTTTCTGATGTAAGGTCCTAAAGACTTATGATGAGTTCTAATGCCGTATGCAATGTGCCCGACTTTCGATGCGCTGACATCTTTCAAAAATTGTATGCCAGGGGTCAGGGTGGGTGAAGATGAAAGCACAGAAAGATCCTTAAATGCACTTTTCTCGATTTCTATACACCAAACCACCACAAGCGAAAGAAAACCACTTCCATGGCACTTCTCAAGAAGCATCTTTCTTGCCTACTTTGGCCACTTTTCATCATTCTCAGCATTTTCACAATTACTTTCTCCACCACTGCTGCTCCCCATGCTACAAACACAGAGAAGGGGGCAGTGGAGGCAGCAGCTCTATTGACATGGAAAACTAGTCTTAGCAACCATGTTCAATCTCTTCTTTCTTCATGGATTGGAAGCAGCCCATGCAGCTGGATTGGCATTTTTTGTGATAATACTTCTTCTGCAGGTGTTTACAAAATAGACCTTGGGAGCCTTGGCCTCTCTGGTACTCTAGACAAACTGAACATCTCGTCTTTCCCTAGCCTTCTTAGCCTTAACTTGCGTAACAACTCGCTCTATGGATCAATTCCCTCACAAATTGGTGGTCTTTCACAGCTCACGTTCCTTGATTTGTCTTACAATCGCCTTTCAGGAGCTATTCCCTCTACAATTGGCCTACTCAAAAACCTGACTCTGGTGAGCTTAGCCAACAATGAAATTAATGGCACAATTCCCCCCGAGTTTGGAAATTTGATCTACCTACGAAAAGTTTACTTGTACACTAATAACATAACGGGAGCCATCCCAAAGGAAATAGGAGGCCTTACTTCTGTCACTCATCTTGACTTGAGTGATAACCTTCTTACAGGATCCATCCCTGAAGAAATAAGAATGCTTAATTCTTCTCTCTTTCATCTTGACTTGTCTAGTAATAATCTAGTAGGTTCAATCCCGGCTTCTATTGGCAGCTTGACAGCCTTACATTATCTTTACCTTTATTCAAATAACCTTTCTGGATCCATCCCACCAGAAATAGGGAACCTTACATCTCTAATTCATCTACAGCTTTTATTAAACAATCTCATGGGGTCAATTCCACAGGAAATAGGGAAGCTTGTTTCTCTATCCAGTATGAGGCTTAATCAGAACAAATTGGAGGGGTTCATTCCTGCTTCTATAGGAAACTTGGGCAACTTGGAAGGTTATTCTTTTTTTCTAATCAACTATCTGGATCTATTCCACAATCAATAAATAATCTTACGCAGCTCAGGTCTGTGGTGTTGAGTGCAAACGAGCTCAGTGGTCATTTGCCAAATAATATCTGCTTTAGTGGTGTGCTTCAGTATTTCACCATTAATGATAACCACATTCAAGGTGTTATTCCAAAAAGATTAAGAAACTGCTCTAGCTTATTCAGAGTGAGGCTTGAAAGAAATCAGCTCACGGGTAACAGTTCAGAGGACTTGGGAATATACCCCAACTTGGATTATATTGATCTGAGTCATAACAAATTGTATGGCGAGATTTCTGGAAACTGGGGGCAATGCCACCGCTTGACAAGCCTCAAGATGTCCAACAACAATATCTCTGGGAAGATACCAGTCGTTCTTGGCACCTCAATTCAGTTACTAGACCTCTCCTTCAAGCATCTGGTTGGAGAAATCCCAAAAGAGGTACAGAGTTTGAGTTCCTTGTTCAGTCTAGATCTGAGTAATAATAAACTCTCAGGCAATGTTCCTATAGAGCTTGGAACGTTGCATGCACTACAATTTCTCAACTTGGCAGGAAACAACATCAGCGGGCCGCTTCCGAAGCAGCTAGAGGATTGCTCAAATCTACAGCAATTGAATTTGAGTTCTAATCTTTTTATGGGAATCATTCCTGGAGAAATCGGAAGGTTGAAATCGCTTCAGGATCTAGATCTCAGTCATAATATGCTGAACGGATCGATATTACCAGAACTGGGGGAATTACAAAGCTTACAAATGCTAAACCTCTCCCACAATAACCTTTCCGGTTTCATTCCTTCTACATTTGGTGGTATGTCAGCCCTGACAACTGTGGTCAGTTCTTATAATCAGTTGGATGGTCCCCTTCCAAACAACAAGGCATTCCTCAATGCTCCTTATGAAGGCCTCAGGAATAATAAGGGCTTGTGTGGGAACGTGAAAGCTTTGAAGCTGTGCACATCTGACAATATTGAGAAAGCTAATGGCAAAAATAACAACAAAGTTATTGTCATAGCTGGTTGCTGTTTTCTTGCCTTCACTCTACTGGTTGGAATCTGTGTATTTCTCCATTGCAGAATGAGAATCAGATGGAGCAAAAGAGCAGAACCACAATGTCAAGATCTATTTGCAATATGGGGACATGATGGTATAATTCTTTACGAGCATATCATTGAGGCAACAGAGGATTTCAAGTCTGAACATTGCATTGGTGTGGGAGGTTATGGAGCTGTTTACAAAGCCCAACTTCCAAATGGTAAGGTTGTTGCTGTGAAGAAACTTCATCCATCTCCTGATGATGAGATCAATATGATGGCATTTAGAAGAGAGATTCGCATGTTAATGGACCTACGACACCGCAACATTGTCAAGCTTTACGGGTTTTGTTCCAATGCCAATGTCATAATTTTGATTTACAAGTACATGGAACGAGGAAGCCTGAGAAAGATATTGGAGGATGAGGAACAAGCAAAGCAGCTAGATTGGTGCAGCAGAATTAAGATTGTGAAAAGAGTGGCAGATGCTCTATCTTACATGCACCATGATTGTTCACCACCCATAATCCACAGAGACATTTCAAGCAACAATATTCTGCTTGATTTGGAGTATGAGGCTCATGTCTCGGATTTTGGCACTGCTAGGCTTTTGAAGCCTGATTCTTCGAATTGGACTACATTTGCAGGCACAATTGGCTATACAGCTCCAGGTACTATTCATATGGCCATGCATTGTACTCATTCATTTCCTGTTCTTCTTTTTGTTTGTTTATTATTATTGTTATTTCTTCTTTTGGTGTAGAGCTGGCCTTCACAATGAAAGTAGATACTAAATGTGATGTCTACAGCTTTGGAGTGGTCACTCTAGAAGTGGTAATGGGAATGCATCCAGGTGGTATCATTGCATCCCTGGCGTCCTCTTCAAGTGCCCAAAATATGCTTTTAAAGGATGCAATAGACCAACGCCTTGACTCACCTCCTGAAAATGTAGGGAATGAAATCGCTTTGGTTGTAAAGATGGCATTTGCATGCGTGCACTCTACATCCCAATCAAGGCCAACAATGAGGGACGTCTCTCGATTGCTCTTAGCTGGATGCCCAGCTTCTGCTCGACCATTTTCTATGATTACAATGGGAGAACTCATCAGAAACGGGGAATGATAACTGAAGCATCACTATGTGCTCCTTGTTCATCTAAATCAGTCTGTTATTTTTGTACTTTCACTTGGATCGAGTCCGGTTGTCTAATGTCCATGTATGTTTCAGTTGGAGTCTTGCCTCCTTGTAGTCTAGTTTATGTGTTAAATCCCTATAGAGTGTGCAAGTTCAAACATCTGCTTATTTCATGGCCATCCGTGAGCAAATTTGTAGGATTATATCTCAATTCATGCCTTCAGCTAACACTATACCTTCTAGGGTTCAGGGATAACGTTTTAACAACAAATAGTCAACTTGGAACATTAGATTTACAAATACCATAAGGTGTCATATGGCATCTTTATTTGGCCAAACAACAATAGTTAAGGTGAACCTGTAAATTGGTCTGTCAAGCGTAAGGCAATGGTAATTGATGGGACGTATTCCAAGGCCTAGTCCAAAAGAGTCAACTCTCTAGGAGCCCACGAAAAAGGGGGGTCTGTCGATTAATACTTACCGACTGCAACAACGATCTACCGAAGGTTCATAGCCGCCCAGGTCAATCTATCAAAGGGACTCAGTCGCCCAGGTCTACCGAACGAGGCATGCCTCAGTCGTCCCGTTACCGATCGAGCCTTATCAAGCAAAGGCTGTAACACCGAAAATTCGGTGTTAGAAATGTTTTGTGAAATATAGTAGAAAATTTTTTAAATATTATTGATTTTCGATTTTGGGGAATTAAATTGGAAATTTTGGTATAATCGAAATGTCCGTGTTGCAAATTCGTAGCGTGCTCTATTTTTGGTAAATTTAGAACTCCAATGTGATGAGAATATGAAAATATATATAAATATATATATATATTGTTATTTATAATTGAGAATATATATATAAAAAAAAGAGGATATGCTGCGTTTCGGAGTGAAATGCAGCACCCCCGTTTTCCCCAAATCGATTAGGGCTAATAGCCCTAATCGAATCTCTCATTCACTCTCTGCTCTCTCTCCCTCGTCTCTCTCGCGATCTCTCGCCATCACTCTCCCTCCACTGTGCGCAACCGAACCCGCGACCACCGCGAACCACCGTGGGTCGCCATCTCTCGGTCTCACGCCATATCTCTCTCTCGATCTCTCCCTCATAGTCTCTCTCTCTCTCTCTCTACCACAGTCTCTCTCGATCTCTCTCTCTATCCGGATCTCTCCATCTCTTGCTCTCTCTCACATCCTCTCAGTCCCTCTCTTCCGCGAGCGAAAGGACCCTTAGTCTCCCTCTCCCGCACGCGAAGAGCCTTCGTTCTCCTCCCTGCTCACGCGGTCTCCTACGAGCAGCTTCTTCTGCCACCTTGCAAAAGCCCCAATTGGAAGCCCTAGGCCGACTGTGACTCTTCCCCTGCAAAGGTAAAGATCGATCTTAACCCTAGCTCTAGGGTTTCAAAGTTCTTTAGTAATAAGTCTGGATTACTGATCTAAAATTTGAAATTGGAAGCTTTGCAGGTCTAAGAATGGACTAAGGAGACTTCTGAGCGAGGATTGCGAATCGCGAAAAACCCTAGGTGAGGGATTTTCAATCCCTTAAAGAATTCAAATTAATTTTTGTTGAATTTAGGTAGAAATTATATTTATATATATTCTAAAATGTATTAGACTCGTAAGAAATGTCTTTTCCTAAGAGTTGTATGAAATTATTGAGATTAGGTCTAGAATTCGATACAAATTTGACTACGAAGCATGATAGAATGTCGTAGATAGTATTAGAGTTTTGTTTGATTGATTTGTGTAGTTTTCCTTGAGATTTGAATTGAAATTGGAATGAATTAAATTAGGATTATGTAATTCGGGAGAAAATTGGTAAAATTGAGGAATATTGTAAATTTGAAGTCGTCGGTGATTTGAAATGATTCTAAATTGATGAAATGAAAGTGTAAGAATGTGGTTGTGCAAATTTAAGCTATTTTAAATAAAAGAGAAATTTGAAAACCCTTTTATAGAGCCTTAATTGATGATTATTTGTGTTGACTGGTCTAGGTTGACCTTTGGAGACTCGAGGGGAGTCTTTTTGAGTTAATTTCGAAAATAGGGAGTGGATACCCTTCCTAGAGGTGAGTGGACGGATCGTTGTGTAATAAATGAGCAAAATGTCTTTAAATTCTTTGATAAATGGTTTTGAATGATTTTCACATGATTTATATGAAATGATTTGTGATTGTGAGATGTCTGAAATGAGAATTTGAATTATGAATGCATCATATGTGATTTTACATGAATTTGTGCCATTTGTCTTGATTACTGGATTGGTAAATGCTCGTAGCATGATTTTCGGATTGAATTGATAAAATATGGCACATTGTTTGAAATGGAATGATTGTGAAATGATGGTGCACGAGAGAAATGGCTATAGTCATTCCCCCACGGAGCGACCCGACGGGGTGTCGTGGATTGGGATTTATATGTGAGAGAGGTATGCGGCCTCTACTCTGCCATGTCGGACTATCCGGATTGCATCCCGGTGAGGTTCGAGCCAACGCTAAGGAAGGGGGTAGTTTTAAAAAACTGAAATGGAAAACCCCTTGGCGGGCTTCCGTCTTGGTTCGGCCAAATACAAGGCGGAAGTGTTTTCGATGGGACCCTTGTGATTTTCTGAGAAAATGTTTGATATGGATGCATATTTTGTGAATGATGTTGAATTACTGAAAATGTTTAGATATGGAAAATGATGTTTGAAGTATGTTTTGACATTCCCCACTTTCACCCCTTATTTATTACACAATCATGTCATTGCACTCCACTTACTGAGTATTTATAATATTCACCCCTCTCTTTAACATTTTTCAGAGGAAGATTAGGCTTTTGTCAGAGATTGGAGCTTGGGGAGGGCCTACTAGCTGACTTTTGTAGGTATATATAGTGATGTATAGTCATTTTGGTCTGAACTGAATTCCATGGTAAGGAAGACTTGTACAATTCTTTTGGTACGGATTTAATCGACACTTGTTTCCAGTATAGAAACAAGTATTGATGGAATTCTTACGTGGTTTGTCGTTTATTTTCTTTTCTCTCATATTTTTGGTAAAAGCTTATTGTTGGAGTGGGACATTTGGTTTGTAATATTGAGAATGACTATTTTCTTTCGATTTCACGAAGTTCTGTACATCTCATATCGTTTAGATCTTACTGACGTTAAGTTGATTATTTCAGGCAAGTGTTAGTAAAATCCTACGACTATATTTTGGGACTTCTTGTTTGTTAAGTGCTTTCCTTATACTGTGAACTTTGAAATGGCTAGGATGGCCATATTGTGTGCTCGTACATGTACAGGTTCCCTCTTCCCGATTGTGTGCTGATGTGTACTCGCGCATGTACAGGTTCCCTCTCCCCGATGTGTGCTCGTGTGTACAGGGATGGACCGGATGGGTCCTTGCTTGTGTATTGTTATGTGATGTTTTTTGTTTTTGATGATCGGTGTAGAAAGAATTGTTGTGTTGTTTTTGTAGCCTTGCTGAGTCCCGGTATATGGGGAGGTTCTGCCCGTGTATCGAGACAATGCGACGGCTGTCGCGTGGTCGATCCGAGGATCGAGGCGTGACAAAGGCAGTCACCCCGACCGATCGAGTAAGTATCGGTCTCTTAATCACAAGTCTTGACAGCCCCCTGTCGGTCGAGCAACCAATCGGTGCTAAGTGCTCCCAGCGATTCTAAAGGAAGATCAAGATTTACTCAACTTTGGTTTCCTATTACACGAGGGCAAATCTCGAATCTCACAGGTAAGGAACAGATCCCTCCTAAAGAGGAAGGTTTCTCGATAAACAAGAATCGTGATCAACTTGTAATATTGATTTCCGAGATTCCCGAATCAATTTGTTAAGGAAAGTAGGGTAAAATCTTTCAAGGATGCACGACTCTCAAAGGTATAGGTCTCAAAACTCTCGACACTAGGTACGCTCTCTAAACCTAACACATGGGGCATATTGTTCACAAGGAGAACCACTCACTCTCCCTCTACTATCAGTCTGTTTCACTCAAATGAAAACTGCTCTTTACTGACTTGAGCGTCGGAGTCTCCCCACCAGAGCACCCTCCGACGGTTTTTTGTAGGTCCATTCACCTACGACGGCCATCGTTCGAGTCAACAAGGAGCTGGTATATGTGAAGCCAAAACACACCTCCATTAGATTGGCGCCCTCTATGGGAAACAGACTAGAAAAACTTCGATAACCATACCTCCAAGGACTAGACCGTCCTCAAAGGCCACCCCTGCCGTGTGACGGCACGTCTCTATGCTCACTGAACCTGTTGCTCCCCAAGTAATGAACTCTCAAGCCGAAAACTTTATGTTTCCTCGTCGACCATTGCATCTAGGGCTAATTCCGCAACACGCAAATCGAGAACAGGTCATGGCCCTAGGGCCAAAACAAGCGGATCACCCCCAAATGGAGAGATTAGTATCCGGAATTCAAAGAGTGAGTAAACAGTTGGAAGGATTCGGCCGAGCCCTTGAACCGAACAACCACTCGTCCGTTGCAGACAAAGAATACAGGCAACCCCCTGGACAAGAACTCCCGGAACCATCGGCAGCCTCCCAATACGACCTCCAGGATCTAAAAAGGCAGATTAAACGGCTTGTGGCTGCTGAGCTAAGACGAGCAGGAGCAAAGGACAGGGAAGATTCTTAGCACTCCTTAGGCGAATCGCCATTTGATGTAAAGATCTTATCAGAACTGACGCCGAGAGATATCTTTCTACCCCTCATGGCGCGATACGACGGAACGAGCTACCCCCGCGACCATTCCGCACATTTCATAACGGTGATGGTCTCTAGAGATCTCTCGGATGCCGCAATGTGCAAGCATTTCCCTACTACTCTCAAGGGCAATGCCTTAGCCTGGTTCAATTCCCTTCCCCCGCTCAGTGTCAAGAGTTTCGCACAACTCCGACAACAATTTGAGACCCACGTTGTGATCAGTCGAGGGGCTAAACGGAAATTGACATCCCTCTTATCATTACATCAGTGAGAAGAGGAACCTCTCCGGAACTTCATGGAGAGATTCAAGTCAGAAATGCTGAAAGTCTCTGACCTGGATCATAATATCGCTTTGGTTACGCTCTTAACGGGTCTGCGCTCCTCTGATACGAAGGTCTCCATCACAAAGAAACCTCCAGCATCTATCCAAGAATTCTTCTCTCGAGCAGAGAAATATATTGCTGTAGAAGAAGCAGAGGCCTTCGATCGACAAAAGGGCCACCATAGCAGGAAAGAGCGCAGCCGGTCACCACGACCACGTTCTTCGAAAAGAGGCAGACCAATGACTTCACCCTCGCAAAGGTTTAGGATCTACACCCCACTAAGAGAAATGTATTAAACAAGGAACAAATCATATGTTCGGTGACCCCCTCACCTGACAGAAGAAGATCCTAAAAAAGACAAATCCAAATATTGTCATTTTCATAGAGACTATGGCCACACAACTGATTAGTGTAAAAGGCTCAAGGACAAATTGGAATTCTTGATCCGCAGTGGAAGACTACAGAAGTTCATCAGCTCGGAAGGAAGAGATCTATGTTCTCCAAATAGGCGTGACGCACCAAGGGAGAATGAGCCACTCCATAGGCCAGATCTCAGACCACCGCGCGAGGAACCAGGAGGGGTAATCCTCCAAGTCCACCATGGAGATGGCTGGTACTAGCCTTATGTTCCCGCTAACATTTGTCTAGCGTATGATCCGGACTTTCCGGCACTCTTTCTTTAATAAAGGCCTCGATATTTATTATCACTCATTGATCACACACGGGACAGGGCTTCGAATCACCATTGAAGATAAGACCGAAGGGTCTCAGTCGCCCAGATCTTCTGAACGAATGTGTCACTAATGTGGGATGAAACTCCCCGAACGGGCGGACACGGCCCCAACTCTCAAAGTCTCTAATCGACCGAAGGGTCTTAGTCACCCAGATTTTCTAATCGAATGCGTCGTCAATAAGGGATAAAACTCCCCGGACGGGTGGACGCGGCCCACAACTTAAAATTTTCCATTGCTAGGAGGGCCTCAGTCGCCCAGTCTCTACCAATCGAACGCGGCGTCAATAATGGATGAACTCCCCGGACGGGTGGACGCGGCCCATAGCTTAAAATTTTCCATTACTAGAAGGGTCTTAGTCGCCCAGACTTTCCAATCGAACGCGTCGTCAATAAGGGATAAAACTCCTCGGACGGGTGGACGTGGCCCACAACTTAAAATTTTTCATTGCTAGTGGGGCCTCAGTCACCCAGTCTCTATCGATCGAACGCGTCATCAATAAGGGAGAAACTCCCCGGACGAGTGGGCGCAGCTCACAACTTAAAATGTTCCATTGCTAGGAGGGCCTCAGTCGCCCAGTCTCTACCGATCGAATGCATCATCAATAAGAGATGAAACTCCCCAAACGGGTGGACGCGGCCCACAACTTAAAATGTTCCATAGCTAGGAGGGGCTCAGTCGACCAGCTTTTACCAATCATACGAGCTATCGATAAGGGATGCAACTCCCTAGACCGGTGGACGTGACCCACAACTGAAGAATTTCATATAGTTCGGAGGGCCTTAACCGCCAGCTCTTATTGTTCGTACGAATCAGTGACAAGAAACAAAACTCCTCAAATGGGTCTATGACACCCTGATCTATAGTTCGACCCACCTGCCTGGTATTTTTCTCGATCATTCAGCTTATCTGTCTGGTATTTCCTCGATCTTCCTACCTATTGGATTGGTACTTTCTCTCGGTTATTCGACCCGTCCAGATCTTCCGAGTAAGTGTGGGGCAAAACCCCTCGAACGGACAGGCGTGACCCTAGTCTCTAATGCTCTAATTGGTTGGAAGCCTTTAGCCGTTCGGGCCTCTTGAAGAAGCACAGTAGGATTGATCTCCTAAAGGAATACCGAAGCAGCATTGGCTCTAAGAGCCTTCGGTAATACACAAGAATCAGAGAAAGTTTCTCGAGCCTCATTCGATTAGAAAAAACATCCGAAAGTTCTATGGAGATTATTACAAAAGATAGAAAATCCTCAAGATTACAAAGGCACAAAAGGGGTACAAGAAATGGTAGGAGCAGAATCCGAACCCGCTGACCCTTTAAGAGGGGGTAGAGCCTCGTGTTGGCCGACCGCGTAAAGAATCTCTTCGGCGCATTTCAAATGCTCATGTAACTTACGTTGAGAAAGTTGTAGGGCAACGACATCTCTGGCGGTAGAAGCCTTGAGGTCAGCTATCACTTGCTCAGCCCTTCGAAGGGATTCTTCCCATAAATGGGCCAACATTTTAGCAGTCGTTAACCGCGCCTTTCGAGCACGCACCTCCGCTTCTAATCCCTCACAGCGAGCTTGAACTGAAGCAAGGTCTTCCCGAAGGCACTTGATCTGCCTATCTTTGGCCTACAAAACGGTTTTTTCTTGGTTCTCCGGGGCATCTTTCAGCGCCAACACCTGATCGCTTATACGAGCAAACTATTCATCCCGTTTAGCCCTCGACCTTCTTTGAAACTAAGCTAGGGTAGAAGTCTGAGAAAAAAGACGCGATGGTCAGAGTCACGAGATAAGTAAAGATTCAACTTCGATTCACACAAGGAAATACTTACTGTGAGGCAGAGGGATTGGATAACCCTATCGGTATACTCCAGAGGCATCTCTTCAAGGGTGGACCACGGAGGAAATCGGAAATGCTCGGCCAACTGTGACCCTTCTTGAGGATTAACAAGATTAAAAATGTGGCCCCTCATGAAAACCGCCACCGACCTCTCTTCAGCACTCCGCGCTTTTTCAATCAAAATGGGTGGAGGAGTGCGATAGTCATCGGGGAAGTTGACCAAAAGACGTTGAGACTCCCGACAGGAATGTCCCGATTCGTCATCAGAAACGGAAGTGGAGGGTTGCATCCGGGGAAACTCTTCCGACCCCTGCTCTTACATCGAGACGTTCTCCGTCCTCTCAAAGCATTCCTCACCAGAATCGTCTCCTCCTCCAACCCCGGTCGACATACCAAGGTTTTCACCAACTAAACAGTCTCCTCCAGTTTCAAATTGTTCATGGGGTAGCACATGCCATTCCGACTCGGTTTGCTTCTCCTCCTCAAAGGGTGCACTGGACGTCCTAGTCTTCGACTTTTTCCGCCGAACCTCAGGGGAAGTGTTACTCGTTTTCCTCTTAGCATGATATCGCATTTCCCGCTCAGTAGAGATTTCACCAAAAAGACGAGCATCAAAGTCCAGCACCTAGTCGACCAAGTCTTTTCCCCGTTGCCCTAGCAGGAGGGGCTTGGTAATTTGGATTGTTTCATCCATGAGGAGACCGGACAATACCAATAGGTCGTCCTTCACTAAACAGTCCACCCACAAGCTCCTATAACCAACGTCATAATGACGGGCCACCGCACACAAAAAACGGGAGTGTCAAAGGAGGGATGAGATTTTATCATTCAGAAAGGGTACCTGGTTAGCATCCGGAAGTGCAGGAAGGAGATCACGGTTAAAAAATTTGATGAAGAAAAACGTCTGCATCCAGTGCTTATCCTGAGACTCGCTATAGAAGAATTTCCAGTGAGACTCTCGGCGAGTTTGAAGCTTGTACCAACCCTGAGTAGACCCTTTGGAGCTATAATGCCCCAAGGAAAACAGAGCCCTAAAAATCTCCAGGTCAAAGTGGATACGGAGAAACCCTAACAAAGAAATTAGGGTAATCACGAATCACCAAGCACTTGGGATAAGCAACGAAGGGTGAATATTCCAGTACTTCAAAACTTCCGTCAATGGGCCCGTATATGGGATCTTCAAACCATACTTCATGCACTATTTGTACATGGGGACACAACCCTCGGGGGCAAAACTCGCTCTATCCCCCTTGCCAGGTAATACAAACTCGAAGTCGCTCCCTAGTGACATTTCCTTCTGGACTTCCATCAGATCCTCCTCGGTCATGATGCTCTGAATGTTGTCTATACTACATGATGAGGAAACGTCCGACGACATCTTTTTGCTGAAAGAGAAGGCTCCTCAGAGAAAAAAGGAAGAGAAGTACTTTCTAAAAGACGAAAACCCTTACAAAGCGTATGAGAGACGGTTTAGGAAAATCTAAGCAGCCGTATTAAAAGACCCCTACGAGGCGTGTATAAGACGATTCGAGGAAATCGAGATGACGAATGTCAAAGAGAAAAGGGACATCCCTTTTCGAGAATTATCACTCATGGCGCTTCTTCTTCTGAGAAGACTCTGAATCGGGGGCAAATGATGGGACGTATTCCAAGACCCAGTCCAAAAGAGTCAACTCTCTAGGGGCTTACGAAAAAGGGGGGTCTGTCGATTAATACCTACCGACCGCAACAACGATCAATCGAAGGGCCATTGCTGCCCAGGTCAATCTACCGAAGGGCCATAGCCGCCCTGATTAATCCATCGAAGGGCCATAGCCGCCCAGGTCAATCTATCGAAGGGACTCAGTCGCCCAGGTCTACCGAACTAGGTGTCTTAATCGCCCCATTACCGATCGAGCCTTATCACGCAAAGGCAATCACCCCGACCGATCGAGCAAGTATCGGTCTCTTAGTTAGCAAGTCCCAACAGTCCCCTGTCGGTCGAGCAACTGATCGGTGCTAAGCGCTCCCAGCGATTCTAAAGGAAGGTCAAGATTTACTCAACTTTAGTTTCCTATTACACGAGGGCAAATCTCGAATCTCATAGGTAAGGAAAAGATCCCTCCTGAAGAGGAAGGTTTCTCGATAAACAAGGATCGTGATCAACTCACAATATTGACTTCTGAGATTCTCGAATCAATTTGTTAAGGAAAGTGGGGTAAAATCTTTCAAGGACGCATGACTCTTAAAGGTATAAGCGGTCTCAAAACCTCGAACCAGGTACGCTCTCTAAGCCTAACACAGGGGGCACATTGTTCACAGGGAGAACCACTCACTCTCCCTCTACTCTCAGTTTGTTTAACTCAAATGAAAACCACTCTTTACTAACTTGAGCATCGAAGTTTTCCCGCCAGAGCACCCTCCGGTGATTTTTTGCAAGTCCATTCACCTACGACGGCCATCGTTCGAGTCAACAAGGAGTTAGTATCTATGGAGCCAAAACCCACCTCCATCAGTAATAAAAATGAAAACAGAAACCAACGAGTCGCCATAGTTAAATAGGGATACTGTATGAAGCACCTTTCATGGCCGACGGCAGTGTGAGCTATAGCTATAATTTTGCTGCCTAACCTGCTCAAAGAAGCCCATAGCAATATTAAAGATGGCAAAATCAAGTAACTCGTCAAACACATCTTAAGGTATTTAACAAGTCAACCCACAGATTAACATCAAACATTACCCACCTGAGTTTGTTCTTCTTCTTCTTCTTCTTTAGCCTACCCAATGGAGCCTACAATGCAGGCCACATGAATGGTGGGCTTCCTTTGTCCCTTTTTCTTGTTTTGATTTTGTTGATGATGAGTATTATTGTGTTAGGACCCAATTTCGGAAAAGTCTATGCATGATTGTCTAGTCTGTGTCCCTTTTCACTTAGAAATTGTAATTTAGATTATTGAATTAGAAATTGTAGTTTTTTTGAAACCCAATTTCTAATCTCTCCAATTAGAAATTATAATTTAGATTATTGAATACACCTTTTATTAATCATAATACGCTGCTATAAGCTCTACACTTTATCTATTATATATGAATAATTCTTTTTTAGTGAATAAAAAATAAAAAATATAAGATTAATTGAACTAAGATCTCTATACAAGATTTACTAGGCTTGATCATTAATACTTAAATGATTTTGTAACATTAAAAATTCTACAACGACAAGGAAAGATTTAAAATATCAAATACTAGTCAAATGAGTTGAATAAAATCAAAATTGAAGGAGGTAGGTTTTGGCTTCTCAGATACCAGCTCCTTGTTGACTCGAACGATGGCCGTCGTAGGTGAATGGACCTGCAAAAACCGTTGGAGGGTGCCCCGGTGGGGAGATTTCGATGCTCAAGTTAGTAAAGAGTGGTTTTCGTTTGAAAGAAACAAACTAAGAGTAGAGGGAGAGTGGTTCCCCCTGTGATCAGTGTGTCCCCTGTGTTAGGCCTAGAGAGCGTACCTGGTGTCGAGGGTTTTAAGACCTTTTATACCTGTGAGAGTAGTACGCCGGTAAAAGACTTTTGCCCTACTTTCCTTAACAAATTGATTCAGGAATCTCGGAAGTCAATATTGTGAGTTGATCAGAATCCTTGCATATCGGGAAACCTTCCTCTTCGAGAGGGATTTTTTCCTTACTTGGGAGATTCGTGATTTGCCATTGCGAAACCAGAGTTAAGTAAATCTTGACCCTTCTTTAGGATCACTTGAAGTGCTTCGCATTGATCGGTTGCTCGACCGATAAGGGACCGTCGGGACTAGGTGACTAAGAGACCGATACTCGCTCGATCGGTCGGGATGACTGCCTTTGCATGATAAGCCTCGATCGGTTAATGGGGCGACTGAGGCTTTTTTCGTTCGGTAGACCTGGGTGGCTAAGGCCCTTCAGTAGATCGATCGGGGCGGTTACGACCATTTGGTAGATTGATCGGGGCAGCTACGGCCCTTTGATAGATTGCTACTGTGGTCACTAGATATTAATCGTCAGGCCCCCTTTTTCGTGGGTCCCTTGGGAATCGACTCTTTTAGACTGGGCCTTGAAATGCGTCCCATCATTTTCCCCCGACTCATGATTGTTTCGGAAGAAGAAACGCCATGAGTAACAATCTTTATAAAAGGGATGCCCTCTTTTTATTTTGTCATATACTGCTTCGATTTTCGCAAACCATCTCTCATACGCTTTGTATGGGTTTTCGTCTCTTGGAAAGTACCTCTTTTCTCTCTGAGGAACCTTCACTTTCAACGAAAAGATATTGACAGACGTTTCCTCATCACGTAGTATAGATAATATTTAGAGCATCATGACCGAGGAGGACCTGATGGAAGTCTAGAAGGAAATGTCGCTAGGGAGCGACTTCGAGTTTGCATTACCTGGCAAGGGGGATAGAGCGAGTTTTTCCCCTGAGCGTTGTGTCCCTATGTACAAACAGTGCGTGAAGTACGGTTTGAAGATCCCATATACGGGCCCATTGACGGAGGTTTTGAAGTACTGGAATATTCACCCTTCGCTGCTTATCCCAAGCGCTTGACGATTTGTGATTGCCCTAATTTCTTTATTAGGGTTTTTTCGCTTCCGCTTTGACCTGGAGATTATTGGGGCTCTGTTTTCATTGGGGCAATGTAGCTCTAAAGGGTCTACTCAGGGTTGGTACAAACTTCAAACTCATCGGGAGTCTCGCGGGAAGCTTTTCTATAGCGAGTCTCAGGATAAGCACTGGATGCAAAAGTTTTTCTTCATCAAATTCTTGAATAGTAATCTCCTTCTTGTATTCCTAGATTCTAACCAGGTGCCTTTTCTGAATGAGAAAATCCCATCCCTCTTTCGATACTCCCGTTTTCTACGTGCGGTGGCCCGCCATTGTGATGTTGGTTGTAGGAGCTTGTGGGTGGACCGCTTGGTGAGGGACGACCTATTGGTATTGTCCGGTCTTCTCATAGATGAATCAATTCAAATTACCAAGCCTCTCTTGCTGGGGCAACGGGAAAAGGACTTGGTCGACCGTATGCTGGATGTTGATGCTCATCTTTTTGGTGAGGTCTTTACCGAACAGGAAATTCGGTCTCATGCGAAGAGGAAGGCAATTGACACTTTCCTTGAATTTCCACAGAAAAAGTCAAAGACTAGGGCGTCCAGTACACCTGTTGGGGAGGAGGAGCAAGCCGAGTTAGGAGGACATATGCTATCCTCTGAGCAATCTGAAACCAGAGGAGACCGTTTAGTTGGTGAAAACCTTTGTGCGTCAACCGGGGTCAGAGAAGGAGGTGGTTCCGGCGTGGAATGCTTCGAGAGGACTGAGAACGTCTCGATTCGAGAGCAGAGGTTAGGAGAGTCTCCTATGACGCAATCCTCTGCTTCCGTTCCTGATGACAATTCGGGACATTCCCATCGGGAGTCTCAGTGTTGTTTGGTCGACGTACCCGATGACTATCACACTCCTCCACCCATTTTGATTGAAGAAGTGCGGAGCGCCAAAGAGGGGTCGGTGGCGGTTTTCATGAGGGGCCACAGTTTTAATTTTGTTGATCCACAGGAGGGTTCACAGTTGGCCGAGCGTTTCCGATTTCCTCCGAGGTCCGCCCTTGAAGAGATGCCTCTGAAGCATGCCGATAGGGTTATCCAATCCCTTTACCTCACAGTTAGTATTTTCCTTGTGTGAGTCGAAGTTGAATCTTTACTTATCCTGTGACTCTGACCATCGCATCTCTTTTCTCAGACTTCTGCCCTAGCTGAGTTTTAAAGAAGTTCGAGAGCTAAACGGGATGAACAGTTTGCCCGTATGAATGATTAGGTGTTGGCACTGAAGGATGCCCTGGAGAACCAAGAGAAGACTGTTTTGGAGGCCAAAGATAGGCAGATCAGGTGCCTTCAACAAAGGGGATTATTGAGAGGATCAACAAAGGGGAAGGTGGAGACTTCAGAGTCAAGGATGATGGCTTAGTAGTTCTTAGGAGATGTATTTGTATTCCCAAGGATGATGATCTTAGACGTGCCACATTGGAGAAGGCTCACTCTTCAGCCTATGCTATGCATCCTGGTAGCACAAAAATATATCGGACGGTTCGAGAAAGTTACTGGTGGGCAGGCATGAAGTGTGAGATAGCCAGTTTTTTTGCCAGGTGCTTAGTATGCCAGCAGGTGAAGGCTGAGCATTAGCAGCCCGCCGGCACACTACAACCGCTTCCCATTCCTGAATGGAAGTGGGAACACATCACCATAGATTTTGTAACGGGTCTTCCACGGACTTCGACACGACACGATGCTATCTAGGTAATCGTAGATAGACTCACCAAGTCCGCATATTTCCTTCCTATTCGTAGTAGCTATCCACTAGAGGGTTTGGCTCGCCTGTATATTAGTGAGATAGTTCGACTACATAGAGTTTCAGTGTCCATTGTATCGGACAGAGACCCACATTTTACTTCCCGATTTTAGCCGAAGTTGCAAGAGGCCATGGGTACCCGATTGAAATTCAGTACTGCATTTCATCCCCAGATGGATGGTCAGTCTGAGAGGACCATTCAGACATTAGAGGATATGTTGAGATCCTGTGTCATGGATTTCAAGGGAAGTTGGGACCAACACCTCCCATTGATCGAGTTCGCTTACAACAATTGCTACCAGGCTAGTATTGGGATGCCACCATGTGAAGCCATGTACGGGAGAAAGTGCTGGACACCTTTGTATTGGGATGAGGTCGGGGAGAGACAGCTTGATTGTATAGATTTGATTGAGGAGACCTGAGAGAAGGTGAAGGTCATCCCTGCTCGAATGAAGGCTGCCCAAGATAGGCAAAAAAGCTATGCAGACAGACGACGATGACCTTTGGAGTTCGGGGAGGGAGACATGGTGTTTTTCAGGGTATCCCCTTGGAAGGGGATGATCTAATTCAGACAGCGGGGAAAGCTTAACCCCAGATACATTGGACCTTTCCGAGTCCTTAAGAGAATTGGGAAAGTGACATATAGATTGGACTTATCACTTGATCTAGCACGGATTCACGATGTATTCCAAGTCTCGATGCTGAGGAGGTACCTTCCTGATCCTTCCCATGTATTGAAACCTCCACCGATAGAGTTGAGCGATGACTTGAGTTTCCCCGTTCAGCCCATAGCCATCTTAGACAAATAGACGAAAAAGCTACGGAGCAAGGAGATTCCCCTAGTCAGAGTACTTTGGAGGAAGAACCAAGTTGAGGAGCAGACTTGGGAGCCTGAGGATGCTATGAGGAGACAATACCCCCAACTATTTGATATATAGTTTTAGTTTAGTTTCGAGGACGAAACTTTTTATTAGGGGGTTAGAAATTATAACACCGATTTTCGATGACTGTATATCATGTACTACTTCTCATAATTCTAAATATATAAGTATTCTTTCGAGATATCTATTTAATTATCTATTTATTTATTTTGAGATTTTGCCTCAAAATTGCTAAAACCAAAAATTTTATCGGTAAGCCGAAAAACTTCTTGGAAAAAGCCAGCAAGACCTAAAGAAGTCAAAAATAGCTAAGAGAATGCCTGCACACTTAAATAAAGATATTTAAATGAAATTTCACATATTTAAGAAATTTCAAAACAAAATTTCATAGGGACAAAAAATGTAAATTGTTAAAAGTTAGGGGTTTAAATGCAATTAAGGAAAGTTAAGGGACTAAGTTGTAAACCACTCAAGGATGGACAATTAGAGCCAAATGATTGGTCAAGAGGGAAGTAAGGTTAGTTAGTGACCACATAGGATTTTCCTCATTTAAGAAAACTCATTAGACAGAAATTTATGCATGAAAATTTATTGGGTATAAATTTTTGCATGAAAACTAACTAGAATAGCTTGTTCTAGCTTGTGAAACTTCTCCCTCTTGACATGGACATCCAAAGACACTTGGTGGAGTGCATAAAGGTTGCTTGAATCAACAATTGCATGATTTAAGTGTTAGGACAAGTGGAGGGTCAAGATAATGCATGGACTGATCCAATGGTTAAGGATATTTGGCTAGATTTATAAAAGAACTTGTTTAAGAAGAGTTTAACCTATTTTCTTTATTCAAACTCACCGTGAACGAAATTTTGAGGGTTCTATATCTATTTTGACTTCAACCATAGAGCCAAAGAGGTAAGAACATTTTTTAGAATTCTTGAATTTCAATTGGAAGTATAGAGGTATTGTATAGGAATTTATGTTTATTGTATAGGCCAAACTTGGATAGAATTCATTTTTGGCACTCCATTGATGTATGATTTAATAATAAGGATGCATATTATTTTGAATTACATGATATATTTGTAAATGAATGAAATATGAATTTGAAATGATGTTTTGACTTGCCACTCTCACAAATTCATTTATTGTCATTACATAGTCATTTCACTTCACTCACTAAGTATGAAGATTATACTCACCCCTCATATTAATATTTTCAGTTTATACTGTACTTGACATACATTGAGATACTATCTCATGAGTTTTACTGAGAGACGCTATCGGGTAAGTGATTATATTCATTCTTGTTTACGATTGGACCATGCATATAAATATTATATATAAATTAGAGACAAAGGTTTTAAAAAAAATTTTATTGAAAACTATCTTTTTGTTTTTAAATCTTCCGCTATATGATTTTGATTTAAGGATATCGAGTAGGGTCATAATATTAGCCTTGCATCACTTCGATGTCCGAGTAGGGCATACCCGTGCCTTGAGGAGTCACGGTGGTCTGTTCGCGTACCTGACCTGTGGGTCGGGGCGTGACAAGAGGTCTCATCAGATGTTTGGGTACCATATACTGAGGATGTACTATCTTCTCTTCTCGACTTTTATCACGAGGGTAGAGATGTTTGACATGTATGGGTACATTTGATCTATTTTTATATCGTCGACTGGGATTTTCCCGATAGAGTTATTTGCTAGTTTGGAGGCATCCAAAGTATTCCCAGTCCTTGTGACAGAGAATCGTCTCCATGATACTATAACACACGGTCCGCAGGACATTGATTGGTCGATGGCGTATGCACATTATATTGATATTTGGAGAGCGACATGGCCACATAGTTGTTCTAGACATATCTTTGGGACCGACTATTAACCCTGCTTATGCATCCTAGTTTTATGCCATTGCCTGCCATTTCATAGGTTGTCAGGGAGCTTACTTGAGTTACGTGATAAATTTTCAGTTTATTCATTTTTTTATTTATATCAATAATCTACATTTGTCTTTTTAACTTACAAATGTATATGTTTTTGTAGTGGGAAAGGTTACATGAGATTTGAGAGTCTTACGACATTAACGAGATGCATGACATGGCAGATTTCGCTATTTTTGCCTTAACTGATGATATGGACGAGATTATGAGAATAAGACCAGATATAGTTAGTGATGACGATGACGAGGGTGAGCGTGATGACATACGACGTCGACGACAAGGAGGGAGATCATATGAGACCAGCGCCCAATGTCATAGGGCCTTCATATACCCAAAATTCTGATTCTTTTATGATTCTGAAAATTTTTTATATATACTTCCATTGCATGATTGAGTTACCATATTCTATAGGGTACAAAATTTGGGATTCGGATTATGAATGAGTTTCATGAATCCGATTATACCACATTGCTACCCATGTTACGTAGATCACGAAAATAATTTTTTCATAATTTTCCGACCACGTTTTGGTCATGAAAATTCTGGTTGAAGTTCTCAACTGTGAATAGTGACCAAGACCTTAAAACCTCAGATTTGTCAAGATTTAGGACGAATCAATGCATGGAATTGGTATATATGTATTCCTACTATCATGATCTATGTTTTGGTATGCATTTTGTGTGCTAATATTGCTAGAAAGTGGAGTTTCAAAATTGGCAACGAAGTGCCAGAATTTTGGACTCAAAATATGGCGAGTTTAGGGCGTAATTATTACAAAAATTGAGTCAAGGATGGTTGGAGTAAGTGGAATTAGAGATTCCTAAAAAAATCTAGCAAAAACGGGGCTAGAAAAGAGGATTTCTAGTAGCCAGATCGAAAGACCCGGTTGTAGGACCCATTAGGCGAAAAAGACCCGACTCAGGTCCAAGGCGCATGCCTGCCACGCGCACGATAGGGCTGGCGCGTGGCGACACATGGACCGACCAGCGGCACGTCAAACAGTGCTGGGATGAAAAATTTTATTTTTCTGAGGGTCCTATACCAATTAATGTGACTAAATATGGGTTTTTGTGTGTCGAATCCAAGTCCAAATGGTGAAATGCAATCCCAGATTGTGGTGTATGGTATCCGTTAACTTATACGCTCGTCTCGGGGTCTGTGCTCAAGTCATTTGGATTTTGTTGACTCGTAAGTTACACAAAATTATGATATTAAGCATCATTTGTCACTAACGTCTCTCTTTTTTGTGTGACAGAGACATGACTGCTACAAAAACTGTCATTTTGGATCTCCTGAAGGGAGACAAACTAAACAGTGACAACTATGACATTTGACACCGGAAGGTTCAATTTGTCTTCGAGGAATAAGAACTTGGGAAGGTTTTTAAGCACGAGATGGCGAACCCTGGGGGGGTAACATGCCACAGGCGAGATAGGATCAGGAGGTGAATCGTGTTTGGAAAAAGAAGGATAGCTAAGCTAGGATAATCCTTCTTAGCCGCCTGCACGATGAGCAGATCTCGGGATGAGCAGTATCCTACTGCTATGTCAGTCTGGCTTGCTCTATGAGAGCATTACGGCTCCTAGTCAGCTCCTAAGTTAAGTATGCTGACCTATAAATTTATCGCATACAAGAAAAGGCATGATCATACTATGAAGCAGCACCTAATACATATGTCAAGTATGTTTGCCTCTCCAAAGAGTATGGGGGAGCCTATGTCAGATGAGCTTCAGCTACTGGGTGTAATCTAGTCTTTGCCCGACTCCTAGGATATGGTTAAGACCTATCTCATACACACTGAGAGTATATGTACTTTTATGGATGCGAGTAGGCATTATGAGCTCGAGGAGGAGTGTCAGGAGGTGGCTAGGTCTACTTCAGCTCATGTTAATATCGTGGAGTTGAGTAAGGGCTCCGGAGCATTAAGCGCAAGTGGCACAAGCATGAGAAGAAGACCAAGGGCCAAGGCAAGAATAAGTTATCTACCAAGACCGACAACAAAGGGTAGAAATGCAAGAAAAAAGAGTTCAATAAGAGCAAGGTCCAATACTATGTCTGTGACAACCATGGCATTTCGCACGCGAGTGTGGTGAACGAAAGATACGTCATTCTTCTTTACATTGTTTGAGTTATATGTTATCTAGTGTGATGCTTGCTAACTCTTTTCCTTTGTGGATTGTAGACTCAAGAGCCACGGACCATATAGCTCACGACAGGAGCACGTACGTGGAGTTTCACCATTTGAGACCCATGCGAGGATTAAAATTAACTATGCTCTATGGATAAACAAGTTTCAAATCTGAAAATTTAAGAAAAAGAGACAAAAGTCTAAATTTAATTGGTTTAAGTTACATGTACGTATGAAAGAAAAGATGAGGACAGAAGAAGAGGGAAAGAAAGGAAAAGAAACTTTTGATATTTAGGGTGAATTCTAGAGCTATGCTCAATGTGTTAGACTTTCTAAGTTGCATCTTCAAAATCATGTTCTTGGGTACTACTATAAATGCAATTTTTGAATTTAAACCAACCAGAGCCACCACAACACAAAGCAAACCAAATTGTACGGCGCCGTTCAAGAACCATCTCTCATGCCTAGTTTGCACCTTTTCATCATAATCACCATTTTTGCCACAGCTTCCACTGGTCCCACGAAGGCAATGGCCCTATTGACATGGAAAGTAGTCTAAAAAACCATAGCCAATCTATTCTTTCTTCATGGGTTGGACGCAGCCTATGCAGCTAGGTTGGCATTGTTTGTTATAATACTTCTTCTACTGGTGTTTTCAGTATAGACCTTGGGAGCCTTGGCCTCTCTGGGACTCTAGATAGACTGAGCTTATCGACTTTTCCGAGCTCTCTTAAGCACACCTGGTTTAACAACTTGCTCTTTGTATCAACTCCCCTACATATTGGCAATCTTTCCCAACTCACGTACCTTGATTTGGTAGATAATCATCTTTCTAGAGCTATCACCCAATTATTGCCAACTTGACTTCCCTATATTATCTTTACCTCTGTACAAGTAATCTTTCTGAAGACTTGGGAATATACCCCTACTAGGATTGTATTGATTTAAGTCAAAGAAAATTTTACGGTGAGATTTCTGGAAACTGAGGGCAATGTCACCACTGGACAAGCCTTAAAATATCCAACAACAATATCTCTGGGTTGTTTTATATTTATTAAAACAAAAAAAAACAAAAAAAAAAAATCCTGAGACTTATATCATTAGTTGAAGCTAATGATTTCTTTACCTTTAGAAAGAAGCTAAGCACTAGCTCAATCACTTAATATTGTCAAGAATTGATCACAACCTCTGCAAAAGTTAATAAAGGGAGAGATCAAAAGTTTTACGTCTATAGAAGTTGGTAAAGGCCCTACTCCTGTTTGCAATGCAATGGCCTAAAGTGTGAACTCCATCATAACCTCAATAAGTATGGCAAAGCAAAAAACAGAAGTCATAATGCAAGTGAAATTAAGAAGAAGAAAAGAGAGAGAAGAGGAGATAGACAACAGAAACCCTAGCCTAGAGTCGGAGAAGAGAAATCAAGTAACAAGTGAAGGAGGGATAGAGAACAGAAACCATAAGTTATAGTCATAAAAAGATCAAGAGAGAGAGAAGGATAAAACTTACCTGAAAAAGATATGATCTCTAGCCCAGAGGTTTGATCATCTTCAAGGAGGAGAAAGACACAAAACCTTAGCCATCACTGAGGTCGCCAATTGTATTCAATCGTCACTACTCACTGGCATTGTCTAGAAGCAAAAAGAGAGAGACCATCATTATTGAGAAGAGAGATGAGAAACGTACGAAATTGACCCAAAAAAAAAAAAAAAAAAGAATTCTTAAAACAACCTCCTTATGAAAAATATTCCAAAAATAACCTAGGTTAGTCGAGTTTTGAAAACTCGACCAATACTGTTCATACGTTGGTCAAGTTTTTAAAACTCGACTAATACTATTCATGCACTGTTCACAAATTGGTCAAATTTTCAAAACTGAACTAATACTATTAACATAAAGGTTGGTCAAGTTTTGAACATTCGACCAATCTGTGAATAGTGCATAAACAGTATTGGTCGAGTTTTCAAAGCTTGAACAACCTAGGTTAGAAATTGAATTTTTTTCCTTTTGAGGTTTTTTTTAATAATTTTTTTTTTTATTTTTTGGGTCAATTTCGTGTATTTCTCAAAAGAGATGGCCACCATTGCCCAATTTTCTTCAAGGAGGAGAGATCGCTATTATCGCCTAATCTTTTTCGAGGAGGGGGGGGAGAGAGAGAGATACGAGTGACGCTGACCTAATAAAGCAAAACCCTTATTTTTGCTACCTTGGGGGATGGACTGTTCCCTCCCTCTCTCATTGTTACAACCCTACTCTAGAGAGAGGGAAAAAGATAGATAGATAGGTAGATAGATAGATAGATAGAGAGAGAGAGAGAGGGAGAGATAGAGAGAGAGAGGGAGGGAAAGAGAGAGAGAGATTAAGGGGGAAAGAGAGAGAGAATGAGAGAGAGAAAGATGGACAGAAGAAGAAAGAGAGATTTTATCACATTCCATTCAATTCCATGTTATTACATGTGTTAGAAATTATTATTTATACTAATTCACTAATAAATTATATTAACTATTTAACCACTTCACTAATTCTAATAACTACTAACCATTTTCCTAGCTAACTACTAACATCTACACTTAACTACTAACTATTTTTACTAATCATTATTAACTATTGACTATTATGGTTAATAGTTGTTACAATATTTTTTCCTTTGAAGATATTCTTATCCTCAGAAATGGAAAATCAAGAGTTGAGACTTAAATACATGAATCTTGAATCAAGATTTGCATTTGTATTGAGAGATAAATTGATGAAGACGAACCTTGGATGTGACTTGAGTTTCAAAGAGAGTAGTGAGAACAAAATAGAGATGAGAGAACTTAAGAAAGACCTTTCTTAAACTTCTTTGTGGTGAAAAATTTTGCCCGATAATCAATGGAAGTTTAAATTTTGAAGAGTTTGGTAAGAACCCATCATTAACAACTTTTATTTTAAACAATTGAAATTTTTCTACCCTTAACATTTCTTCACTAAGGGTAGGTAAAATGAAAGATTTAGAAAATATTTTAATACCTTGATTTTCTATGGAATTTGGTATTGTTTCTTCAACCATTTGATTTGTTTTATAGCTTTCCAATTCCTTTTTATTCTCTTACTCTTTTTCCACTAAACTTTTCATATTCTCATTGATACCATACATTTTTAATAGAATGTTCAATTTGCCATCAGTGTTTACCATAAAAGCGTCAATCCTTTTGTCATGTTCCTCCCATTCTTGCAAGTGAAATTCTTGTTTTTTTTTTAAATTCCTCAAACCAATCATCTTCTGCCATTGATTATACCAAAAATCATGGACTCTGATACCAATTTGTCACAACTCTACCCTAGAGAGAGGGAAAAGAATATATATATATATAGAGAGAGAGAGAGAGACTAGAGTGAAGATGAAGAGAGGGAGAAAGAGAGAATTTATCACATTCTATTCGTCCATATTATTGCATATATTGAAGATTACTATTTATATTATTTCACTAACAAATTTTATTAACTATTTCACCACTCACTAACCCTAATAACTACTAACCATTTTCCTAACTAACTACTAACATCTACACTTAAACACTAACTATTATTTCTAATCACGATTAACTATTATCCATTATGGTTAATAGTTTTTGCACCCATCTTGTGAGAAAATGGAGCCTAGCTTGCCCGGTCCAGTTTATTAAAAGGGATTGAAAATTTGGGTCCATCCCATTCCTTTATCCTGGGACGAGATCTCCTGTCTCTGAGGAAGAGACCAACACTTATCTAACAACTATAACCTTCATTACAAGTAATTAAAAAGGCACACCAAATAAAGCACTCTTAACTTCCGCAAGTCACGTCTATTTCATCTTCTTTCTTATAGGCTTTCTTCACTCCATATCTCCTTTCTTCCCTTGCTAATTAATGTTCTACATATTGGCTTGTATGCTTATGCAAAGGCATTTTCTAGGAGAAAATTGAAATAGTTTTGAATTTAAATTTGTATTATGGGATAACTTCCCAAAACTCCCACGACTCTCCATCTCTCAATATCATCCAACTTGAGTTAGCATTTTTGATATAGTGGGGTTGAACGGATGATCACTCTCTGTACATTGCCAATAGAGAAATAGGTTGTGAGAGATAAAACACAATAATGAAAGGCAGAAAGCATGTTTTTCTTTAGAGAGAGAAATTAATTGAGGGATTGAGAAAATTTTGAGCAAGAAATTTTCTCAAGTTATTTTGATCATTGGATTTAGGGTTGAGATATTGTGCATCCATGGTAATGGTTCGATTTCATTATCACCAACCCGACTAAGAGTTTTTGAACGAGGGATTTCCCGGTTCACGGTTGACGGATTTTTGGCAGACCTACATATCAAGGTATTTATCTAAAAATTTTGATTATTTTTATTTCCACACTTTCGTATGTGCGTGTAGAGAATAAATCTAACATTGGTATCAGAATGATTTAGATTTATTAAGAATTATTTTCAGAACCCACAATGTGGGAGTTTTTGCACTGGGTAAACCCTTTTTAAGAATTATTTTCAAAATTTGTTGGATATAAAATGTCTATAGTATAAAATTAGGGTCTAGATCACAAATAAATTTCGTGAATCTGAAGATATCATGAGAATACCTATGGCCCAAGGATCATGAAAATAATTTTTTTTTAAATATTTGAGCATGTCAAGGTCATGAAAATTTCAGCCAAAAGTTTTGAATGTATCGATAACAACACCTTAGATCTGTCAAGTTAGAGGACAAATTGATGCATGTAAATGCTCTAGATATGATCCTGATACTCTGATCTATTGATTTGAGTGATCAATTGCAACTGTTGTTACCAGAAACAAGGATTTCCAAATTGCCCGTGAAAGGCTATGACAATGGTAGTTTGATTCTCAAATTTTAGGACTTGAATCCTTCAAAAATCGAGTTTAGGATGGTTGAATGAAGTCCTATTTTGAATTACAGTTGAAACCCATGCCAAGATCCAGCCAAAAATGAGTTTTTTGATAGCCGGGTCATGTAGACCCGGTTACAGTAAGTTATGTGAAGAGGACCCGGCCACAAATTGTGGGCGCATGAGCAACAGTATCAAGTCCGGGTCGGTTTTGACCCGAATACGTGTCCGACTTGTGTCCCAACTCGGGATGTGACCTAAGCATGTGTGAGGATTCGTGACCCCTGCATTGTATGACTGGCGAGTGTGCCAACATGATGGCAGTGTGTGTAAGTGCATGGGTCACCGCCACCGGCACGTGGCAGTGCATGGGACCTCTGGTCGCGTATTAGGTCATCCCAGATTGATTTTTTTTCTCATTTTCTGAGGGACCCATGCCATTAAATGTGACCTTTTTATGAGTTTTGTGTGTCGAATCCAAGTCCAAATGGTAAGATGAGACCCGGATCATGGTGTGTGGTGTCCATTGACTCATACGCTCGCTTTGGGGTCTATACTCATATCATTTAGGCTTTGTTGATCTGTAAGGTGCACAAAATATGAGAATAATAACTGTTTTGAAGACTGTCCTACTGGGTTTTTGTTGGGGGATAAACTGAATGGTGATAATTACGATATTTGGCATCAAAAGATTTAGTTTGTTCTCAAGGAGTAAGATCTGCTTGAGATTCTGAGCCACAAGTTGGCGGACCTCTGGGAGGGTAACATACCTCAGGCAAAACAAGATCAGGAGGCATTTCATGCATGGAAGAGGAAAGATGACCAAGATAGGGCAATCCTTTTGAGCAGCATACACGATGATATGATTCTTATCTATGAGTAGTATTTTACTATGATATTGGTCTGATTTGCTCTTAAAGAGCAATCTGGCTCCCAATCAGCTCCTAAGCTATGGATGATGACCTATAGGTTTAATACTTATAAGAAAAGGTGGGATCATTACATAAAATAGTATCTCATGCACATGTCGAGTATGATTAATTTTTTAAAGAATATGGGAGAGCTAATATCGGATAAGCTTTAGGTATTAGAAGTGATCCAGTTTTCAATTGATTCATGGGGGACTATGAAAACATATTTTATGCATGACGAGAGTATTCGTACTTTCGCTAATGTGAGTAAGCACTATAGGCTTAAGGAGGAGTGTCTCGAGGCTAATAGGCCGCGCTGGGGTCCTACTTATGTAGTGAAGTCGAGCAAGGGCTCCCGAGACACCAAACGTAAATGACGAAAGTATGAGAAGAAGACCCGAGATCCAAGCAAGAATAAGCTATCCAAGAAATTTGATAGCAAAGTACAAAAGCATAGGAAGAAGGAGCTAGATAAGACCAAGGTGAAGTGCTACATATGTGACAGACTTGATTATGTCTTCCTTCTTTACGTGCTTTGAGTTTTCTCTCATCTATTTTGATGCTCACTGATTTCTCTCCTTATTGTAGACTCAGAAGCCACCAATCACGTAGCTTGAGACAGGAGTGCGTACATAGAGTTCCATCAAGTGGGTCCTCAGCTAGGAGGAATTATATGGAGAATGGAGCATTTGTTATCGTCAGAGGGATTGGCACTTGCAAGATGGAGTTGCAAAGTGGCTAGACTCTATATTTACATGGCATCTTTATGTGCTAGATATTTGACGGATTCTTATTTCTATACTTTGTTTAGATGGTTCAGGATATGTTTTCTCTTCTGAAAACTCATCGGTTTATATTCATTACGACGATTCTTTGATTTGTTTTAGCTTTATCCATACGGACTATATACACTGGATGTTGTTTTTTCTAATGGTATTTCTTGTTATTCTTCTATTGCCTTTACATTTGATTGTGTGATGTGAATATATGGCAAAATAGATTTGGACATATAGGGTAAGAGAGAATGAGCTAGCTAGCAACGAGTGGTTTGTTAAGCCCACTAACCAAAGTCGAGTTGCCCATATATGAGTTTTGTCTAGTGACAAAACTACAAGAAAACCATTTGTCAAGGCAATGAGAGATGGGAATCCATTACAGTTGGTCAATTTTAACATCTGTGGGCCTATGTACATGACAACCTAAAATGGAGCTATGCACTTTATTACATTCATAGACAATTACATGCGTTTTGGTTGATTCTATCTAATCTCGAACATGTTTGAGGCATTGGAATGCTTTAGAAGGTTTATTAGTGATGTGAACACACCGGCTATAGAAATCTTAGAACCCATGAACAAGTAATATAGCTAAAAAATCTTCCCAATGAATGATTTGAACTGGTAGAAAATAAAGACCTCAACCCTTGCCCTAAAGGAGGAAGAACTTAAGGTATATGACCTTAAACTCATTTCTCACTAGAACAAAAACCTTGGTATAAAGGTGGAATGAATGACGCCACAACCTAGGTGGTTCAAAACCTAGATTGATAAGTCAAAGAACTAAACAAGACTCCTATTTTGAATAAGTTCAAAAGTTCTTTAAAGAACAAGACGTGTGAAGAAATCTCACAATTTTATTAATTCTCTCAAAAGTTATATTTTACACATTGTGTAATAGTTTATTTATAGGCTAAACGTTAAGACTAAATTGGTAACTAAAAATTTAGTAACTCCCTAAACAATTAAAAAAATAGGAAACTGAAATCTAAACTATAAAGAAGAATTAAAAAAACTAAATAAACGAAACCATTTTGACCAAGTATTGCTGCTATTTTTGTTTATTTTCGTCCTCCCTTGGTTTTGGGTCCTTTATTCTTCCAATTGAGCTTATATGAGTATAATTAAAGTCCCTTTTGGCTCTTCATTTATTTGGACTCCAATTTCTTGTTGTAAAACTCTCTAAATTAAGTTATTTAGTACTTTTTTTAACCTTTTAACTGAGCCTTTGTCACCGACCCAGCTGAAACTTGAGTTGGATCTTGTGAATTCCTTGCAATCTTGATGACCTCATCATTCCCACTCTTGAGAAGGATTTATCCTCAAATCGTCACCTACATCAAAAGGACTCAAGTCAGTAATATTAAAAGTAGTACTAACATTATACTCACCTGATAAATCAAGTCGTAAGCATTGTCGTTGATCCATTCTAGTACTTGCAAATGACTATTTCCTCGGGGTAACAATTTAGAATGTTTTTGAATTTACAAACTTTCGGGGTAACAAGTTCAATCCCAATTCAAATTTTGCATACAGACACTTTTCAGAATTTACAAACTCTAGAACATAAGTGGCAAGTTCCCTTAGTTCTAGCTCATACTCAGACATCGTCTTGTTTCCTTGAGCAAGCTTAAAGAATTCCCCTCTCTTCTGGTCACTATAGAACCGTGTGTAATATTTCTCTTCAAAAGCTCTAAGGAACTCTCCCCATGTAAGTGGTATAGCCACTCTAACCTTCACATTTTCCCACCATGTCCTAGCACCCTTATCCAATAATTTCATTGTCACCCATAATTTCATCTCATCATCTAGCCTCATGTCAGTGACAATCTCCTGAATTCAGCTAATCCACTCATTGGCCACAAAAGCATTACATGTGCCAGAGAATGTCTCACATCCGAATTGTCTTGCCTCTTTGATTAGTTTTGACAACTCAACCATAGCACGATCAGTTGATGCAACAACCAGAGGAGTATATTCTATGGGAACACTAGGTGCAACTAGCGACATAGGAAGAGGAACCGATGAAGCTTGGTACTGTGGCCCGAAAATGCTCCACCACTCTATTACTTGCTGGAGGGCAGCTATAGGAGGTGCAGGAATCTTGGTTGAAGGGGCCGGGTCTGTAGACACTAACAGAGATAGAGCATGCGAGGACGACTCATCCTCGTGCTCTTAGAGAGGAATTTCATTTACATTTCTCATCCTTCTATGTGGAGGCATAATTATCTACAAAGAGAAAAACAATGTTTAGCACTTGGGGTTAAGTAAAGAACTAATTACTTAACCCCCTAAAAATGATATCCCTAAGTCCCTAAGAATCCATGGAAGGCTTTTGTACATTATTTGAAAAATATTTTTAAAATCTGAATATTCAAAACAAAACTGTTCTTAAAACTTTTGAAAAATTATTGGGGATATTTGGTGACATTTCAAATCTTCAAACATTTTAAAAATCAAATCTAAGCTCTAATACCAATAAAACTGTCACGCCCCGACCCTCGAATCAAGCATGCGACAACCACCGTGTTATCTCGGCATACAGGCAGAATTTACTTATATACCGAGGTACCGTAAAGCGTTCAACCTATTTTAAAAACTACTCAACAACATTTAAAGAATCATCCTAGTCCATTTTATCACAATAGACATGCATGAGGCCAACCTAGCCAATCAAAATCAAATGCATGCAAAGGCTATCCTAGCCGAACAAAAAAGTCTTAATAAAATTTTCAAAAACTCCAAATGTTTCAAAATTCATAGTAAAGTCCAAATGTCCCAAATAAAACATAAGTTTTGCAGAAGACAACTTTTAAACAAAATTAAACAAGTTTCACAATAACCGAGTATGGATTCTATCAATACTTGCCCCAAGAGATAAGACAAATATCAACCAAATCAAAACCAAAAGAATAGTACAGTTGTTCCCTTCCATGGGTTATATTATATCAATCCAAAAATAGACCCTACATCATTAATAACTATATAAGTTCAGCAAAATAATGTCTTCCACAGGCTCCAAATTGATGTCTCCCACCTATGTTTCCTCTGAAAAATATAAAAAAGAGGGGTGAGTATGGGAATACTCAATGAGTAGAGTGCAATGGCATGATTGTGTCCATAAATGATGGGTGAATGTAGAAAAGTCAAAGTATATTTCATAAATAACACTTTGGATATAAAAGAATCTCAACAAATCAGAATAATTCAAACAAACATGCATCAACATATTTTAAACTTTCCGAAAATCATGGAGTCTCCCTAAGAAATCACTCTCATCCTAGATTTGGCCAAACCTAGATGAAAGCCTGCCAAAGGGTTTTCAATCCACTTATTTTGAAATTCTATATCTCTCTCTCTTGGCATTAACTTATACCTCACCGAGGTGTATCCAGATATAGCACGACTTTGGCAGAGGGAGCCATGTCTGCCTATCCCACTCATCTAACCCTAACCATGTCACCCAGTTGGGTTGCTCCGTGAAGGGAATGACTATTACCATTTACCACATGCACGATTTCTTTCACAAATATCCAATTCAATTCATGTGTCATAATTTCAACAAACGATTACCAAATCATACCATAACATTCATAAATCAAATATTTAACAATATACAGCTCATATTCATTTACAAATACAATGGATACATTCGTAATTCAAATTTCCATTTTAGACATCCCACATTCACAAAAAAATTCATATAAAACATACAAAAATCATTCAAAATCATTTATAAAAAATTTAAAACAATTTTATTCATTTATAACACAATGGACTATCCACTCAGCTCTTGAGAGGGTAATTACTCACAAATTCCAAATCAAACAAAATCTAACCCTCTTTTGATTCCAAATGTTTTAACCTAAGACATTGGTCACAAATTTATCATTAAATCATATACCAACACTAGAGCAAGTTGGTTCTTCTCAATATATCGCAAATTCCTAATTTTCCAATAATTTTTGACACAACATGTTATAGAAAAATGACCGTATCTTGATCTACACTTCTCGGATCATGGAAATTTCAATTTTTACTTAAAGACTAGATATAAACTACAAATTTTATGTTTATGTCCCAAGCCTATTCAAATCATATAAAAGTATCTAAATCTATGAATATTATAGTCCGAAACTCATAACCTATATTTGTGCAATTACTGAAAAATTTTCATAACTTTTACTACGCATATCAAATTTAAGTGATTCAAAACTCAAATTAAAGATAAAGCATATATCTATAACTTTTATCTTTACATATTAGCCTAATTTTACTTTGAAGACAGCTCAATTCCACAGTAAACTTCACGTCTAGAACAGGGCAAAAACAGAGTACATTCTGCAGAATTATCTTTTTGAAAAATCATTAAAAAATCAATTCTTATCAAAATATCTATTCTAATATATCATTTTAAATCTCTCGAAGTCTAGTTTCGTGAGAAAAAAACCCCACTTAATTTTCCTGCACGTAGAAGAAGTTACAATAGAAAGATCATAGCATGCACAAGCTGTCCCCATTGCAAAAAAAATCAAGGTTTCAACTAAATCTCACTTTCCACTATTTTTCTATGTTCAGATTGTTAATTCATGCTTTGTTTATACAATTACACAATTTTTCATTCACCCCAACCCTAAACCCAATATTTTATAACCCTAGGTTCAATTTATCAATTCAATTCGTCCAACCCTAAGAACAAAGTTCAAATTTCTAATGAAATGCATGAATACAAATTCAGGGAGGAGAAGTTACCTCTATTTTAATGATCGATTTGAGTTGGGGATGTCGAATTTCAAAAATCCTTAAATTTCCCTTCTTATGAAAACCCTAGATTTTTCCCAAAATCTTTTCCATCGCAGACTCCATTGGGATTTTGGGAGATGGTTGAGGTGGTTCAATGATGGAAAAATAAATTGTTGGAGAGAGGAAGTAAAGATGGTAGTTGAGAGGAATGAAAACAATGCGCTGGAGAAGAGAGAGCGCAAGGAGACAAGTTTAAAAGAAAAGTGAAAATTATTTGTTAAGTGAGACACTTGAGTTATGAAAGATTTATTCTGAATGTATTTTATGGAAAGGATATTGGGCATTGCAATTATATGACTTTGATATGTTCTTTGGCATAACCACCCTCACCTCTTGTTTATGTTCAACATTCCATTACACTCACTGTGTACTTTATACTCACCCCACTCTTTTATCTATTTAAGGGGAAGCTAGTTTGAGAATGTCGTCGCCATTGGATTGCCGGACGGAAGAAACTTCTCTTGGTTGATCATCAATAGGTACTAGTTTTGAGAGCTATGTGGGTTGGACCTACGGAGGAAACATTTTTTTTGTAAATTTTTAAAAGCTTGATTTTTGATAAATACTTATTCATCCGTTTGGTCTAGTATTGTAAAACCGTTACTTGTCTACTCTAGAATTTTCTTGTTAATTTTAAAAATGTCTTTTGCAAGACTTATTGTTTTTATTGGGGCATTTGGATTGTTTGATGAATGAGTGAGTTTATTTTAAAATGTTTGGTATACTGAACTTGCCTTGCGGTGCCTCAAGACACAGAGTGAGCTCACACATGTTTGGGAAAACGCGACAGTTGTCGCGTGCTTGACTAAAGGGGGTCGGGGCATGATAATTTTATTGGTATCAGAGCTTAGGTTTACGATTTTAAATGTTTTGAGTTTTTGAGTTACTTCGAAATGCCCCCAAGATGGTTTTCCAAAGATTTTAAAGTATCCTATTTTTGAAAAGGTTTGGAGTATAAAAGATTTTTTTCAAAACACCTTCAAAAACCTCCTATAGGTCTTAGAGACTAGTGATTCCTTGTTTTAGGGGGTTAAGTACCTAGTACGATTCCCAACTTAGCGAACTGATAAGAGTGCTCTTCTTTTATAGGAAAATACCTCCTAGACAAAGGGTGAGGAATGTCAATGAAATTCCTCCTTCCGAGCACGAGGATGAATCGTTCTCATATGCTCCATCTCCTCTTTTGGCTATTGCTCACCCGACACCTTCAACCAGGATTCCTCCACCGCCATTCGATGCCTTTTGGCAATAGGCTGAATGGTGGAATGCCTATGGTTCTCATCTCCAAGCTCCATCTCAAGCTCCAATGCCTCCTCCACTGAACCCAGTTAATCCATCAACCCCTCCAATGACACCGAATGCTCCTCCCACTTCAATGGCCATACCAACAACTCGTCCTACCTTTGAACTATCCAAGTTGGTCAAAGAAGCTCGACAATTTGGGTGTGTCACTTTCTTAGGGACTAGTGATGCAATGGTGGCAAAGAGTTGGATAGATATGGTTTGGGAGACTGTAGCTGACATGAGGTTAGATGATGAGCTAAAGTTATCGGTGGCCATAAAGTTGTTAGATAAAGATGCTCAAGTATGGTGGGACAACCTAAAGGATAGGGCTGCAGCACCCATCTCTTGGAGTAAAATCCTTAAGGTATTTGATGAGAAATATTATACTTGATTCTATCAAGATTTGAAGAGAAAAAAGTTCCTCCATCACCGTTAAGGTAACAAGTTACTGGCAGAATACGAGATAGAGTTAAGGAGATTATCCTCATTTGTTCTAGAGTTGGAGACTTCTGAGGAATACTTGCTTTTTAAATTTGAGGAGGGTTTGAATCTGTCCATTCAGGAGAAAATGTCTATAACCTCAACCCACACTTACAAAGATGTTCTAGTGTTAGTAATGAGGGCTGAGAGGATGGTAGAGGAAAGGGAACGAACTAGAGAATGACAGAGAAGGAAGAGGAAGGCTGAATTTGCATCGGGTCAAATTTCCAAACCAAGTAGGAATACAGGTTCCTACGGTAGAGCCTCAGTTACCAAGTCCATTGATACTTTGCAAGGTCAACGACCATTCAATTGTGGGACACTCGTTACTAGTGCTACCTCTAATAGTAAATCAATAGGAAACAAGGAGCGGTGTAAGCACTGCGGAAAGTACCATTTTGGGCTCTGTCATGCACTCAAGAAGTGCTATCAATGTGGAAAGGAGGGTCATTTCCGTAATACTTGCCTAGAGTTGGGACAGGGAGGCCAACCTAGCAGGAATCGTCCTAGTGGACCTATGGACAGCCAAGCCAATGCCCCCACACATTCAGAAAATGCTACTTCAAGAACGGGAACTGGGAGTAACACGATGGCTGTTCTTCCCCAATGCACTCAACCATGGACTCAAACAAGAGTTTATGCCATGACGAATGAGGAAGCACAGGCCAACCCAGATGTAGTCACAGGTATCTCTTTCTAGACTTTTTCGTTGGTGATTTGAAAATTTTATTATATAAGTGCATGATAGATTGTTGAGTTAATTGCTATGTGATAGGAGAGATAGGGAATAGATCGTAGGGTAGTTTATCGATAGAATTCCCATGAGTAAGCATCACCTGATGGTGATATACTCGGCAATAACCGAAGACCCTCTAAGTCGAAGGGTATTGGACCCTACCGGATCACTATAGCCATTAAGTCTAAGATGGTAAATTGTAAAATTCCACGTAAGAACATACATATAATTTGTAGAATGGTGAAATAATATTTAAAAATGAGGATCTTTGTTGTAGGGAAACACATCCGGGGAGTTACATCCTAGCAATGGAAAGATTCGTGGGTCGCGTCCACCCGTCCGGGGAGTTACATCCCCTATTGATGATGCGTTTGATCGATTGATCCTGGGCGACTGAAGCCCTCCTAGCAATGAAAAGATTCATGGGCCGCGTCCACCCATCCGGGGAGTTACATCTCCTATTGACGACACGTTTGATCGATTGATCCTGGGCGACTGAGACCCTCCTAGCAATTGAAAGATTTGTGGGTCGTGTCCACCCGTCTGGGGAGTTACATTCCCTATTAATGACGTGTTTGATCGATTAATCCTGGGCAACTGAAGCCCTCCTAGCAATGGAAAGATTCGTGGGTCGCGTCCACCCATCCGGGGAGTTACATCCCCTATTGACGACGCGTTTGATCGATTGATTCTGGGCGACTGAGGCCCTCCTAGCAATGGAAAGATTCGTGGGTCGCATCCACCCGTCCGGGGAGTTACATCCCCTATTGACGACACGTTTAATCGATTGATCTTGGGCGACTGAAGCCCTCCTAGCAATGAAAAGATTCGTGAGCCGTGTCCACCCGTCCGAGGAGTTACATCCCCTATTGACGACGCGTTTGATCGATTGATCCTGGGCGACTGAGGCCTTCCTAGCAATGGAAAGATTCGTAGGTCACATCCACCCGTCTGGGGAGTTACATCCCCTATTGACGACGCGTTTGATCGATTGATCCTAGGTAATTGAGACCCTCCTAGCAATAGAAAGATTCGTGGGCCGCGTTCACCCGTCAGGGGAGTTACATCCCCTATTGACGACGCATTTAATCGATTGATCCTAGGCGACTGAGGCCCTCCTAGCAATGAAAAGATTCGTAGGTCGCGTCCACCCGTCCGGGGAGTTACATCCCCTATTGACGATGCATTAGATCGATTGATCCTGGGCGACTGAGACCCTCCAAGAAATGGGATTACGACATTGAGATGTGGGAGATATGTCGGTAAGTGATATCAAGAACGCGAGAAATACCCTCGCAGCTTAGAAAAAATACTCGTGATAAAAAACCCGACGATTATTTGGGAGTAGAAGTAGAAGGCTCCGGTTCACAGGATAGAGTTCCGATCCCCGATGATGTCTTGAACTTAATCTTCATATGTTTGGTGTTAGGCAGAGCTTCCAAGGTGTTCAAGCCTGGCCTGCCCAGGATAGCATTGTAAAGCGAAGGGAGACTTACCACGTTAAACGTGATAGGAGTTGTCGCATGATTAGGAGGTGTTCCAAGGGTGATTGGGAGAGAAATAATACCCTCAGGATATATCCACTCACCCGAGAGTCCCTTTACCGGACTTTTATGGGGCTGGAGATCTGTGGGAGTAAATCCCATTCTCCCAAAAGCGTCTCGATATAGATGATTGCAGCCAGCTCCTTGGTTAACAAAGATTCTCTGAACCTCAAATTGTCCGATTTTGGAAGTTATCACAAGGGGATCGACCCGGGTTTTCGTCGGTAAAACCGATGACTGGCCTTTTTTCTCCATATTGCTTGTTGGCACTTGCTGCTAAGATTTCTTGTGGTACGGGGCGAATTATCTTTGGGCAATAGAAGATCAGCATGCTTAGGCAGCTGGCCTCGTTCCTGTCGGCTTATCGTGGACTTGGAGAATCACCCGATCCCTTCGGTCTACTGGGGGTCGAGCAACTTGATGTTCTTCTTCTTGATTATGATCCGGCGGTTCATGCTGATGGCCAGCGGGAGGACCTGTTTCTCTCCCAGCGATGAACTCCCACAGTCTTCCTTCGCGTACCAAGAATTCCAATTCGTCCTTTAACCTCTTACAATCATCAGTTGTATGGCCATAGTCACGATGGAAGTAACAGTACTTCGTTCTGTCTTTATTGGGATCGTCCTCAGTTGATCGTGGGGGCCATCGGACATATGGATGGTCCCTGATAAGGGCTAAGACCCGGCCCAGGGTTTCACTCAGCGGGGTGTAATTGTTGTATCTCCTCGGATGAGGGGGTTTCGTCCAGTTTTTCCTTGGTGGAGACCTCCGAGGTGATGGGTTCCGCTCCTTGCGAGTGGTCCGATCTCTCCTATGATCGGATGCTTCAGCATCCTCAACGGCAATGTATTTTTTAGCTCAAGCGTAGAATTCCTGGATGGTGGTGGAGGTTTCTTGGTGATAGACACCGTCATATTAGAGGATCGCAAGCTTGTCAATAACGCAGCTAATGCAATTGAGTGGTCTAAAGAAGGAACCCTCATCATCTCCTCTTTGAATCTTTCCAAAAAATTTCTTAAGGATTCTTCTCTACCTTAACGCAACGATAGCAGGGCGGTGGATTTTCTCTTGACTCCCTTGCTTATCACAAAGTGTGACTCGAGTTGCTCACGTAACTGAGAGAAAATCTTTATACTCAACGGTGGGAGAGAATTAAACCACGTGAGTGCATTTCCCGAGAGAGTAGTGGGAAAGTATTTGCACATGCCTACGTCGGGCATGTCCTTGGAAATCATTACGGTAATGAAATGGGCTATATGATCTCGGGGGTCCGTCGTCCCATTGTACTACTCCATGGGAGGCAGAAGCACCTTGCGAGGCATAAGCTCTAAAGAGATCTTGGGGTCGAACGGTGAGGCGTAAGAATATGAGGGTACCTGGTCTCCATAGGGTTTAGCCCGTTTCAATTCCTCAGCTACCAGTTGTTCAACCTGTTTGCGAAGCTCATCGGGGATTGGTCGAGAGTTTTCCGATGCTTCCCCATGTGGGGGCGACGGTTGTTCCTGGGGACGTCTGGATCCCCCTACGGAGGATTGGACTTTGGGTTTGAGGGTGCGACCAAGGTCTTCCAGTTGTCTGCTTACATCCTGGAGTTTTGATTCCAGCCTTTGCATCTGGGGGCGATCGATTTGCTCCGGAACAGGATCTGCTATAGGTTGAACAGGGTATGTAGGTTGTAAGGCCCGTCCTTGATGAGGGGGCCTCACTAGAGTTGCCTGATCGCGAGTAACTGGATCAGGTGCCACAAGAGGAATGGCTTTAGAAAGTGTGGCGGTTCGCCCCTCAACGGGAAGGGTAACTTTTGAGGAGGCTCTGGTTTTCGGGGGCATGATCGTCGAAGTTTCTCTAGTCTGTTTTCCACGGACGGTGCCAATCTGATGGAGGTGGGTTTTGGCTCCTCAGATACTAGCTTTTTGTTGACTCGAACAATGGTCATCGTAGGTGAATGGACCTGTAAAAAACCACCGGAGGGTGTTCCGGTGGGGAGACTCTGACGCTTAAGTCAGTAAAGAGCGGTTTTCGTTTAAAAGAAATAGACTCAGAGTAGAGGGGGAATGGTTCCCCCTGTGATCAATGTGCCCCCTGTGTTAGGCGTAGAGAGCGTACCTGGTGTCGAGAGTTTTTAGACCTCTTATACCTGTGAGAGTCGTGCGCCATTGAAAGACTCTGACCCTACTTTCCTTAACAGATTGATCTGGGAATCTCAAAAGTCAATACTGCGGGTTGATCATGATCTTTGCATACCGGGAAACCTTCCTCTTCGAGAGGGGTCCTTTCCTTACCTGGGAGATTCGAGATTTGCCATTGTGAAATAGAAAACCTGAGTCAAGTAAGCCTTCACCTTTCTTTAGAATTGTTTGGAATACTTACTACCGATCGGTGGCCTAACCGACAGGGGGTTGTCGGGACTTACTAATTAAGAGACCTATTCTCGCTCGATCGGTCAGGATGACTGCCTCTGCATGATAAGCCTCAATCAGTTAACGGGGCGGCTAAGGCCCGCCTTGTTCGGTAGAACTGGGCGACTATGGCCCTTCGATAGATTGATCGGGGTGGCTATGGCCCTTCGGTAGATTGATTGGGGCGGCTATGGCCCTTCTGCAGATTGGTGTGCGGTCGGTAGGTATTAATCGATAGATCCCTTTTTAGTGGGCCGCTAAAGGATTGACTCTTTTGGAACTGGGTCTTAGAATACGTCCTATCACTTTTGTTAATAAAATCATTATTTTTATGGTTCAAACTTATATGTGTGGATGGTTGAAATGTATATTATGTTTGGAGTAAGGAGTTATTTGAAGTTCAAAGATGATGGATACATTATATTTGCTTGGACTACAAGGTGTTCGTTGGTTGATGATTGATGTTGATGGTTGTGTCTTTGAAGTATGAAGTGTAGATGAAGTTTTGAATATGAAGTGTATATTATGTTTGTTTGATGGTTGATTGTTTTGTGACGAACAATTTTGAGCTTGGGAATTAAACAAAAAACATTCTTTTTAAAAAAGGAAAAAAAATAATAAAAAAAAAAAACATAGTCCTTGTGGGCGCTCCTAGAGCAAAACACCGGCAATTACACATGGATTTGCTGATGTTTCCTATCCAAAATGTTGGCAAAACCTTAAGCCCTTGCTGATTTTTTTGAGTCAATGTCGGGCATATCCCGACATTTTTCTCATGAACATGTCAGAAGCTCCTATCCTTTGCCAAATTTTATGTGACGGAAGTGTCAGGAATGATCAAAGGCATTACCAATGTTTTTCTATAAATGTCAGGGAAATCCCCTACCTTTTTTCACTCGACGTTTTTCTTAGCATTTTTTCTTTCGTTGCCCCAATCTTTATCAATGGTCATAAAATAGGACGAACAATTGCTTACCATAAAGTAATAGAATTATCTCATTTATAAAGTATTCTCTATGGCAAATATTGCAAAAGAGTTTTTGGAAAGAGAGAAATGATGTGTAGAGTATGTGGTTTGTAAAACATGGCACTCTTTTTATACATAACTTTTTTTTTTGGTAAATAGTGAAACACGAATCCGAGTCTATTTGTAATATCGGATACGTTCGGATTTTTTATAGGTATTTTGGGGTGACTTATTTAAATTTTTTATATTTTGTAAAATGATGGGAAAATAGTTAAAATTTATATAAGTGTAAATTTCTACTCTTTGAGTCGTCCGGAAAACCCTCGTAGATTGTTGCCCGATAGTTTCTTTATTTTAAAGTTTCTGATCAGTAAGGCTATTCGTTAGTTGAGTGTTCGGTGATCGGCGTCTGATAGGATTTGACTTTTGTAAAGAAAGTTACCCGTTCGGTAGTGAACAAATTCTTAAAATTTTGATATTTTTGATCGGTAACCGATAGTTACCAATCCTCAGTGATTTACTATTCCCTCGGTCTAAAGTGAAGTTACAATTTGTTCAATATTGTAGAGTTGAGTTGACCGGTCATTTTTCATAATTTTTATAATTTTATATATATATCTATCGGTACACTCAATTTTTCTATACCATTCGATATGTTATATTTTACTTATATTTGTGATGGTAAATTTTTGTACCGATCGGTGAATGTCAAATTTTAGAAATCTCATCGATAGTCATTTTTAAGATAGTTATTCAGTACTATATTAATTTACCGATAGATATTTAATTTTATTTCTCGGTATGACTGTTCACTTGTCTCAGACTGTCGGTAATTGTCTATCGATAATTTTCTTTCTAAATTTTCTACCAACAAAGGGTCTATTGCTATTGTCAATACTTTGTTGAAATCCTATTGGTATCCATATCCAGCATTCTTTTCAATGTCTCGTCCGGTCAACTTTCTGAATTTTATATTCGGCTAAATTTCAATAAGAGAATATTTTGCCTTCAATTTATTATCTTATTCTATTTTACTTCATTTTAATTTTAATTTAATTTATTTTAATTTAACTAAATTTTATTTTATTTTATTTTCTTTGTTAGTCTTGATTAGTAATGTCTTTCCATATTGATTTTGAAATAACCGATCAGTAATAAAATTATGAAATTTCTCCGTTTGAATTTTTAAATTTTTCCATCGATAGATTCATAAATTTATTCCGATAGTTATTTGTTTCATCATTATTATTTGCATCGATCGGTAAGAGTAACCAGACAAGCATCGATCGCTAAGAGAGTTATCGGACAAACCTTTCCAAAAGTTTCAAATTTCTTGTCGTAAGTGTCGATTCGAATGTTTGAACCCATGACCAAAACATTTTCCAAAACAGTATTATCCACTAAATCACTCAATGCTCATGGTATGATTATGTAAAAATTTATATTATGTATTCATGCATTGCAACATTCCTAAATCTCTATTACTCTAGTTTATTTTCTATAAAATCTGTATTGTTTCTCTGAACCAACCTATCGATTACCGAGTACAATTGCTCAACTGAATAAAAGTCAAAGTGTTTGAACCCATGGAATTTCCTAATAACCCAACAAGGGAGACATATTAGGTATTTGTGTAATTTTGGAGTAAATAATGGCTATTTAGCAAGTGTGGGAAAGTGGATTAAGAATAAGAGAACAGAAGTGGGGTGAGATTTCAGAAGGTTCACGGGACCCATTATCACTTTTCTCTCTAAATCATTTTCTCTTCTCTTCCTAAACTCCATCGATCCACTAATAAATCCAAGATTTAAGATTCCACATTTAGTTATATTTTAGTCTTGATTTCAAAAGAAACTAAGCATGTAGAGTTGTCACAAAGAAGAGCCGAATTTCTAGGGCTTGATGTAATCTGAACGGAAAAGGGTTTCTTGGAGATAGAAACTAAGGCTTTTTTATTTTCATATCCCCTCTTTTAGTTTATTCATTCAGATGTTCACTTGGGTTTGGAAAATACTTAGTCACCGATAGTGAGAGGAAAACTGGGGTTGAATGATTGGGGTCTCTGGGTTACACTTGGAAAAAAAATATTAATATTTTTATTTCTTGAAAAATGTCTCGTAGGAGCCGAATGGACCGATCGTGGCAAGGCTATTGTTGTTGAAGAATCTGGGAGTGACTACCCTCCCGGACACAGTGAATGGACGGACTGTTGTGCTTGAATGAGAAAAATGATTTTTATAAATTCTTTTATAAATGATTTTTAAATGATTTCTGAATTTTTTTGTGTTTGTGGGATGTCCCAAAAATATGAGTTGAATTCATTTGCATCCACTGCCTTTGTGATTAAATATGTGCCACTGTTGCTGGAAATTGCATTTATGAATATTGTGTTATGGTTTGGTAACCATTTGCTAAATTTGTGACACATTGGAAATATTTAGATGTTTGTGAAATGGAGGTGTTGGTGATGGTAAATGGCTATAGTCATTCCTCCCACGGAGCAACCTGACGGGGTGACGTGGTAGAGGGGTTTGTTTGGCAAAGGAGGTAGACGAAGCCTCCTGCGTCCCCGTCGTATTATCCGGATAGCACCCCGATGAGGTACGAGTCATTGCCAAGGAAGGGATAATTAGTGTTTTGAAAGGAAATGATTGAAAACCGCTTGGCGAGCTTCCATCCACATTCGGCCAAACGTTGGGCGAGAGTGTTTTCTTTAGGGAGACCCCATGATTTTGGAAAGTATGAAATTGTGGATGTATTTCTTTTATAATAATCTGAATTGTTTGATGTTATCTATGAGTTGATTTGTTAGAAATTGTGATTTTGACATTCTCACACTCACCACTCATTTATTGTCACAACATACCGTTGCATTCTACTCACTGAGTATTTTATACTCATTCCTCTTTTCTTATCTTTTCAGAGGAATTGTAGATATAGCAGCAGTCCCTATTTGGTTAGATAGATCCAGCAGAGGAAAAGCTATCAGGACTTTTGTGGGTATTGACTCTCCCTAGCTGTGAAGCCTTGAGACTTGTTGATGGACCCATCAGAGGGCATGTATTTGACAAATGAAAATTTTATTTTTGGAAATGATGTTGAAAAACCCAATCGTTGTATATTTTATATATCTATATATATATTTTTTTCCCTAAATTGAACTTTTGTTAAAAGTGTTAAATGTTTGATGTTTTGGTTTCCTTGGATTGAATGAGAATATTTCTTTAGCTTTGCGGGGTCTTGGGGTATGTGCTGGTGACTATACGTATTCCTAAATAACGCGGCGGTTGTCACATGCTCGGACTGTGGGACGGGGCATGATACTATTACAAGGAGAGATAGAGTGGTCCTACTTGAGTTGAAACTCATCGGCCTTTTTATAGATAACTAGTGTCTATTACAAATGATATAAATTTTTTTCCTCACAGTGATTGATACTATTTGGTTTGAAAGCAACTTTTGCCAATTATTTAATTGGTAACTTTGATACCTTATAAAAAAGGTCTCATTTGTTTTGTAATTATTTAATTGTTTTGCCACTGTCCCTTTAAACAACGGGTTCAATTTTTTAGCTCGCTTAGCAATGGTAGAATGCTCGAATGGATGAGTCATGACTTCGATGTAGATAGTAGCATCAAATTGGGGTCATGAAATTTAACTGTCCAGTATTAAGAGTCCACAAACCAAGTCATATAGATGCTTTTACACCAACTGAAGTTGATGCCCGCAGCACCCAAAATTTTAATAATCTCAATACAGATGTAAGTCCAAGCGATCATTAAGCAGGCTCTCTCTGATTTGGGTAATGCCTCTAATATGACTTATTTTTACCAATTCTATCAGTTTGGCTTAGTTGCTTCGGGTAATGTACCCAAACCATTTCATACAGCTAGTTATATTTTACCAACTATATCTGCAAGTCAAGTTGGTTCTATTTTGTGTCCAAAAAGATTTTATATTCCTAATGTTCTTTTACTTCCCACACTTTTAGTGAATGTGAATCTGCTATTAGTTGGGCAACTTCCAATCAAAATCTAACAGTGACTTTTTTCATCCTCTGGTTGTGTGATACATGATTTCTTGATGTGGAAGCAAGTCGATACAGGCCATAAGTTTGCAAGACTTCTCAGTTTGGAGAAGTTATAACTCCCAGTAACCCTATAGCTAGCATGTTTGGTTAGTGTTGTTGATGGGATTCATGAAATCAAAACAAGACTTGATGAATGTTTTAATCTTCTTGGGACTGAGGTTGTTTTATCTCCGCTTATTTATGCTTCTGCTCTTCTTTCTCATACTGGATTAATTGATAATACGATAGTTAAAGCAACTATCAAGTCAAATGTAAAACTCTCAGCAACTGCAGGCGAAACTCTTACTAATACCACTCTGTATCAGTAACTAGTCTAAAGTGTTATTTATTTTTCACCGCTATGCATATTGTTAGTCAATTTTTATCGAGTCTTGCTAAATTAATTTCATGGCAGCCTTTCATATTTTAAGGTGAAGGGTGGCACAATAGTGGAGTCTCTCTCCACTGTGTTCTACAGATCCGAGATTCGAATCAGTCTCCTTATTAAAAAAAAAAAAAAAAAGGAAAACTGTCTAGGTATTCCCTTCCCAGAGCCCGGTAGGAGTTTTGGTACTAGTTACGCCATTTGTTTTTCATATTTTAAGGTATGTTAAAGTAACCATGTATCAAGGTCCCTTGCCCTTATCTTTTTCATGATTCAAACTTCATTTGTATACAGAATCTAATTGGGCGGTGATATTGATGATCGGCAGACTACTACAGGGTTTTGTATTTCCTTGCGTGAATCCTTAATATTGTGGAAGAGTAAAAAAAACAAACGTGGCCGCTTAGGTTTGTGCTAAAGCTGAGTAGAGGGGTTTAACAAAATCCAAATAGTTCATAACGATTTTTTCAAGGATGCACTAAGCATATTGACATCGATTGTCACTTCATTCCTTGTCATGTGCTCATTCGATTTCTTACATTGTCTTACATCCCATCGCAACTACAAATAGCAGTTCTTTTTTCCAAGAATCATCTTCTATCAAGTTTGTGGTGTCCAAACTCAATATCTTTTCTTTGAAATAATCTTGAGCTTTATGTAGGGTGTTAATGTGTATATACAAGCAATGTAAATATTAAGTTATAAATTTTAGTAAGTAGCTTAAAGTTAATATATTTTTTAGTTGTCTATTTTTTGTGTCAAATAGATTTTGGGTTTTAACCCTATTAAGATGGATTCACTTTACTCTCTGTTATTTTGTATCACATTCGCCTCCTGAAAATGTTAGATATTGAAGTTTCTTCAATTGCAAAGATGACGCTTGCATGCCTACACTTCACAGGAATCAAGGCCAACAATGAAGGACATTTCTCGATTGCTCTCATCTGGATTGACCCCTTTTGCTCAACCATTTTCTATGATTACATTGGGAGAAGTCCTAGGAAATGGGGATTGGTAACAGGAGCATTGCTATTTGTTGTATTCTACACGAATATGCATTAAAACCCTGCTAAAATGGCAGCACAATTCTTCTTTTTCAGCTCTCTAGCTCACCCAATCCTCTGTTTTGCCTCTGCTTCTGACTCTCCACTCATTCAAGATCTCAGTATTGCTGATCTAAGTGGCTGATTTATAGCATATTTCCTGCATTCTGCATATGAACCATTTAGTTAAATCACAATTGCAACTTATTATCATTTCTCATAGTATAGGGAAAAAGAAGTGCTTTTAAAAAAAGTTGCTACATATTACCAACACAATACTTGGTTAAACATTTTATGCCAATTATGAAGCAAAATATAACCGAAATGATTTCTAATATAAAGTATTTTCCTTAACAAACTTCTCAAATTTCGCAATGTGTGGTATCTCATTAGGTTACAGTGACAGTGAATGGCTTAGTCTGCAAGAATCCAACACAAGTCATAGCTAATGATTACTCATTCAGCGGACTACATGTTCAGGGCAACACATCAAACACCTTAGGGCCTTAGGTCACACCTGTCTTTGTTGCTCAACTCCCTGCATTAAGTAATCTTGGCATTTCAATGGCTAGTCTTGACTATGCTATATCAGGCATCAATCTACTCCCACACTCCCCGTGGTGATCTTCGTGGTCCTTGGAGGCTGAACTAAGGTTGGATTCAGTACCTCAAACCAAAAAAATGACCTCATCACAAAGGTTCTTAACAAGGGTAATAAGTTTGTCTTCTCAGTCGGACTAAGCTCACTTCCAATGGAATGTTAGGACTCAAAATGCTGCAACTTGGCTGCATTGAGTGGCCAAAATCCTAAATTTTTGTTTAAGGATGGTAATTCTGCCAATTAATATTATAAGGTGAATTTAAAAGTAATTGCAGTATTAATATTACGGTTTTAAAAACCAACCGGCTCACAGTACTCCTATTAGCTTGTCAATAATAATGAAATTGATTAACTAATTTTGCCAAAGTCAAACATGCCCTGCCCCATCTTCTAAGCTATTGTCCTGCTTTTGTTTAAAAAATTTTCGAATGTGAAATTCACATTCCTAGCAAACGAAGAATGAATGATAAGCGGATCAAAAAGTTTCAACCAAAGAGAATATGAAAAACAGACTCTAATCAAGACCACACAAAGCTTTTTTTAAGCAAACAGACTTTAAGAAACTAAACAGATATTAAGCAAAGCTGATGCAATTTTCCCCTTCAATTAGGTGTGTAAAATATTGAATACTCTTTTACAAGATCATATCATAAGTATCAATATCATAATCGTATCATATACCAGAAGAACACAAAAAATAAAAAGAAATAACTCAAAATAATTTTGAAATGAAAATAAAATTAGAGGTTTGAATTGCCATAATTTGTCTTTGACACCATCAAAGTAATTAGTAAACCATCTAGAATCAGGAAAGACTATTATCACATCCAAAGAATTAGTTGAAGAAATGACCTCAAAGCTTGTGGGATTATTCAAGTCACCTTAGAGGAGTGTAGTTTTCCGTCACTTACGTCAAGGAAGAAGGACTACAATTTTCATTTCTCATGTAAGATGGTCTCCAATTTGATTGTGATGTCCCAAAGCTAAAGACTTGCCATGTGTTGAGACTTTGAAAAAAATCATATTGTAGCGGTCAGGGTAAAAATCACCTTGGGACTTTGATTGTGATGTCCCAAAACTTAAGACTTTCCATGTGGTGAGACTTGAGACTTTGAAAAAAAAAAATCATATTGTAGCAGTCAAGGTAAAAAAAAAAAAAAAAAAAAAAAAAAAGAATCATTTTTTCATTTCTCATGAATGATAAGCTGATCATAAAATTTCAACCAAAGAGAATCTAAAAACAGACTCTAATCAAAACCACACAAAGCCCTTTTTAAGCAAACAGATTTTAAGCAACTAAACAGACATTAAGCAAAGCTATTGCATTTTTTACCCTTCAATTAGGTGTGTCAAATATTGAATATTCTTTCACAAGAAAGATCACATCACAAGTATCACTATCATGATCGTATCATATAACTGGAAGGGTATAAAAAAAATAAAGAAATAACTCAAAGTATTTTTGAAATGAAAATAAAATTCAAAGGTTAGTGATAGCATTTTGATGCAAGTAAAAAACAAAATTATAAATTTAATGTTCCAAGATTTAGAGTTAAATCACTAATCCTTTTGATGTACGGGTCCGAAAAATTGTCACGAACGGATCAATCTTATTTTTTCACAATCCAAGAGTCCTTGATTGTTGTATATGTTGTAGATCCCTTTTTTCTTTGTTTTTTTTTTGTTTTGAGAATACCCTAAAGTGTTCTCTTTCCCTCTTGTTTTTCCATGTAGGTTACTTTCTACCAAGGGAGAATAACCTCTTTTTTTTAATTATTTGAAATTCAAACAGTCAAGATGGTTGTGAGGGGAGTTGTAATTGGTTTTCACTTGAAAACCACTCCCTCCCTTCTTACTTTGAATTTCAAATGATAAGAAAATTGGGTTAGGGTCAAACCCGCATGGGCGACCGAGTACCCATCTCTTACGGTTAGAATTACCATAATTTGTCTTAAACACCATCAAAGTAATTAGTAAACCATCTAGAATCAAGGAAGATTATTATCACATCCACAGAATTAGTTGAAGAAATGACCACAAAGCGTCACCTTAGAGGAGTGTAGCTTTCCGTCAATTACGTCAAGGAAGAAGGACTACAATTTTCATTTCTCATGTAAAATGGTCTCCAACTTGATTTTGATGTCCTAAAACTATAGACTTGCCATGTGGGGAAACTTGAGACTTTGAAAAAAAATCATATTGTAGCAGTCAGGTAAAAAATCATATTGAGACTTCGATTGTGATGTCTCAAAACTTATGCCTTTCCATGTGGTGAGACTTGAGACTATGAAAAACAATAGGAGATTTAAGACTTTCTTATTAAGCCTTACCTCTGTCACTGATCCTGACTTGGTAGATGATAATCTCACAGGGTCAGTCCCGCTTCTATAGCAAACTGTAGCAAGCTGAGTATTCTATACCTCCGTAATAACCTTCTCTCAGGATCCATCCCTGAAGAAATAGGAATGCTTACTTCTCTCTTTGATTTTGAATTGTCAGGTAATAATCTTGTAGGTTCAATCATGGCATCTATTGGCAGCTTGACAGCCTCACATTTTCTTGACAGACTTATTTCTTTATTCAAATAACTTTTCTGGATCCGTCCCTCCAGAAATAGGGAACCTTGCATCTCTAATTTATCTACAGCTTTTAGATCTTCAGGGGTCAATTCCACTGTAAATAGGGAAGCTTATTTCTCTAGCATAGGCTTTGAAAAAAAAAAAAATCATATTGTAGCATAGGCTTGATCAAAACAAATTTGAGTGGTTCTATAGGAAACTTGGGCAACTTGACCATTCTAAGACTTTCTGAAAATCAACTATCTGGATCTGTTCCACAGGAAAACTCTTTCTGCTTCTCTAGTTAAACAAAATTGAGGGCTTCATTCCTGCTTCCATAGGAAACCTGGGCAACTTGACCATTTTAACTCTTTCTGAAAATCAACTATCTGGACCAGTCCCTCCACAAAATGGGAAAGATACAATCTCTTGAGGTGCTACTACTGAATTTTAATCAGCCTAATCGCTCCATTCCACAATCAGTGAATAATCTTACGCATCTCAGGACTTTTGGGTTGACTAAAAGCCAGCACATTGGTGACTGAACAGAAAATCTATGCTTTAGTGGTGTGTTTCAGAATTCCACCATTAATGATAACCACATCCAAGATGTTACTCCAAAAAGTTTACGAAACAGCTTTAGCTCAATCAGAGTGAGGTTCGAAAGAAATCAGCTCAACATTTACCAAAAACAAACGACAAGTGATTATTTTTCAAAAATGGAGTAGCATTATTCAATTCAACTTCTAACACATAAAATTCGCAGCGGAATGTTTACAAACACCATTAATTTGCCAAAACTCGATAGTTATAGATATTTAATGTTTGACATTTGTCACTTCAGCAACATCACAGGGACTTTAGTCTCATCATGGTAATTCCATAACTCTAAGACAGAAAAATATTTGTGACTCAAATTTTTTGACTTGTATAAATTCTTTGCCAACCAATGTTCCATGGGTCCAATAGCTGTACACTAGGCTTTTTTAACTAAAGTTTCGAATTCAAGTATTGAGAGTAGAAAAACAAGAGCTCAGAGAGTTGTCCCATAAATTGAATCCCACAGCTCCGGATTTGTTAAATTTTTAAATACCGGTGATCAAGTGAAAAAAAAAAAATCTTTGCCAACTGTTTTGGAATGTTTTGATTGTCTTTCAGTCATTTTATCTTTTTGTATTTGTTGATCCACATGACAAACATATCAAACAATGGAATGTGCTATTTACTAAGTCATCCTGATTGGTCAGATAAGCACAAGATTATAGCAAATTTATGGTATGATTTGATGGTGAAGGACGTTTACAATCATTGTGACCTGAAGGAGATTTGAGATCTTGCTAACCCAAAAATACACTTGCTTTGCTGTGGAAATCTAACTAATCCGGTTTGAGAAAGACTCAATTTAGGTCTTGCTTTGCTATGGTAAATTTGATGGTGAAGGATGTTTGCCATCATTGTGATCATAAGGAGATTTGAGATCTTGCTAACCCAAAAATACACTTGCTTTGCAATGGAAACCCAAAAAATCAAACAATGGAATGTGCTATGTATGAAGTCATCCTGATTGGTTAGAGAAGCACAGGATTATAGCAAATTTATGGTAAAATTTGACGGTGAAAGACGTTTGCTATCACTGTGATCTTAAGGAGATTTGGGATCTTGCTAACCCAAAAATACAGTTGCTTTACTATGGAAAGCCAACTAATTCGATCCGAGCAGCAAGACTCAATTTAGAGGCTAATTCTCCTTTTTCATTCTTAAAATTCAAATAAAAAATTTTAGTTAAGAGATTTTAGTATCTTATTACTAGATCCATAAAGATCTTGGTAGACTTAAGTTCATATTAGACAGTTAAATTCAAAAGCAAGTAATATATCTCAATAACCAAACCGAAAGTTATTATTTTCAAAATGAAAAAATAATTCACTATTTTCATTGCATAAAATTTGCAACACAATGATTACAGACGCTATAAATTTGCTACCTTCATTATAAGCATAAACTTTATTCTACTTTTACAAGGTAGGGTACATGGTAAACATTTAAAAATTATCATTTTCCAAAATTACATAAACTTTTTTTTTTTTCTGTGGAATTAGAACTTACAAGTAAATCAATTGCATTCAAAGATTTAGTATTGGTAATACTAATAGTAGTTGAAAGTTGAAACTTGCAAATGAATAATTAATCATCGACCTTTTTTATTTTTTTTAAAATTGACTATTCTTTAAAAAACAAAAAAAAAAACAAAAAACAAAAATTGTCTATTCATTTATCTATCAATTCTTTTTTTTTTTTTAGAGAAATTAATGTAGGGCAGGCTTTTACCCTATTCTATCAGAACCTATGGTCAGTTCTACAGGGTATATCCTGTACCCAATAGGTTGGAACCTATTGTCAAACAAATTGCACAGATAAACATATTGTGTTGAATCTTTGATTATTGACAGTAAATCAATAATATAATAATATAGACTTACCCTGTGCTATTGACGATAGTTTTAGTGTCTTCCCAATTTAAGCATAGCTTTTGCAATCGCCTGGACCCAATCTAGTTCCCTCCAATCTACTGGTCTATGCTCTCTGATCTTCCCTCTCCTAACTCACTTTATAACTTTAATATTGATGGGTATAACAGTGAATGTCTTGAGTGGAGAGAGAAACCGAGAGTTCTATTTTATAGAGTGAAACCCCTTCCTATCATAAGTCTAAGAAGTAAACTTAAAATTGAGTAAATGAAGAGCCTTCCATTATGATTGGTCTCTCGTCCTCCTCCAAAATATTCTTATAACTGCCCATTAATGTCCTATCATTCATTTATCTCTATTAACCGGGAAAACATTAATGTTAAAAATACATTAAGTGGTCATGTAGACCACTAAGTATTCTAACACCTATACCCTACCCAGTTTGAACCTATACCATACCAAATCATTTATTGATTCTAAATTCTGTACCTTTACCCTACTCTATGAGAAGGTATACCCTATCCTTTCCTACCATGCTGCATGGAGTTAGGGTCGGCTATAGGTTCACATTATCTATTTGCTCACTTCATCACCTCCATAGTGCATTTATTCTGCTTTCACTCCGGGGTTAAACATGGTCTCCATTATGTGTTTGTTGTCTGTTTCATTGACTGTTCATTACCTTGCTTCAATTTCTTGTTTCACCTTGTTTTTGCGTGTATGTGTTGGGCTTAGGCCCCTTTCTAATAAAAAAGAAAGTAGTGTTGATTAAAATTTTGATCAAATTTATTACCATTTTGTTGCTTCAGCAAGATCTTGTTCTCACTTTTTTTCTTTTTCTTTTTCTTTTTCCTTTTAATATAACTATCTTTTCGTGCACTTACCTGCTTCACAATGGTACTTAAAAGAAATTCTTAAAAGCAAGATTATGATTAAGATTTTATTTCCTAAGGCTTTCTGATGATTTCAAACTTTAATTTACTTCAAATTGATTTCATTAAGTCTTAGAAAGTTCGTCGAGAGCTTTTGAAAAAATTGCGATTAGATTTTCGTAAGGCTATGTCGATTTAAGGATAAGTTTGGTTCCTTTAATGAAGAATTTATCCTTTTTATTTGCAAAAGTATCTTTTAAAAAGAAAAAACGTTTACTTTAATTAAAATATGATAAAATAAAATAAGATAGAATAATGAAAAATTAAGCCAAATTGAAACAACTTAAGATTTCCTGAACAATCCCCAATTCTCTTATATTGTTAGCGTTGGTAGTGCTAATTTTACGATATAACTTATCAATTAATTGTCCATATAGATTTGATAGTGAACACTAAAGTGAGTCATGTGGTACAAAGGAACAAAAAAATTGTTTAGAATTAGAATGTGTGCAACAATAAATAGCCTCATAGTTTATGGGACCATGATTTATTTATTCATATATTTATTTATAATATAAATTAATTTTTTTTCGTATTCGAACAGCATGAAATCTATGTAACAGTCACTACAAAAAAATGCCAATTCTGCAATGAATTTTGTGATGAAAATTTAAGAAAAATTTGTTACAAAAACTAATTGCGTCAAATTTTGCAACAAAATTTTTTTGTCACTATTATCTCGTCTCTAATTTTTACGACAAACAATTAAAATTCGTTGCAAATAGCTACAAATTTTGCGACGAACCCGGGTTCGTTGCTATTCTTGCGACGAACCATGGTTCGTCGCTATTCTGCGACAAACCAGATTCATGGCTATTCTGCGACCAACCCCGGTTCGTCACTATTCTGCGACGAACCGTGGTTCGTCGCTAATTTATGAGGAACTTTTTTCGTCCCTAAGTTTGTCGCTGATCTGTAACGAACCCAATTTAGTTACAGTTTTCATTTTGGTCGCAAATTTCGTTGCTAACATATTTAGCAACAAATTTGAAAATTTGGCGACAAAAATCCATTTGAATTATATACTTTGACCATTCATCCTATATTCTCTATTTCTGTATATCATTCAATATCATAATTAACAACCACTTATCTAACAACATCAACTAACCATCCAACAATAATATTATCAACATACCACATGATCAACATCATCATTTACTAACTATGAAATAACAAAAAATGTCAACAACAAACACAATACAAAGTCAAAAACTATATTTAAATGAAACCATCAAATAACAAATACAAATGTCAAGAAATGTCAAGAATCACCACCATCATCATCACCATCACCATCACCATCACCATCGTCACCAGTATCACCATCCGGAGGATTTTCAGAAGAAAACAGAAATGGGGTCGTCTGACTGAAACTGGGAGCTAACTGAAGATGCCGCATTATGAATTCTTGATTTGTGCGTAACTCGCTGATTACGTTGTCGCTTTGCCTTTCCTATGCGCGTAATTCTTCAATTTGATTATCTTTTTCTACTAATAGCTCCTGCATCTGGCTCATCCGGTTGTTCATTTGCATCATTTCTTCCATGGCAACTGCTGGAGTGGAAGAGGATTGGCCAGTGATTCTACAAAATTATTACAAATTAAGACAATTAATATTTAATATAATATTGTATTTACTAATAATAAACATATATGAGAAACAAAAGAGAATAAGATAATATGATCGAAAAATAAATACCTCAACAGCTTAGAAAGCTAATTTTTCTCTCCTCTACTTGAATTGACCGAATAACCGAAACAAATACTCCTGCGATACAAATAATTAAAATTATTTACAAATATTTAATGTTAATTACTCTTTATTCGAAATATATATAAAAAAATTAATCAAAAATAAATAACATATATGACATCGAAATTATCAATTGGAGGGATTTCAAATAATACCTGCCAGAAAGGATTTGAGCCAAGTGCGTTAACTCCTAAAATTCACCCTTAAAATCCTCGATGTATTGTAAATTCCTTTCTCTGAAAGAATATAAAGAATCAATATTTTTACTCAAATTGTATGCAACAACAATATATGCAATGATGAATGTACCTTATCGTATCGACAATCCTCTATGCAGATTTATCCCCATCGAAAAGTAACGTTTTAATACTTCAAAACCTGTGAACATACAACATTAAATAAAAATATAAAATTTCATTAATTAAAACAAACTAAATAATTAAAAAAATAAAAAAAGGGTGGGAGGGGGAGCACCCCCTCCCTCCAGTGGCGGCCGCGACAGGCCGCCTCGCAGCCCAAGCCAGATTTGACGGCGTCACCGGATCTGGTGGTCCATTGTGTACAGAGAGAGAGAGAGACCCAGAGAGAAGAGAGAGAGAGAACTTACCTCCATCACCAATGGAGTAGAGCCAGAGAGAAACCCATTTGAAGAGAGAAAAAATTTTCTAAGTATGAGAAGACTATGAGTGGGATGCAAACATTGAATATAGGATAGAAAATTTGCAACAAATTTTGTAACGAACTTAGAAATTCGTTGCAAATTTTGTGACGAAACATATTGTTCGTTGCTATTTTTGCAACGAACCACGTGGTTCGTTGCTATTTTTGTGACGAACTTTAGATTCATTGTAAATTTTGCAACGAACCATATTGTTCGTTGCTATTTTTGTAACGAACTTAGTGTTCGTCGCTAATTTTGCGACGAACTTTGGGTTCGTTGCTATTTTTGCGACGAACTTATTGCGACGAACTATATTGTTCGTTGCTATTTTTGCAACGAACTCATGGGTCGTTGCTAATTTTGCGACGAACTTTGGGTTCGTTGCAAATTTTGCGACGAACCATATTGTTCGTTGCTATTTTTGCAACGAACTCATGGTTTGTTGCTAATTTTGCGACGAACTTCAGGTTCGTTGTAAATTTTGCGATGAACCATATTGTTCGTTGCTATTTTTCTAATGAACTCATGGTTCGTTGCTAATTTTGCAATGAACTTTGGGTTCGTTGCAAAATTTGTGACGAACTACGTGGTTCATTGCTATTTTTGCGACGAACTTTGGGTTCGTTGCAAATTTTGCAACGAACCATGTTGTTCTTTGCTTTTTTTGCGACGAACTTTAAGTTTGTTGTAAATTTTGCGATGAACTTATTATTCATTGCTATTTTAGCGACGAACTTTTGTTTCGTTGCAAATTTTGCGACGAATTGTTTCTTTGTTAGAAATTTTGTTGCTAATTAGCAACAAATTTTTTTTTGTCGTAAAATTTGTTGCTAAAACTATGTTTTTTTGTAGTGAGTGTAAGTTATAAGTGATGGTCGGGTCGACCATGTGGGTTTGACCCTAACCCAATTCTCCTCAAATAATTGAAATTCAAATAAATAAGGGAGGGAGTGGTTTTCATGGAAAACCAACTCCAACTCCCATGATAACCACCCATGTGTGTTTGAATTTCAAAAATTGGTGCTCTTTGAGAAAGAAGAGGGGAACTTCCTATTAAGTGCAACAGCAAAAAACGTGAATGCACATTTAGAGGAAAGAGGGAGAGAATACACCAAAACAAGGGGAGTATTCTTAAACAAAAGGAAAAGGATCTACACCATATATACATTATTTAAAGACTCTTGGATTGTGAAAGCAAAGGAGATTGATCTATTTGTGACATTTTTTAGACCGGAACATCAAAAGGGTTAGTGATTCGACCCTAGATCTTGGGACATTAAATATTTATTTCGTTGTATTTGCATCGAGGAATGCTTTCAAACAGCAACAACAAAATGCTGCCAATGAAAACTAATGCTATTCAACCCTATTTTTTGACCTATTAAATTAAATTAAATTATTCAATACATATAATAAATCTAAATTAATTAGAGGAGTATATCCAAATTAATTAAAATTTGTAATAAACGTCAGGTAAATCGCAACATTTTTTCCATTATATTTTGTTTAATTTTCTTTTTCATCCCAACCTTTAATATCGGTTATAAGAACATGTTTCTCATAACAAAAGAGCATTTCTTAGGGCAAAGAGTAACCATCAATTATTTGTGGTATAAGTACACATTGTTCCTCAAAACTCAGCTTGCTCACTAACCATTTACTCGGGATGCATAGTGACCTTGCAATAGTTTACCCTTATTAAACAATTCCTCTTTCATTTATCTCTTTTCCTATCTCTACCCTTCCTGACTTTCTCACTCCGTTTCTCTTCTCTCTCCCTTTGGTCTTTTCAGAATATGTCTCACATTGTCATCCATTTCCTTTTCACTCTCTCTCTCCCCCACAACATATCAATGTCCATATTCTCAAATCTCGATCATAATATTTCTACTCAAAATTTATTTTTATATGTATTCTCAACATGGGATGGAAAATTGATAGAGCTCAAGGTTTGTTGGATGTGCGTTCGGTTGTTGACATTTAAGATATAAATTTTGAGGCATTGTGTTCGAAAGTGATTACTGGAAACTAGGAACCACCAAATCATAATCACAATGGCCTACCTGGTAGTGCAAGTGGGACAAAAAGACCTAGTCAAGAACTTTGAATTTCCAATGTTACTATACATGCAACCCTTGTGGGAAATGAACCATATCATATGGATACAAATCAACTACAAGACAAAAACACTAGTGGGGACTAGGCATGGTGGAAACTTGCTAGATTCCTGACAAACTCAAAATCTAATGGAGATGGGTTTTTTCCTCAAATACCTACTTTGCCCGCCTGAGTAGGAGTCTCATAAGAAAGGATGATCCAAAGCTTGAAACCTGCAAAACACTGTCAAAGAGTGCTCCTGCTGAGGAGGCTCCAACACTTAATTTAGGAAGAGTGGTTTTTGAATATGGTAAACAGATAAAGAAGAGTGGTGTCTCAGCTTTGTATTGTTGATGTGTTTTAAGTGTAAGGTTTTAAGAGAACTTAACTAGATGACAGTTGATGCTACACATATATATCTATATTCTGGGAAAGCGTCATAGGGTTTTGGAAGCTTTGAAACCCTAGTTTCCGTGTAAGGAGATAGTTGAAAATATTTGAGATTATCGAGGCCTTGTTTGAGATCTCTCAAGGATATGCCACCTTGGTGGTTAGGGAAAGTCCTGTAGTCATGGGAACTTCCTAACATGTTTCTTTATCTTGAGAGGTCATCTCGAGAAGGAGGGATCCTCATCCATGCAAGGAAGGTTTGAATCTGTTTAAAGGTTTGTTTCCTTTGAGCATTATCTTAAGTCATACTTATCATGTTCGTCGATTGGATCATGATTGTAAAACTAACCTACTGAGAACTGGGAATGACCAAGGAACCTAACCACCAAGTGTTGGGGTACCAAGGAGTCGTAGGTGGCCTTGGTTGGATGATCGTAGCTTAAAGGGCCTAAGAAGTAAACCTTCGATACATTGGATTGCGGGCCAATAATGCTTTCGGCCAGGTATTATCATTTGTCCCCACTCCTACGATTAGTTTGAAGAAGATAGCGTTAAGAGGAGATTATCACGCCCCGATCCTCGATCTAAGGTCGAGAACAGCCGCCCGTTACCTTGTACGCTGTCCATCACAGAGCACACATACCAAGACAACGAAGTTTAGAAATCAATACTTGTATAAAACCTGTTTTTCTCAAAATATCTTTTTCCCAAGTAAAGAATGCAAAATTCAAGACATTTGCCTCAATGCATAAGTATACAACACATTTGAGAGTTTCAATTACATTACATAACATAATTACAGTCATCTCAATAAATGTATACAATGGTCATTCTATAGACCTAAATGTACATATATGTCATCCAACATCACCAAATATATCATTGCAGAAGAATGGTCGATACCATACCCAAAATCCAAGTCTTCAATACAAATCAAGTATGTCGAACTCTCTCGACACGTCTTCTTGTCAATCTATCTCTGAAATCAAGGAAATTGAAGGATGAGTATTATGAGAAAATACTCAGCGAGTGAGAGGATCGACAATATGTTCTCGATAATAAGTTTGAATATGGAGTGTCAAAATACATTTCAAAACCATACTGATGTCAAAACCAAGCATGTCATTTCCAAAAATCAAGTGATCACATATCACACATCATAGTATCAAAGTATCAAAGTATGCATCTAATTACATTTCAAAATCATAAAGAGTTTGCCTATAAAACAACCTCGGCAGTAGTCTACCTCGACCAATGACGGGCACATTGGGGGTTTTCATATGCAAGTGTATAAAATTTGCTCTCTTCCCCAATGTTGGCCACAGGCCTCACCAAGTGCTAGACAATGGCATAACACATGTCTTCCCTACATTTGGTTCAACCGACTATCCCGTATCTATATGTATAACTAACACATCATGTATAGTACCTCACTCACACACGTCCTCTTCAATTTAGTTCATCCGAATGCAACTATACATATGACGTTTGTGGATATCTCCTGCAGAAGCGTATCCGGGCAACATGGGGTGCCTCTACAAACGCCCTTCGTAGCTACGGAATCCATCAAGAATATCATCACATCATCATATCCGTCAATTCCATGGACTCTTAGTCCAAGTATCAAATCAGTATCCATCAAACGTGCCAAAATGCATAGTCATATCAAAAATCATATTTCAAAATTTCAAAACATAGTACGATATCATTTCATCACAAATCACGGATGTATATCATTTAAATCAAATCATTGGAGACACTCCATTAATCACAAAAGCAATATTTACAAAATATAGTCAAAATCATATGTCTTTACACAAGTCAAGAAATATATCATCTAAAAAGCTGTAAAACATGAGTTTTTATTCAATCGAAAACATAGCATCAAAGTCTCACTTACAGTAAATGGAAGGGTCTGTCACTCCCTAAAATGCACCACAATATAGGAAGCGTGCTCCCCTCTTTCGATCACCAAGTGTGTCACTGCTATGGCAACACATAATATATATAAATTTGTGTCACAAATTGAAAACTACTATGTTAAATTATATTTCAATTAGTTCTTCATCTAGGATCAATGTTTAGGGCTCCATAATTAGGCTCTAAATGTGTATATATGTTGTCCCTTTTCTTACCACCAAATCAACAAATTTCAATTTCTCATTTCCGAACCTTTCTAATACCACAAAGCCATTTTAGGCTACTAAAACCATCATTCCCTCATTCCATCTCTTGTATACTCCAAAACAGTCCATAATTTTTTTTTAGGATTGAATATGCTCAAGATAGTTCACATTTGCATTACACATTTCCACAAAATTTCAGCATGCTAACCCCCATTCATCACCTCAAACATTGGCAAGCACAACTCTGTATTGTCAATTTAGGGTTCTCACTAGAACTCCTATACCTAACTCATCACATACACACACATGTCTCCAAATTTCATATCATACTCATCTCTAATCATCCCAGGAGAGAATGCAAACTCTATATTCCCTTCTTCATTCTCGGTCAGGCACATGCACATTCAAGCTCATACATGTCCATCAATCTCTACTCAAAATTTAGCACACACACATAATACTAATTCACCAAAAATTCTGCACACATCACAATGTGAATTTACCAAAATTTCAGCGCTAAAACTTCACAAAAAATGAAGGATAATTTCATAACTCACTAACACATTTTCTTCCCATCATTTCTACCAACAATCATGCACATACTTTCATCCCTTTTTCACAAGAATTCTTTACACAAGCTTTGTACTTTGAACACTAAATTTCAATCCACCACAAACATTGAAATCATTCACATTTTTGTCCAATAAAAGTCCAACTTTCTGCACATATTCTTCACCTCATTTCACTACACTACACACAGATTCATCATTTTTGCATTAAACTTCAGCACACATGTTTGGTATTAGGAACTAAATTTTCAGTATATCGAAATATATTACATTCCTTTATATTTTCGGCCAAACAAGTTAAATTTTTCTTCACACACAATCCTCATGATTCTCATTAAATTTTCAGCTACACAAATCAAATTTTTAGTATACATAATTGCAGAAAATTTCTAGCAAAGTTTAGTACGCATACCTCCTTCAAAATCTCGGTTTTCCTTGCTCCAAATGTGACTTTTTCAAACTTGGACTAAGCTTCCAAAAACCAGAATTTTTTTGCACAGATCTAGGTCTCGGCCACTTGATTTTTACCCCTAATTTAGGTTAAAATCAACACATTTTAAACACTAACACAAGGCTCTCAAGTTTTTAACACGTGCAGAATTCTCTCCTCTTCTTTTCCTAAATTTTCGGCCATTTTGGTTTCACTAAGTAAACTCTCTCCTTTTGGTTTCAAAGCAAGATATATTTATATCATAGAGTGAGAGGAAACTTTCTTACCTAGAGTGTTCAGTTGAAGCCTTGAAGAAATCAAAATTTTTCCCCTCCCTTGAAGCCTTCGGCCACTCCTTGTTCACCAAGCTAGGGTTCTTCCTTTGCTATAATTTTTTTGGTATGTTGTGATTGGGTTTGTAAGGAAAGGATTTATGAAATAAAATTGGGGTATAGTTGTAGGAATTTTTGAGTTTCCCCTGCCTAGAGTTCACGGCTATGGAGAGAATATGAGGGAGTTCTTCTTCTTTCGCTTCAAACAAACGGTTTTTCGAAGAGGAGGAGGCTAGGGTTTGACTTGTTAAGTGGTTCCCTTCAATCCTAGCCCTTGAATATATTCAAGATTAAATCTAAGCCATAGGTTCAAGCTAGGGTTAACTCTCCTCTCTCTACATGACTCACGGTTCTCTCTCTTCTCTCACACTAAAAGCACATGTCCTCATTAATTTCATGTTTCCCCCCGCTAACAAAGATCCAAGGGTTTACAATTTTGATCCCATTTTCAAATCAATCCTCACCTTTGATTTATTTCCAAGAATGCACACCCTTTTATCAAACCACCACTAATTCTTCACCCTTGGATCAACTTCTTAAAGGTAAATAAAATAAAATAAAATCAACAAAATTTTTTTCTCTCTTCCCCTCATGGTCGCCACCTCACTTTCCACTGACTACATTCCTTTATTTGTTCATGTTTTGGGAGAGAAAGAGAACAATTGTTACATTTTTTTTTATAAATTACAAATAAGTCCCTTGACTTATAAAAATTATATTTTGAACCCTAAAATTTCCATAATTTCACATTAACTCCAAAACCTGGTGTTAGGTTTAATTTAATTTATCCCACGTCAAAAGGTAGTCGTTTAGGCTTGCTGAACCTCATTACCATCCGATTAGGTTTTTTTCGGGCGGTTTCCCAGAAATCTACAATTTGGCTCTACGAAACAAGATTTACCATAATTTGAGGTTCTTATACACTCTAGAATCATTTTCATTACTCCTAGACCATCGGTGGTCATTTTGAAATTTTTAATTTCCAACGATTTAGCCGAAATTTTCAGGAACGGTTTTAACAAAAAAATTTATTAGTAAGTTTTTCTATATAAAACATGAGTAATCTCATTCATAGAACAAAGAGGAATACATTAGTGAACAAACCGAAGTATCGGCGTTACAGAGATAGTTAATGTACCCTTCTCTTGGGTATGCACTATAAGGTTAGAGGAGGAGAGGAACGGTCAATCGACTCTTGGAAAAGCAAACGTACGAGTCATCATGAGGAATGAGAGGCAGAAAGATGTGCCATTATTATGGGAGTTGAGCAGCCATTCTGGTGTCTAGTGTGAACGTGATCGCTTCGTTTTCGAAACATGACGCTTTAGTGGGTGCATCATTAAGTCTTTGGTTATAAATAATAGGAACTTGTGATAAGAGGGTGTACGGTAGGGATTGGCTTATGAGTTACAGAACAGAGTATATGAAACGTGATTATTTAGATGAAACAAAGTATATGGGTTGCTTTAACCAATAAACTTTGATTATCAAGTCTTTGGTGATTGAAGTCCATAGTATTTCCTAGTATTTCCATAAGTTAAAAATGAAGGATTTCGTATGGTAGTTTTTTTGTATTTTTCGGGTGCTGTCAGTACAAGATTCCATCAATGGTGGGGATTGCTGATACGAGGTTATATCACGGCACTTGGTGATCCTAATCTGCGATGGTCAGCTCTCAAAGTCCTCTAAGATGCCCTGCATCTAGTAGGATTTGCATCTTCTTTTTGTATTCAAAATTGAAGGATTGAGGGAGTCCCTATTTTATGGGATTTGTCAGAGACAACAAGGAGTGCTCGATGTCATTGCCCCGAATAATGAAGAAAATGGGGAGCGAAGCTCTAAGAGCGTCGTCTCCTAAGGGGTGTAAAGAGGATGGAAGAACTTGATGTTGAGAAGAGAGCTTCCTCTTTCTCTTGTTCTCCCTAACCATCATCTATCTAGGTTCTTGGACGTTAATTCATGTTCTGAAAGAATAAAGCAAAAAGGGTATCTTTTGGTGTACCTTATGTAAAGATGTTGTCAAAAAATGAATGAAAAAGAGTTCTCTCTTCATGTTCTCCGTTCTTGTTGATGGGTTTATTTTATTTCCTATTTCTAAATTATTTTATTCTTGTTCCCCTTCGTAGTTCATTGCCAGCTATTGCGCCTTATGAATATTTTTGCATATTAGATATTTTACCGATGACGCTCGGAGGTGGATGTCTTTGAAAATGGCCTTACCGCATAAGGCATCATGCTAAGGGTACTCAGAGACATTGTGTCATTGATATGGCTTAACATATTAGGCTTTGCGCTTTAAGATAGTTTAGCATACTAGGTATTGTGCCGAGAGTACTTGGAGGCATTATGCCTTAAGATAGTTTAGCGTAATAGGCATTGCGTTGAGGACACTCGAAGGCGTTGTGTTCTAAGATAGTTTAGTGTACTAAGCATTGCGCCAAGGGTACTCGAAGGCATTATGCCTTAAGATAGTTTAGCAAACCAGGCGTTGTGCCAAGCGTACTCGAAGGCGTTGTTCCTTAAATAGTTTAGCATACCAGATATTGTATCGAGGGTACTCAGAGGCATTACACCTTGAGATAGTTTAGCATACTAGGCATTGCACCAAGGTTACTCAGAGGCGTTATGCCTTGAGATAGTTTAACGTACTATGCATTGCACCGAGGGTACTCAGAGCTGTTTCGTTTTGAGATAGTTTAGCATTGCATTCCATTAATGAGTGAGACTGAAAAGCATTTGTTCATCACATCGAAAACATATTGTTAACATTAATGATTCACAAAGTAATAGATATTCATGATGAAAGAGTAATAAAGCTTATTGGTGATAAATTTTTGGAGTTCCACGTGCATGGTATAGCCATACCACCTAATTGGCTGAGTTGATAAGTTCCTAGTCAAAGCATTGAACATAGCATGTATGGACCTTCCTAGTTAGATAAAAGTTTGCCCCTAGTTACGACTGTCCTATTGCTTTTATTTTTTGGAGTACTAAGTCTTCGGGTCTAAGTGTTCTAGCTTTGACTATCTTGTTGTAATATTAAGCCATTTGCTATTGGCAAGTAACTATTCGAGTAGATGTAGTGTCTCTTGATTCTAATAGGGAGTCTAGTTGTTCTCGTATGACAGACACGTTTGGCCTTTGCTTATATTGTTCCACCCGTAGAGAGTGAACTCCTATTTCAACTAGCAAGACCACCTCCAACCGTACGTCAAGCTAAATGGTATTTCTGCAGTGGCACTCCTCGGTCTTGTGTGGTAGGCCCATAGGATTCCATAGAGTTCATTTATCCAATAGCTTTTTGGCTCTTCAAGCTTGGTTTTGAATCCTTGTAGAATAGTCCTATTTATTGCTTCAACAAGACCGTTTGACTGAGGATAAGTGACCGATGTCAATCGATGTACAATTTCAAGTTTATCACAAAATTTTTTAAATTCTTTGTTATCGAATTGCTTCCTGTTATCGGTGATTAGAGATCGAGGTAGTCTGAATCTTATGATTAATGATGATAAAATGAAATTCTGTATCTTCTTAGTTGTGATCTGGGCTACTGACTCCGCTTTTACCCATTTGGTAAAATAATCAATGGCGACGATAAGGAATTTCTGTTGTCCCATGACACGAGGGAATGGACTAAGTATATCTATCCCCTATTGTACAAAGGCCGCAGACTAATGGTGGGGCAAAATTTGTTAGAAGGTTGATGGAGAGCCGAGAAAAAGTGCTAGCACTTGTCACACTTCTTTACAAAAGCATTTGCAGTAGCTTTCATCATGGGCCAAAAGTAACCCTGCCTTGGAGCCTTATTTGCCAAACTCTGTGCTTCTAAGTGATTACTGCATATTCCCTTATGTATTTCCCTGAGAACATAGTCCTTTTCCTTGGGAGCAAACATTTAAGATACAGATGGGTAAAAGACTTCTTATAGAGGGTTTCGTTAATGATGGTGTCATGTGTGGCTTTCTATTTGATCTTGGTCACTTCTATCGATGATTCTAGTAGTTGGCCGTCATTCAGGTAACTTATATGGGGTCTTTCCAACTCGATGAATGGTGTGTCGATAGAACTTGCTCTGATTCATCGATACTAGAGTAGAGGAGGCTTTTAACATACACTATTCAGCTAGTTGCTATAGAATCCGAATTAGCCAACTTAGATAGCTTGTCAGCTCTGGTATTCTTCAATCAAGGCATTTGCTGTATGTCGACCCTTTGGAGTCCCCGCATCACTTCTTGCAATTTTACCAAATACTTTGCCATCACGAGGTCCCTCATCTTATAGGTGCCTTCAATCTATTTCACCACTAGTTGGCTATTCGTGAACACCCTTATCTCTCAGGTCCCAATACAGCAGCTATTTGTAGCCCTATTAAGAGTGCCTCGTACTCAAACTGGTTGCTGGGAGCTTCGAATTTGAAGCAAAGCATGTACTTGGCTCTAAAATTGTTAGGACCCATGAGAATGAGTCCGATTCCACTCCCCGATGAATTAGAGGATCCACCCACATGTAATATCCAAGGTAGTAGTTTTCTCCCTTTTTGAGGACCAATGGGTGTTTGCTGGTTGCTGTCTGAGAGCATGCACTCAAGGATGAAGTCAGCAAGGGCCTGGCCCTTGATGGCTAGCCTAGGTATGTATATGATATCAAATTACCCGAGTTCGATGCTCCACCTGATCAATCGACCTAACATATCCCCCTTCTGTAGTATTTGCTTTAATAGCTGGTTGGTCAAAACCACAATTGTATGTATTTGGAAATATGGGGTAGAGGTGTTGAGCTACTATAATGAGAGCGAAGGCTGCTTTTTCTATGGGCTTGTAGTTCACCTCTGCTTCTTGGAGGACACGGCTAACATAATATACCGATTTTTTGTATGTCGACATCTTGTTGAACTAGCACGGCATATGGGGCATGGTTAGAAATGGAGAGATAGAGGTAAAGTTTCTCAACGGGGATTGGTCGAGAGAGCAAGATGGTGATGCTAAGTATTCTTTAAGCTTGTCAAAAATTGCTTGGCATTCGATGGTCCATTCAAATCTTTGAGATTTTTTCAGAGTATCAAAGGAAGACTTGTACTTCTCCCTGCTTTGGACATGAATCAGCTTAAGGCAGCAATTTGCCTTATAAAGCTCTACATCTCTTTTAATGTCCTAGGAGGCATCATTTCTTTGATGGCCCAAATCTTCTCCGGAATTGTCTCGGTTTCTCTATTTTGATCATAAAACCGAGGAACTTGCCCGAAGTAATCCAAAAAGTGCACTTTGCCAGATTAAGGTTTATGTTGTAATGATCTAGAGTTTTAAAGGTTTCCCCTAGGTCTACTACATGACCCTCAGATCTGATTCTCTTAACAAGCATATCATCTATATAATCTTCCACATTTCTATTGATTTGCTTGCTAAAGACTTTGTTAACTAGCCTATGAAAAGTGGCTCCCGTATTTTTTAAGCTAAAGGGCATGACCTTGTAACAATAAGTGCCGAATTCTGTAATGAAACTTGTCTTCTCATCATCTTCTGGGGCCATTCGGATTTGATTGTAACATGAATAGGCATCCATAAAGCTTATAAGCTCATGACCCAAGAAGTTATCCACAAGTTTGTTGATGTTAGAGAGTAGATGACTATCTTTCGGGTAGGCTTTGTTAAGATCTGTAAAGTCGACGCACATCCTCCACTTACAGTTGGATTTTTTTTTAACCATAACTACATTGGCCAGTCATTCTGGGTATTTCACCTCCATGATAAAGCCCACTATTAGAAGTTTCTGTACCTCCTCCTGGATCACATGTTGACGTTCCAGGATAAATACCATTTTCTTCTACTTCATGGGTTTATTGTTCGGATTGACGATTAATCTGTAAACAATCCCAAAGTATTGGATTCGCAGCATGTCTTTAGGTGACCATGTGAAGACTTTGGAGTGGTAGTGGAGGCATTCGATGATGGCCTTGTGGAAAGATAGAGATAGTTTGGCTCTGATTCTAATAGTTTGTACGGGGCTTCTAGTGAGTGAAATCTCCTCCACCTCTTCAGCGGGTTGGGGTCTATCCATTAATTCAGGGTCATCCCTAAATTTCGTCATTTCTATGGAGAGGCTCTCTTTGCTTTCCCCAAATGGTGGTAGTGGTGATGCGTGATCACAACTGATAGTTGCAATGCCTTGTGCCATTTGGAATTTGACTTTCATATGCCAAATACTTGGCAAAGCCTCCAGGCTGTTTAGGTTAAATCAGCTGAGGATGGCATTGTAAGAAGAAGAGGACTTGATTATGTTAAATGTGGCAATAGTAGTGGCATGATTTGGAGGAGCTCCTAAAGTAATGAGGAGTGCTATGGTATTTTCTGGGGACAATAATTCTCTAAAGGGTCCCTTTATTGGGACAATCTTAAAACATAAGTCTCTAGAGACGAAATCCATCCGTTGAAAAGTATCCCAGTAGAGGACATCATAGCCTAAACCTTGGTCAATCAGTATTTTCTTGATCGTATACAAAACTATCATCATCGTAATGACAAGAGGATCATGGTGATTCAATGGAACTCTGATTAAGTTTTTGTCGTCAAAACCAATGGAAGGCCTCCTCCTTTTTTGCAACATAATAGCGATGGTGTTAGAGGCCTAGGTGGAGAGCGAGCTTCTTCTTAGCCTGTTTCCCACAGATAGCATAAATCTGATAGAGGTAGGTTTTCTCCTCAGATACCTACTCTTCCCACTTGAGTGGGAGTCTCATAGGGAAGGATGATCCAATGCTTGAAACCTACAAAATACCACCGGAGAGTGCTCTGGGGAAGGAGGTTTGGATATTCAAGTCAAAAAGAGCGGTTTTTAAATATGGTAAATAGACAAAGAAGAGTGGTGTCTTAGCTTTGTGTTATCGGTATGTGTTTAGTGTAAGGTTTCAAGAGAACTCACTTGGGTAGTGGCCAATGCTATTTATATATATCTGCCATTCTGGGAAAGCGCCAGAAGGTTTTGGGAGCTTCGAGACGCTAGTTTCCTTGTAGGGAGATTGTTGAGAATCTCTGAGATTATCGGGCCCTTGGTTTGAGATCTCTTAAAGATACGCCACCCTAGTAGTCAGGGAAAGTCCCATAGTTGTGGAAGCTTCCTTCCTTATATGATATGCCTATCAAAGCATGTTTCTTTATCTTGAAGGGCCTTCTCGAGAAGGGGGGATCCTCATCTACACAAGGAAGTTTTGAATCTATATAAAGGTTTGTTTTCTTCGTGGACTATCTCAAGTCATACTCATATTTGTAGATTGGATCACGATTATAAAACTAACCCACCGAGGAGTAGAAATTACTTAGGAGCTTAAGCATCGAGTACTGGGGTAGCCAAGTAGTCATAGGAGGCCTTACACCACCCTAGTAGTCAAGGAAAGTCTCGTAGTTATGGAAGCTTCCTTCCTTATATGATATGCCTATCAAAGCATATTTCTTTATCTTGAAGGGCCTTCTCGAGAAGGGGGGATCCTCATCCACACAAGGAAGGTTTGAATCTATATAAAGGTTTGTTTTCTTCGTGGACTATCTCAAGTAGTACTCATATTCGTAGATTGGATCACAATTATAAGACTAACGCACCGAGGAGTATAAATTACTGAGGAGCTTAAGCACTGAGTATTGGGGTAGCTGAGGAGTCATAGGAGGCCTTATGCCACCCTAGTAGTCAAGGAAAGTCCCGTAGTTATGGAAGCTTCCTTCCTTATATGAAATGCCTATTGAAGCATGTTTCTTTATCTTGAAGGGCCTTCTCAAGAAGGGGGGATCCTCATCCACACAAGGAAGGTTTGAATCTATATAAAGGTTTGTTTTCTTTGTGGACTATCTCAAGTCGTACTCATACTCATAGATTGGATCACGATTATAAGACTAACCCACCGAGGAGTAGAAATTACTGAGGAGCTTAAGCATCGAGTACTGGGGTAGCCGAGGAGTCATAGGAGGCCTTGGTTGGAAGATCTTGGCTTGAAGAGCCTAAGGGTTGAACCTTTGATTCGTTGGGCTGGGGGCTCGTAAAGGGCCTTCGGCCAGGTATCATCAAAATCAAATCCTAATTATCCTTATATCTTTCTTATCTGAAAGAAATGTTTTAAAGTCCCACATACAAAAAGTAAGCTAAAAAAATAATAAAACAAAAAGGCAATATATAAATCATTCCTTTTCAAGACAATAGGTTAGCAATGGGGAGAGATGAAAAAGATAGAAAAAAAGTATTGTACCTATAATAGAAAGAAAATAAATGCAGAAGTCCAATTTTGACTAATTTGTGAATTTGTGATATTTTTTCCCTATTTTTGTTAGTTAAAAAATGCATGTCGAAGGTCGATGTCATTGCTACAAAAAAATTTTGTTTAGGATCAAATTTACATACAAAAATAACAAAAATGTTGTCCCTAAACAGTTTCTCAGGAGCCGAAGCCAGAAGAAATTGAAATGGCATGTGCTGAGTATCTCGCATTACTACAACAAATGACAAATTGCTCTTATATCAGCAAGATCATGATTAGCCATGGTATGAAGTTCAATAAAGGGCCAACATGGGAATGGCAACAGGCTCATATGTTCATTTCCCATATTTTGAAGCCTTTCCGAACGTAATGAGTTATATTAAAGTAACTCTTTCATGCTCAACTCCATTAATACCTCAAGAAGCCCCTCTAACTAGACAAGCTCCATGATCATTCCTCCGTCAAGAAGAGATTTAGCTTCAGAATCAGATCCGAAGGTTGGACCTCACGGAACTAGAAATCTTAAAGATATCTATAATGCGATTGAGATGGTAAATAATCTTAACCTTTTATGTATATATGCTGATGTTAAACCTTTAAATTTTGAAGAATCCAACAAAAATGAAAAGTGGGTTCAAACGATGGATGAAGAAATTCAAGCCATCAACAAGAATGACACTGGGAGTTAACAATGCTTCAAATCACCATCAAGCAATCAGAGTCTAATGGGTGTATAAAATAAAGAAGAATTCAAAAGCGGTGGTGGAGTGGTACAAAGCTAAATTTGTAGCTTAATTCAAAAGTAGTAGTGGAGTGGTACAAAGCCAAATTTGTAGCTAAGGGCAACAAATAGAGACATCGCATTGACTATGAAGAAGTCTTTGTTTGTATAGTTAGACTTGAGACGATCTGCCTACTTATTTTAATGGTGGCAAAAACGAGATAGAGGATTTTCTAGCTAGATATAAAAATTAGGCTTTTTCAATGGTCATCTAGGAGAAGAAGTCCACATTGAAAAACCCCAGGGATCAGTGATCAAAAACCAAGAAGACAAGATTCTAAGGTTGAAAAAGGCTTTATATGGCCCTAAGTAAGTTCTGGGAGCATGAAGTATCCGTATCGACAAATATTTTCAAAAGAATGGATTCACAAGGCGCACTCTTGAGTAAACACTCGATGTGAAGGAAAATTAATGTGATCTTTTATATATTTGCATATATGTTGATTATTTAATATTCATTAACAACAATATACAAATGTTCAATAAGTTCATGGTAGCCATGGTCAAGGAGTTCGAGATGACAGACATGGGTCTCATGTCCTATTACTTAGGCATTAAGGTGATGCAATCAGAATATGAGATATTTTTATCCCAAGAAGGGTTTTTAAAAGAAATTTTGAAAAACTTCTAGATGTTTGAACGTAAGCCAATTGCCACACCAATGGAGTGCAGGTTAAAATTGTCATTACAACGAATTCTACTCAATTCAAAAGTCTTATGGGAAGTCTCCGATATTTGACATATATAAGACTAGACATTATGTATGCCATTGGGATCATCAATTGGCCCAACTGAATCACATATGAAGGTAGCCAAGCGAATCCTCAGCCACATCAAAAGAACCCTTACCTATGCATTGTGGTGTGTTAATGACTTTGCAGGAGAGGTAGATGATAAAAGGAGTATCATCGCCTCTATTTTGTTTATGGGAAATAAAATTATCTCTTGGTGTTCCAAGAAACAACCAATAATCACTCTCTTCGTGATACTCAAATTATGTAGCTGCAATATCAAGTACTTGTTATGCAATATGGCTAATAAGAATCATAAAAGAACTTCACTTGGAGTAAAAGGAGAGAACAAAGTTGATGATAGAGAACAAGTCAAGTCAAACACTGGTAAAAAATCTAGTCTTCCATGAAAGAAGCAAACATGTCGACTCAAGATTCCATTTCATCCAACACTAAATTTCTCAACTCAAAGAATTTTCAAAAGGTGTGCATAAAGCTCGATGTCATAAAAAAAATCAAGTTTAAGTGGCGGTGTTCGAAAGTAAACTTGATATTATATATGAAGAAAATGGCTATTTAGATGAGCCAATATCAGAGTGAAGTTGGAAGAATCAACTCCTATAAAAACATATGGAAATAAGGAGTCATAAAAATCTAATTGTCTTATCAAAATCTAGAGAGTTAAGAAGAAAAATATAGAATGTGCAAAATGACAAAGAATAAGGATCTTTTGTGACTCAAAAATATTTATATGTGATTTTGTCTCTCTAGTTGCTAGATTCCTTGATATGCTTAGTTCTAGCACTCAAAAATTGTATTAAATGTGGGTTTAGATTAGAGTAGTATATAAATCCACCTTGGTCCTTTAATTATAAACAAGGTTCAAGCAATTCACTCTAGCAATACAAGAACTAGTTTAAGTAGTTTTTAGCTGTTATCCTCTATTCTCTTCAAACTCCATCAAAGTTTCAAAGTTTTGAAAATCCAAGATTCAAATTCTAAGTTTAGAATTTCTATCCAGCATAGACCACATTGTTTACGAGTGTTTTGCTACCTTTTAACTTTAGCATGTGTGTTTCAATGCTTTTTCCCCTTTCTCTCCTCACTAAACTCAAAGAACACTCCTCTCTCTCTCTCTCTCTCTCTCTCTCTCATTTTTTATTCTTAGAGTGGACCTAGAGCAAGGCCCAAAAGACACAGGCAACAAAAAAGAAACTACAACAAAAGAATAAAAGAAAGCATAGAAGAGCACAATAACAATAGAGAACACATATGATAGCTTCTCAAATTATGTTTTCGTGTTGATCCTTGACAAAAAGACTTAGAATCTATTGATGAGGAGTCAAATAGGTGATATGAAGCTAAGAAAAGCCAAGAGAAATGTTGAGGTTGGAGCTAGCTGCAAAGATCATGACTCAAGGAGGACTCACACATGCACCGGGGCTCAACGATGTGTAGCCGACTTGCCATTCAAATCAAGACTCGCCTGAGAGAATCTTAGTACAATTAGGACTCTTGAGAGCCCCACCTCAACCAAGACACCTAAATGAAAATGAACAAGAAGACCTAATGTAGCATGGACTCCTAGGATAGCAAGGAATCTAAATACAACAAGGAGTCCCAAAGTAGCAAGGAGTCCTACCTAAGCAAGGAATTCTACCCAAGTAAGAAGTTCTAGTACAATAAGGAGTTCTACCCAAGATAAAATTCCTAGAGCAATGAAAATTCCTAGCTAAGAAAGAGACTACCAAGAAGTCCTAGTAGCCGAGAAGTCATAGTCCAATAAGGAGACAGCTAGAACACTTCAACTTGAAGTCCTAGTAGCCAAGTTCTAATACAAGTCTTCGAGCAAAGTTATAGATCAAGACAACTTCAACTAGGAATCTTATCTTATCTAGAATAGTATTTTGTTTCAGTAGGAGATTAGTTTAAATTAGATTGGTTGTTAGTAGAGTCCTAGATCAAGTAATGCTCGAGAGGTATGTTGGAATTCTATAAATAACTCATGGAGCCTAGCTATCTAGGTGTGTCAAGTCTCATGTTTAAATTCCTTTCAATTTATAAAGTTTAGTTCTTTCTTTCAAAGTAAACGCTTAATTTAAGAGTATAAAGTAGTAACCCTTCTTTACGTTACACCACCTTTCGAGAGAATCCTGTAGTGTAGAGAGGTGAAGATCACAAGTAGATCAAGTGTGAGTGAGTGATCCACGGCTATACCTAACCCTAACCTTAATCTAAATCTAAGCCACCCTTTTGTGTGACATAAGTGCGGCGAGAGGGGATTTGCACTCTATTCTACCAACCTATTATCCTACATAACCCGAGCCCCAACAAGTTTTTGGTGCTTCTATTGAGAGGACAACATCTAATCCACCCAAGGGGCAAATACATACAAACCATGAAGCTGCATACTGTCCATGGCCAGAATATCCAAGCACCCCACTCAACATGAGCGTATAAAAACTTTGGAGTCACAGATAGAGATTTCATAACTTGCCATTCATAAATCCAATGAGTGTTTGGCTCGATTAGAGCAAAATATGTAAGCTATCTTAGATTTGTTGCAAACCATGCCACTTGAAACAAGTGCTTAGTGAAGGAGATTCCACCACGACTGAAACCTACATGTTATTTACATTTCAAGGAGTGAAGGGGAGCCTAAGTAAGCACCCCAGCCTAAATCCAAGTTCTTAAGTAGTGAGGAGGAGGATAACTTAATGCCTTCTAGCTATGAAGAGGAAGAATAGATAATAGAAAGGAGATAAGGCCGTTGAGAGCCAAGATCGTAGAATGTAATGCACAAGCTTGAATTCCCCAAGTTCCAAGGCATAGATCCGAGTGGATGGACGTCTTGCTTAGTTAAGGAGATGATGAAAAGTTTTGGAGACAACGAATACGCGGACTACAATGAGGCCATACCAAAGCTAAAGTAAACTAGTTCCTTGAAGGATTACCAAAAGGAATTTGAAAAGCTGTCCACCCGAGTTGATTGGCCAGAGAATGCACTAATTAGTGCCTTTATCACTGGACTCAAGCATGAGCTGGCAATTGAGGTGAAGCTACAATGACCTAAATCTCTGATGGAGGCTTTGGAGATTACTTACCTTAAAGATGACCAGCTGCATGACATTAGGAGCACTGCTCGGGTCTAAAGAGCAAAAATAGCCAACAGCTTAGTGCCTAAGTGCCTTGGCACAGTAACCTCGAAGTAGGCCAACCAACCCAAAAACCCTACCCCAAGGTGCCAAAAGACTTTCTTGTGCTGAGATGGAGGCAAGACATGAAAAAGGTCTTTGCTTCAACTGTGATGAAAAGTTCATGTATGGGCACAAGTGCAAATTACCCCAGATCTACATGGTCAAGCTCGTGAGTGATAAGGAGATCGAGCCAAAAGATGGTCCAACCTATCAAGAGTTTTATCCCCACAAAAATATGGCTCAAAAGGAGGAGATTCATGATGAGGTCCCACTAATGTCCATCCATGCATTGAGTGGTACCCAAGGGCCAAGAACAATACGCACATAAGCACACATTGGTAAGAGGGAAGTGATAATGGTTTTGCATTCAACTTTGTCAATTGTAATGTAGCCAAATCCTTAGGACTACCCATGGAAAGATAGAAGAGATCAAGGTTAGAGTAGCAAGTGGTGAAAAGCTAAAGTGTTGTGAGATCTATAGGAGTGTTTACCAACAGATCAAATGCTTAGAACTAATGGTAGATCTCTATTCTCTATGTTTGGTCAGATTAGAGTTGTTCTAGGAGTGCAATGGCTAGAGAAATTTGGAAGAAATGTTGTTGATTACAAAAGAATGGAGATGGAGTTTCTTTATAATAGCGAATGGATCAAACTAAAGATGAACAACTACACAATGATCAAAGGAGTGGAAAAGGGACACATGCAATCCATTGTCAAGAAAGGGGGGATAGATTTTTGCCATCCAATTTCTCCTCAACCAATAACAACTGATGTGACTAGGAAGGACTCCCAAGGTAGTAAGGAAGACTTCCTTATCCACAAAGACATCAGGACTCTTTTGGATAAGTACAAGCAAGTTACTTTGGAACCAAAGTCCTTACCACCTACAAGGACTTTGATCACTCACTCATCCTTAAAGACGAGTCCAAACCTATCAATGTACCCCCTATCAGTGTACACACTACTAGAAGGAAGAGATTGAAAGGCAATCCAAGAGATGCTAAGTCCTTTTTCCAATCCAATTCTACTTGTCAAAAAGAAAGTGGATCGTAAAGGTTTTGCACCGACTACCGAGTATTAAATGAGAAAACCATCAAGGATAGGTTCCCTATCTCTACCATTGATGACATGTTGGATGAGTTAAGAGGGGTAAAGTACTTTTTCAAGCTAGATCTAAGGGCTGAATACCTCCAAATCTGAGTCAAGGAAGTGGATGTGCACAAAATAGCCTTTCGTAAACATAATAGCAACTATGAGTACCTTGTTATACCTTTTGGACTATGCAATGCATCAAGCACTTTCCAAGCCTACATGAATGAGCTTTCTAGGGCTAAGTTAAGGAAGTTTGTGTTAATTTTCTTTGATGACATCCTGTTCTACTCAAAAACTCAGGAAGACCACATCAAGCACTTGGAATTTGTGATGCAAAACCTAGCCGGGAATCACTTTTTCATTAAACTATTAAATGGTTTTTTGGCCAGCAAGAGGTAAAGTATCTTGGACACATAATCTTAGTAGATGGTGTTAAGGTTGATCCAAAAAGTGGAAGTAATGCTAGCATGGTCGAAGCCTAAAACCCTAATACAACTTACGGTTTTCTTGGCTTAACCAGATACTATTACAACTTTGTCAAGGGCTATTACAACTTTATCAAGGGCTATGGCAATATTGTAATACCTCTAACCAGTATGCTTAAGAAGGATGCCTTTTCAAGGAGTGAGGCTAGTAATGAAGCCTTTGAGAAGCTAAAAATAGCCATGACCAGAACTACAGTCCTTGTCATGTCCAACTTTGAAGAGGAGTTTGAGATTCAATTTGATACTAGCTCCATTAGTGTAGGAGCTATCCTGATTCAAAAGGGAAGACCTCTAGCCTATCTTAGCAAGCCTTAATGAGTAAAAAAAGGCTTAGTTAGTTTATGCACATGAGATGTTAGCTATTATTGAAGCTGTCCAAGTTTATAGACCTTACTTGCTAGGAAGGAGGTTTAAAATCATCACGGATTAGTAGGCCTTGAGAGCCTTATTGGAGCAAAAAAATTACCACCCCACAATAGCAAAAATGGTTTGCCAAACTATAAGGCTATGAGTTTAAAGTCGTCTACAAGCCAGGTAGAGAAAGCATAGTAGCTGATACCTTATCTTATCAAGATAATGCTGAAGTTCTCAAGGCAATTTCCAGACCAACATGGGAGATTTGGGAAGAGATCAAAGCTGCCATCCACTATGATGATCACATCCATATAATGATTGAAAAATTGAATGCAGGAGATAAAGATATGGGTGACTATGAGTAGAAAAATGGCCTACTAATCCTAAGAGGCCGTATTTATATCACTAAATTGAGAAAGCTAAGGCAACAAGTCCTAAATCACTTTCACAATTCAAGAGAAGGAAGTCACAACGGTGTATTTAGGACTCATATGTGCATTTCCAAGCTATTTGCTTGTGAAGGGATTAAGAATGATATGAGAGCTCATGTTAAATCATGTGAAACATGCCAAAGGACCAAGGAAGATGTTGCCAAACCCCATGGCCTACTATGTCTTTGCCAATTCTGAGCCAAGTTTGGGAAGATGTTATCATGGACATCGTAGAAGGGCTACCGACAGGCAATGGTTGCAGTAATATCCTTGTTGTTGTAGATCAATTGTCAAACTATCTCACTTTATGCTGATGACTTAACCCCAGACAAAAAAGTCCATTACTAAGCTTTATGTAGACTATGTCATGAAGTTACATGGTGTGCCAAGGAGCATAATCACGGACCGAGATAGGGTTTTCATGAGCAACTTTTAAAAGGAGTTCTTTAAGATGCAAGGCACTACTTTGGCAAGAAGTTCAACTTATCACCCTCAAATCGACTACCAAATTGAGGTTGTTATCTAGACTCTTAAGCAATATCTAAGGTGCTTTGTTCACCATAACCCAAAAAAGTGGAAAGAACAATTGCCTTGGGCTAAATATTGGTATAACTCTAGCCACCATTCAACCATGGGTATGACTCCATTTCAAGCTTTGTATAGGAGACTACTAGCAGTTTTACCTTCCTATACCAAGGAGGCCACAACTAATGATTTGGTTGATATCGAGTTGAGAACCTGAGATGAGATTCTAGTTGACCTAAAGGTCAATTTGTAGAAAGTTCAAGTAAGGATGAAACACATGCATGACAAGAATCGTTCAAAAGAAGAATTTGAAGTTGGAGATTAGGTTTATCTTCTGCATTCCCCTGATTACAAGCTCAGAAAATTTGAGGAGCACTTGGAAAATTTTAAGCCAAGTTCATTGGACCATTCCAAATCATTGCTAAGTATGGAAGACTTGCCTATAGGCTGGATCTACTATCAAATTTCCATATACATCCAGTTTTTCATATGAGTGGGCTAGAAAGAAAAGTTGGAGACCCAACAAGAATCAGCGCCACCCTACCTAAGATTGATGAGGATGAGAATGTATTGCAAATATCCGAGAATATCCTAAGTAGTAGAGAAGTCAAACATAGAGATTAGAAGAGGTTTAGAGTTTTAGTGAAGTGTAAAAACCTGGGAGCAGAAGATGCCACATGGGAAGACATGCATCACTTCAACCGAGCCTATCCCATGTTCGACCTTGAGGACAAGGTCATTCTCCAAGGGGGCAACTGATGCAGACATAAGAAAAGCGATGAGAAATGTTAGGGTTAGAGCAAGAGGTGCTATAACAAAGCGACAGCCTATAGGAACCATCGAGCCAACTACACAGGTCGTGACCTAAGGAGGACTCACATACGCATTGTGGCTCAAGGATGTGCAACCGACTTGCCATGCAAATTAGGATTCATCTAAGAGAATCCTAGTACAATCAGTACTCCTTAGAGCCCCACCTTAACCAAGACTCCTAAATGAACAAGAAGGCCTAATATAACAAGGGAGTCCTTAGGTAGTAAGAAGTCTTAATATAACAAAAAGTCCTAGAACAACAAGGAGTCCTACCCAACTAAGGAATTCTAGTATAGCAAGGAGTTTTACCCAAGTTAGGTGTCCCAGAGCAATGCAAAGTCCTAGATGAGAAAGAGATTACCAAGATAAGAAGTATTGATCTTATCCAAATCTATCAAGAAGTTGAGAAGATTGAGTCCAATAAAGAGACAACTAGAACACTTCAATATGAAGTCCTAGTAGCTGAGTTCGAGTTCAAGTCTTTAAGCAAAGTTGTAAATCAAGACTACTTAGACTAGGAATCTTATCTTATCTTATCTAGAATAGTGTTTGTTTTAGGAAGAGATAAGTTTAGATTTGATTGGTTGTTAATAGAGTCCTAGATTAAGTAATGCTTAAGAGAAATGTTGGAATTCTATAAATACCTTAAGGGGCCAAGCTATCAAGGTGTGACAAGTCTTATGTTTCAATTCCTTTGAATTAATAAAGTTTGGTTATTTCTTTCAAAGTGAGAGCTTAACTTATGAGCATAAAGGAGTAGCCTTTCTTTATATTACATCACCTTTCAAGAGATCCCTACAATGTAGAGAGGTGAGAATCACAAACAAACCAAGTCTAAGTGAGTGACCCATTACTATCCCTAACCCTAACCCTCATTCTAACCTAAACCACCCTTTCATGTAAAATAGGTGCTGCAAGTTGGGATTTGCACTCCATTCTACCAACCCATTATCCTATACAACCGAAACCCCAATAATAGGCCACAACCCTAGGAGGATGATTGTGACCTAAACCTGTTAGAAGGATAACGCATGAGCTTGCCTGATAAGAATATAAGAATGGATGTATAGTCATCCACACACTGTGTCACAAAGTTATCATGATTTTCAATGCTTGAGCAGGACTTAAATAAGACAGAAACTGCCACTTGCTAGTCCATCTCAATTTAGACCCTCTAAAAGTTCTTTCATTGGATAAGAGAAAAACCAAAAAAATCCCCCATAGCTTGGATGAATTATATCATAGAACCCCAAGTTTACAAAAAATCCCATAATTTATTTATTGTTTAAAGTTTTGACTATTCCTCTTACTATAGCTTTCTCTTTTCTCACACTACCATCCATGTTTAGCTTGACAAACCTAGGGGAAGAAGGGGACAAAAAAACTAGAAGCTACACACCTAGACTAGACAAAGACTTTTACAAGCTATAGGACCTTAAGAAGAAATTTCCTCTGGCTTTAAAGACTTTTTGAAAAGAAATTCACATTTTTTGTTTTTTTCCAAATCCATCAAGATACATGGCCAAAGACAACCACATGAAACTCTCTACCCCTTGAGATCGTTCTTGGCTCTAAAATTTTTAATGACCCTAGGGAAGAGCTCAGCCTGAGAAACCTAGTCTACATTAAGAGTTCTCCAAAGTTTGGATGCTTGTGGGTAATCTTTTAGCAAATAAATGAGGGTTTCTAATGAAAATTACAAATTTGGCATCAAAATCACTAGGGAAAATTCTTTAACCATCTTTAAGCATTTGTTAACACTCCAGAAGATAATTTTAAGAGAAACTTGTTGAAAATGGTGAAGAATTAGTTAAACTTAAGCATTGAACTTTAAGGGTCATTTTTTAGCATGTTTTTTTTTTTCTAATGTAAAATGCATGCCTCTTAACCCATGCATATTGCCTCTTAACCCATGCATATGTTTTTCATGAATCACAGATAGAATGTAGTGAAACTATTAGATTTTCAAGAATGCCTCTTAATATGTAATGAACTTATTAAAGTTACTTTGTCTCTTGGTATGTTGGGAAAATCCTATAAATACCCATGTACTCAAGGCTAAACTGAAAGCAATTCAGGTATTTCTCTCTTCCTCTAGTTCTTTCTTCTCCTTTGTGTTTTCTAAGAATTATTTAAGTACTCTTATGAGTGAAGCATAGCTCAAAAGCTTTGTTGAAATGGCCACTAAAAATTCAAGTATCTCCTTCCAATACCCTTAATTAACCCAAAAAAAATTATGACAGATGGTCACTGTAGATGAAGGCTATTATTTGATCTCATAGCTTATAGGATAATGTTGAGAAGGGTTATTATGAAGCCACCAACGAAAGTACTCTCACAATAGCCCAACTAGATCTTTGCAAAAAGCAAAGAAGAGAGATCAAAGTGATCCCTTTATCATCTATCAAGAATTGGATTATGACATGTTTGAGAAGATCGCCAATAAGACCAAAGCTAAAGATGCATGGGATATCCTTAAGAACTTTATAATAGGAGTCAATAAAATAAAGAAGGTAAGACTCTAAACTCTAAAGGTTGAGTCAATTTTGATGAATGAGAGTGAATCCATAGCAGACTACTTCAACCATGTGTTGGCAATAGTGAATCAAAGGAAGAGGCTCGAAGAAGCGGTAGATGATGTACAGGTTATGGAGAAGGTTCTATGCTTCCTCACCACAAAGTTCAATCATATAATTATAACAATTAAAGAGTCTAAGGACTTAGAGTTCATGACTATTGATAAGTTGAATGGGTCATTATTAGCCATGAGAGAGAATGAAGCGAAGTCAGCTAGAGTCGAAAAAGCATGTTTTGCAAGCCAAACTTTCCTTTAATCTTAAAGGAAATATTTCAAAAAGAAGTGGAAGAAGTCAAGGACACAGTAGAGGCCAAGGTTGTGGACGAGGCCAAGGATGTGGTCAAGGAAGAGGAGAGCATAATTATACCCAAGACAATAGAAATAAGAGTTTCCAAAGAGGCAGGGGTAGATGGAAAGGAAACAATTGGAAGAAAAATGAGCTGATAAGTAATAAAAAGCCAAGTTGAATGCTATTCATGTGGCAAGTATGGACACTATTTTTCAAAACGTCAAACCAAGGGTGGTGATATAGAGACATATCTTATCAAACATTAGGAGACCGAAGGTAAAACTCTCGTACTCTCTCGAAAGGAAGATTCTTTAGGAGAAGATAACACATGGTACCTCAATAATGTTGCGAGCTACCATATAACAGGAGATAGGAGCAAGTTCATAGAGTTGGACATGAAAATGATAGGTGACGTCCAATTTGGTGATGATACAAAGGTTAAAATCGTGGGTAAGGGTTTAACAATTTTGGCCACAAAAAGTTGGGGACACAAGATCCTACATAATGTCTACTACATACCTAAGATAAAAAGCAACATCTTGAGTATTGGGCAACTCTTAGAGAATGGACATAAGATGAATATGGAAGACCACTTTCTATGGCTTTGAGATTGGGAAGATTGACTTGTAGCCAAAGTTCTCATAACAAAAAATCACATGTTTTTACTCAACTTGAAGATGGCAAAAGCAAAGTGTTTACATGTTTGTGTCAAGGATCTTTCATGGATATGGTACATGAGGTATAGACACCTCAACTTTGAAAGTCTCAAAACTCTAGGAAGGAAAAAAAAATGGTGAATGAGATTCCCATGATCAATTATCCAAATAGTTATGTAAGGCATGCTTGCTTAAGGAGCATCTGAGGAGGAGTTTTTACCAAATGTCAAATTCAAATGCCATTAAGCTACTACAACTTATTTGTGCGATGTATGCAGGCTTATAAAGCCCTAATCTTTGGATAAAAATTCATACTTTATTCTCTTTATTGATGACTACTCACAAAAGATGTGGGTATACTTTTTGAAAAATAAGAGTGATACTTTTGAAACAGTTAAAATATTTAAAGCCCAATGGAAAAAGTGGATACCAAATTAAAGCCTTACAGACAAATAAAGGTGGAGAGTTTACCCACAATGAATTCAAAATCTTTTGTAAAGCACATAAGATTAGATATTCTATGATTGTAGCGAGATTATCATAGAAAACGGAGTCGTTGAAAAGAAGAATAGGATGATCCTCAACATGGCTAGAACAATGCTAAAGAACAAAGGTATGCCTAAGGAGTTTTGGGCTGAAGCTATTACATGTATAGTTTCTCTCTCTAACCAATCACCATTGAAGTGTTCGGAGAAAAAGACCCCTTAAGAAGCATAGAACAGACGGAAACTAACTGTGAAGCACTCAAGAGGTTTAAGTCCATTGTTCATGTTCATGTACTAGAGCAATAGAGCACCAAGTTTGATGTTGAAGTAAAAAGATAGTATTCATTGTGTATCCTGAAAGCTCAAAAGGGTACAAGTGTTTTGATCCTAACATCAAGAAATTTGTGGTTAGTAGAGATGTGGAGTTCAAGGAAAGTGCCTAATGGGGCTGGAGCACCAAAGATAGAGAGAAATATAATTTTTCTTCCATATTTGGCAGAAGAAGAGAATTAGGAGCAAGAAACCGAAGGTGAGGACATGACCCCTATTACACCAACAAGCCCCAAGTGATTGATCTCCAAGATTTCAAAGTATAGACGATAAGAATTTATTTTGTCTATTTACTAGTGATGAACCATTGACCTTCACAATGGCCATAAAGGAGAAGAAATGGGTTCAAACTCGGGATAAAAAAATTTCACTCAATTGAGAATAGTGACACATGGGAGTTTGCAGCACTTCATAGTGGTCATGAAGCTATTGGCTTGAAATGAATGTTCAAGATAACAAAAAACAATACCAATGGAGAAGTGGTAAGGAACAAGGCAAGGTTAGTTGCTAAGAGATATAAACAAAAATATGGTATGGATTATGAAGAAATGTTTGCTCCTATCGCACGATTACTTCCTTTGGAGCCCAAAATTGATAGGCTATTCATCAGACGGATGTAAAATCTACTTTTTAGAATAGTTCTTTTGAATAATAAGTGTACATGGAATAGTTGGAAGGGTTTATGGCGAGAAGCCATGAAGACAAGGTGCCAAGGTTGAAAAAAGCCTTATATAGCCTCAAGCAGTTACCAAGAGTATCGTAGAGTCGTCTTGATAGATACCTTCAAAAGAATAGATTCTCTAGGTGTATTCATGAGTATGTACCTTATGTGAAGAAGGAGAATGGAGATATCTTGTTTATATGCATCTATATGAATGATTTAATCCTTGCAGGAAATAATTCTCGGATATATAAAGATTTCAAGAAGGCAGTGGCTCAGGAATTCGAAAAGAGTGATATGGGTCTCATGTCATAAGAGATAATGAGATTTTTATCTCTCAAGTAGTCTATGCTAGAGAGATCATTAGGAAGTTCAAGATAAGAGACTAGATTACTCAAATGGAATGTGAAGCAAAACTCTCCAAGAAGGATGAAGCAAAGAAAATTGATTCGACAATATTTTGAAATCATATTGGGAGGTTAAGTTACTTGACATGTACTAGACTCGATATACATTTTTTTCAATTGGGCCAGTTTATGGAGTGTACAAGTAAAGAAGACATGAAGGTTGTGAAAAGAATTATAAGATATCTCAAAGATTCTCTTAATAATGAATTGCTTTATTCGACAACTGCTAATCCTAACTAAAAGGGTAGTCTGATGTGATTATGCCGATGACGTTGACGATTGGAAGAGCACTACTGGGTTTGTATTTTATTTGGGGGACAATGCAATTTTATGGAGTTCAAAGAAACAACCCACAATAACGCTCTCAACATACAAATCACTGTATGTAGCACAGCAACCGGTGTCATGCAATATAGCTAAGTAGACTGCTAATAGAACTTCATTTTGGAGAACAAGACCCAACCAAGATCATTGTTAGTTTGGAAGAAAAAGATATTCTTTTTCTATTGTATTATATTTTTTTCATAGGATCCAACATAATATATTGCACTAATCTCACGCTCTAATCTTGGATTTAGGTCAATACTTATCATATTTACTCTTTCTATATTTACAACATTTCCCCTTAAGTATGAGAATAGATATTAATCATGCCCAGCTTGTTACAAATATAATCAATCCTAGGTTCTTCTGATACTTTAGTAAAAATATCAGCTAACCGTTCTCCAGTTCTAATATGACCCGAGATGATTAGACCCTGTTGAGGTTTTTCTTGAATAAACTGACTCTCAATTTCAATATGGTTGGTCCTCTCATAAAAATCTGGTTTGGATGCAATATGAAGTGCAACTTGATTATCACATCATGACATCATACAAAGTAAGGTTCCAAAACCAATCTCACTTAATAGTGATATATCCACATAAGTTCACATATAGATTATGACATTGCTTTACACTCTGATTCAACACTTGAAATAGACTTTTTCACGACACCAAATTTCTACCCTCAAAACATAATGCCCTATAGTAGATCTTCTATTAATCTCGGAACCTGCCCAAATTGCAACTAAGAAACCCATCAAACAAGAGTAACCATGATTACTATATAATATGTCATGCCTTGAGGTTCCTTTGAGATAACACAGAATTTGTTCTAAACTACCCAATAGATAACATATGAAGAAGACATGAATCGACTCACAATGCCAACTGGATATGCGATGTCATGACGAGTTACTGTAAGATAGTTCAATTTTCCAACTAATCTTTGGAACCTTTCTGGATCCACAAACACTTCTTTGTTTTTTGCTATAAGCTACAGATTAGTGGCCATTGGAGCACTACAAGGTTTCACTCCAAGTTTTCGGGTCTCTTTCAACAAGTCAAAAACAACTTCCTTCAAGAAAGAAAAATACCTTTCTTGGATCTAGTAACTTCAATATCCAAAAAAATTTTTCAGCATACCCAAATACTTTATCTTAAATCATCTTGAAGAAAGAACTATTTGTAATCATGATATTATCAACATATATAATTAACAACACAAAAACAACATCAGATCGTTGATAAAAAACAGTGTGATCACAACTACTTTTTTAAATCAAATTCTTGAACCACTTTACTAAAATGTCCAAAATACGCTTGAGGACTTTGTTTTAACTTGTACAAAGACTTCCAAAGTTTAAAAACTTTTCCATACTCCCCCTAAGCAACAAGCCCAGTTGGTTGCTCCATAAACACCTCCTCCCATAAGTTACAGTGAAAAAAAGCATTTTTAATATCTTACTGATATAAAAGCCAACCATTAGTACTAGCAAGGGAGATAAACAATTGTGTAGAGGCAAACTTAGCCATATGGAAGAAAGTATCAGAATAATTTAACTCATATGTTTGAGCATATCCTTTGACTACCAAATGAGCTTTGAGATGAGCCACAAAATCATCAAGATTAAATTTGACAATATCAACCATTTACAACCAATAGCTTATTTTCCTATGGGGAGATGCACTAATTCTCAAGCACCATTATCCTCTAAAGCCTTCATTTCCTCTTTCATAGTAGCTTTCCAATTAAGATGGGTTAGAGCTTCATGTAAGATTTTAAAGACTGAAACTAAATCTAAAGAGGTAATAAAACTCTAAATGTCAGAGACAAATGATCACAATAGACAGAAGAAGATGAGAAGAGTGTCGTTTACCTTTAGGAAGAGCAATTGGAAGGTCAAGAATAGGATCTGTTAGAGGAGATGATTGAGGACATGAGTCCTGAGATGGAGGCCAACAAGTGTAAACTTGTGTGATAGGTGGTGAAGGAGCTAGAGAGAATTTTGGTTGAGAAGGTTCATGAGTGGTGGTCACAATATAATCAAAATATTATTTTCCTCCCCCCTCACGGCATAAGTGGAAGAGGCAAGAAGGAATGAACTCTCTTAACGAGGTTTTTTTTTTGCCTCACCACCGGAGGTGGATTACAATCAAGATGGTCATCTTATCAATGTTGTGAAGATAGAGTTTCCTAGTTTTGCTCTAGTCCAAATAGTTTCAACCATTGAGTTTGTGTTCTATGATCTTTGCTATTGTGGGAATAATTTTCAAGACCATAGATTTCATATCTAGTTCATCTGCCATGGAAAAGAACATAGAAAAGAGACGTAGATTTGATCGACATAGCAAGCTACTCACTTCGGCAGCAACAACAACAGCACTAGAGGCTCAACAAGGGTTTCAAAAAATATAGATTGCTCAACTAGGGCAGCAATGGTGGTGTCGCACTTAGGCAACGAGCAAAACTAAAATGGCAGCTAAGATTTGATCTTCATTAGAGAAACATTGCTTTTATACCATGTTATTTTGGAAGAAAAAGATATTTTTCTATTGTGTTATCTTTTTTTCCATAGGATTCAACATATATATATATATATTGTACTAATCTTGGATCTAGGTCAATGCATACCATACTTACTTTTTCTATATTTACAACACATCCTAGGTTAATGCTTACCATATTTACTCTTTCTATATTTTGAAAAATCATGATGGATAACATGGTAGCCATAGCTCTAATAGAAAACCCTGTGTTTCATGAGCAAAGTAAGCATATTGATGCAAGATTTCGTTTTATGTGGGAGTGCATTACAAACAAAGAGATCAATATGTGAAGATTTCAGAACAAGTGGCTGATCTGTTCACAAAGCCCCTAAGGTATGATATATTCCAACAACTAAGAGAGATGGTTGGAGTAGTAAAAACATCAAGTTTACAAGAGGTGTTGGAAATGGTTAAAAATTAAACTTGAGCAATGAAATTTAAGGGTTATTTCTTAGCATTTTTTTTTAATGTATTACATGCCTCTTGAACCATGCATGTGTTTTTCATGAATGACTCTTACTATGTAGTGAAAATATTAGATCTTCTAGAATGCCACTTCGTTTGTACTGAACTTATTAGAGTTAAGAATATCACTTGATATGTAAGAAAAATCCTATTACCCATGCACTCAAGGCAAATGGTATCAAACTAACCTCAAAACAATTCAAGTATTTCTCTCTTCATCTAGTTCTCTCCTCTCCTTTTTGTTTTTTGAGAGTTTTGTAGTGCTCTCATGAGTAAAGCATAGCCCAAAGGCACACTCTTTGCTCCCAACAAAACTTTTAAGTGATGTTTCCAATTGGATGAGCATTTGTGATTATCCTCCTGTATCAGCTTTTCATAGAATTCTTTGATACAATAAATTCCATTTGAGGTGTAGCCACAACCTAATTTGTCTTCCCTTTCATCCTATACATCCACAGGTTGCTGAATCTACTGACACATCTTTCCTAGGAAAAACTACCTTAAGAAGTTCAAATTACTTCTTCCCTCGATTACGAAGAGGTATTCGGCTATTGTGGCTCATTTTAGCTCCTCCAAAGCCTCTACTTTGGCTTTGAGAATTAAGAGGCAATCTCCTATCCAAATATGGGTTCAAATTTTCTAGTTCTTTCGATCCTAGCATCTAAGTTGAACTTCAATTCAAGTATATTCTTAGGGAAGCCTTCAAGTTTTGAGTATAGGTTCAGAATTTGCTAGTTCTTCTGATCCTATCAACTGAATTGACGTTTGATTCAAGTATGGGTTCAGAATTTTCTTATGCTAGCAAACTCTGTAATGTCACTGTAGGGTCTAGTCTATCCTCAACTAGCAGAAGTTTTGAGTTTTAAGGAAGCCTCGAATGGGGTTAAAAGCATGAATTTGTCAAACATTTTTTAATTGAATTGCTTTGCTTACTATTCAAGTGAGAACTAAAAAGTTAGATTATTCATATTTTGATATGATAATTGAGGACTGTAACTCGCTCATTCAAAGTATGACAAATTGTAAGGTTGTTCATGCTCGTTGTTCACCAAACCAAGTAGCACCAGTGCTTTGCAAGAGCTTCCTTGTTAGCTACTAAACATTGTATGTGGGTTGAAACCCCACCTCAAAGCAATTTAATTAGGGGTTACATAAAGGAAAAAGGAAAAAAAAAAGTCATTTTCATCGAATATTTAGAGGGACAAAATTTAAGATAATTTGTTTTTCAGAGGAAAAATTAATGCTCTTTCTTTTAGAGAAAAACTACATATGACTCTTTTTAGATAGAAAGAACTTTAAATCTAAGTGTTCAGCAAAAGAAATGTGAGTTAAAATGGTTTTTTGGATGGAGAAAGTAATGTGCTTAGATTTATAGAAAAAATTATTGTAGTAAGTTTTAGGGGTTAAAAATTTTTAAAGAGAGAAAGTCAAATCAATGAGTTTAGGGAGAAGAAATATGAATTGAATTGATTTGTATGAAGAGAAAATTAATGTGTTTATTTTCAATAATAGAAAAATTAAATTAGATTTTTTAAAGAGAGAAAATAGTGTTTAGCCTTACATAGAGGAAAACTAAATTTAGTTTTATATTAAAAAAAATTAAAATCAATGTGATTAGAAAGAGAATATAAACTTTAAATTAATCTTTCAGAGAAGAAAATTAATTGCATAGTTCGAGAGAAAGGAAAAAAATAAGTCTATCTGGAGAGAGAATATTAATATAGATAGCTTTAGAGAAAAAAAAATTATAAAATTAATGCATTTAGAGAGAGAAAAAAATATGTGGATTAAATTAATTTTTTAGTGAAAATTAATGTGTCTAATTTTAGAGGGAGAAAAATTAAAATAATTTTTATAAAAAAAGAAAAATAATATGATTAGTTTTAAAGAGAGAAAAACTAAATTTCTTTTTTTTTTAAGAGAAAAAACTTTTGCTCAATGTACAGACAAAATATTAATTAAATTAAATTTTCAAAAGAATTATTATATTTAATTTTAAAGAGAGAGAAAAATTAAATTAATTATTCTAGAGACACGAAATTAAAAGTCAATTTAGACAAAGAAAACTTAAAATAAATGTGTTTGCTGGGAAATGATGTAAATTAAATTGATTTTTAAGGAAAAAAGTATTGTATTTAGACTTAGAAAAAAACTTAATTTAGCTTTTTTGTACAGGAAAACTAAAACCATTATAACATGATTAAGTGTCCGTTTGACAAGGTTTTTTTTCAGTTCTTCTTCTTCTTATAAGGAGAAACAAAAATTAATAATTTTTAAAATAAAGTTTAAAGTTGTATGATATTTTTACTTTTAAAAATAAATTAATTTCATAACTTTTAAAATAAAGTTAAAAGTTAAAAATTCAAAATTAAAAGTTAAAAGTTAAATTTAAAGAGGAAGAGTCCATATCTGAAGGACATGATGGTAAATCAATTTATGGTATGGATATATTTGTAATTTCATATATTTCAAATGAGAATATAAATGGAATAAAAATAAATATATTTTCTAGAAAGTTGACACATAAAAAATAAGAAGAAGAAAAAATCCTCCAAGAAACTTTTTCTTAAAATCTAATTTTTTAATTTTTTATTCCTAAAAAGAAAAAAAAATACTACTTTTAAGGGGAAGAAAATATATTTGGCAGGATTTCTCCTTATAAAGAAAAGAAAAATTAAGAAAAGAAAAAGCCCTGCAAAACAAACACTAAAATAATTTAATTCTTTTAAGGTATTTATTTTTAATAATAGAAAAAATATATTAGTTTTTCTAAAAAGAGAAAATAGGATGCTTAGTCTTACATAGAGGAAAACTAAATTTAGTTTTATATAAAGAAAAAATTTAAAATCAATATGGTTAGAAAGAGAATATAAACTTTAAATCAATTTTTCAGAAAAGAAAATTAATGTGTATAGTTTTATAGAAAGAAAAAATAAGTTTTTCTAGAGAGAGACTATTAATATGCATAGCTTTAGAAAGGAAAAAAATAAATTTATATTTTTAGGGAGACAAAACTTAAAATTAATGCATTTAGAGAGAGAAAGAGAGAGGGAGAGAGAATATGTGAATAAAATTAATTTTTTGGAGAAAATTAATTTTTTTTATTTTAGAGGGAGAAAAATTAAATTAGTTTTGTAAAGAGAGAAAAATAATGTCATTAGTTTTAAAAAGATAAAAACTAAATTTGTTGAACTTTTACTCAACGTACTATGAGAGAGAAAATATCAATTAAGTTAATTTTTGATAAAATTAATATATTTAATTTTGGAGAGAGAAAAATTAAATTACTTATTTTAGAGACAGGATTTTAAAAACAATAAATTTAGAGGGACAAATTTTAAAATTATATAATATTTCTGTAGAGAAAAAAGTAACATGATTAGTTTTGAAGATTGAAAATTTAAATTTTATTTTTTTAGAGAAACAAAATTTAAAACAAATGTGTTTGGAAAGCAACAATATGAACAAATGTATTTAGATTTACAGAAAAAAATTAATTTAATTTTTTTAGAGAGGAAAATTAAAACCACTGTGACAAGATTAAAATAATTTAATTCTTTTAATACAAAATAAATGAGCTAAATTTAGAGAGAAATCATTTTTTTTTCTCTTTCTCAATTAAAATAATTGCGCCGCTTACCGTATTTTAATTCCATTAGACAATTAGATTAGATACGAAGGGTATGAAGAAAAATTTTGTTCTAGCCTCAGTTTGGCAGTTAGATGACATGTCATCTCACTATGTTCAAAATAGGTTTAATGATACTGAGGGAGGATGTGGATTGGATATGGAGGTCGAAGTACATTATGGGTTGGGAAAGTGCTCATGCGTGCCTTAAAACCATCCATTGCACAAAGTCTTCCATTAACAATCAAAGCTATGTCTTCCATTTCACTTGGTGGTGCCAAGTTGCGCACTCGGCTATATCTGTATTGGTAAATGATTTCAGGGGGGAAAGCGACTCATGGTATGCTTGTAGTGACAAAACCATTAGAGACTTTTCTTGCTTTTGGTTTGTTTTGTTCTTTTTCTTTTTCTTTTTTTAATCTTATATGCATTAGTTGCTTTACTTACCAATCAGTGTATCAATCTTTTCTCATATTAATACAATTCTTATTACGTTTATATTATTTTTATAATTTTTTTATTTTACAATCACTTAATTTATTTATAGTAATTCAAATCTATACCATCTTGAAAAAATCATCACTATTAATATCATGTAATAACCGATGATAAAAATCAATAAATTGTTCGATCACTTGTGCTAACCGACAATAAAATGCAATAAGATTTCCTAACACTTGTGGTAACCAACAATAAAAAACTGTAAAAAATAATAACTTTTCTTAACGCTTTTCTAACCGAAAATAGATAGCAGTAATTTTTTCTAACATTTGTGGGAATTGATAATAAAAAATAGTAACATTTCCTAACACTTGTGGTAACCGATGATATAAGGCAATAATTTATATTAACATATATGATAACAGACGATAAACGATAGTAACTTTTCCTAATGCTTTTCTATTGGACAATAAAAGGTAGTAACTTTTTCTAACACTTGTAGTAATCAATGATAAAAGGCATTAACATTTCCTAATACTTGCAACAACTGATGATAAAAGACAGTAACATTTCCTAACACATGCGGTAGCCGATGATAAATGGCAGTAACGTTTCTTAACAATTGTGGTAACCGACGATAAAAAAACAGTAACATTTCTTAACATATATGGTAACTGATGATAAAAGAAAGTAATTTTTACCAACGCTTTTCAAACCAATGATAAAAGGCAATAACTTTTCATAACACTTATGTTAACCGATGATAAAGGATAATAATTTTTTCTAACACTGGCACTTGACGACAAAAAGGTAATAACTTTTACCAATGCATTTTTAACCGTCAGTATAGACCGAAACATGCTCCAAAGGCGATCAAAATTGTCAGGATAGACTTATCCCATCTGGTGTATAGTCAACTGCAGGCCCATCCATCGAAAAATGTTCTGTCAATGGTTTTAGTGGGTTTTGCAAACGGTTTTCGTTTGTGTGGAGAGGGCATTTATTTTGTAGTGCCTTTCTGTGTCATGCTTTGCCCTCAAATCAAGCACACAACAACCATCGTTTTACCCCAAAATACGGGTAAACCCAACCCATACACCAAGATACCACAAGATAGTCATCGATATCCATTTATTTTTTAAAATATTTTAACAAGTCAAAATAAGTTAGTATGCATTCATTTGCACAATCAACAATCAAGGACCTACCCAGTCCATCCGTTCTCAAGACATGCATGCTTTGGGCCAACCCGACCGTCCAATGCAAATCTAGAGAGAAATAAAAATAAAGCAAATCCCTACTCAATGCATCTATTTCAAAATTTCACTAAGACAATTCCCAAAAAAAAAATAAAAAATTAAGAAAATAAAAAGGAAAGGTCCACATTTTAAGTTTACAAAACCATATTTTAATCACAAAACAAATAAACAGAGTACAAAATAAGTTTTCAAAAATAATTATAATATTTGTCTCCCATTTGAGTCCACTAAGTACCTTAACCCAAAGAGAACTATAACTCGATGATGTCTAACAAAACAAGTTTCTTCAAATCACCTTAAGCATCCACAAGTCTCAAGTAGAGTCTCTGTAACATGGAAGGAGAGGGGTGAGTATATACCTTACTCAGTGAGTGATATATAAATTATACAAAAACAAAAGTTCGTGTGGTGGATATATCAAATACATAGTTATTTCAAATCATCGGGTTATTCTCAAACTCATTCAAATAAAGTAATTTCAAATCATTGTTTCCAAATCATCACAATTTACAATCATCATAATATGATTTCATATGCATCCACTATTTTGTAGTTTCAACACGAGGCAACCTAAAATCAATGTTTTCAATAAAGGTCTACCACAACCTAGGGTGAGACCATCAAGGGGTTTTAAATTTTTTTTTTGTTTAAAAATGCCTCCATCTTTAGCGTTGGTTAAGATGGTGGTGCAACCAACTATCATATGCCCTTTAGGTGGCATGTTATTCGACCATGGATGTACTATCATGCTCGATTACATACCATGTCTATTAACTCCACCATGTCACCCCGTCGGGTTACACCATGGTGGGAAATGACTAGTCACTTTTTGAGAGTTGGCTATTCCCCCACAAGCCCTCTCTACACCATTTCCCAAAATTATAAATCCATTCCACGTGTCATCAATTTAATAATTATTCATCAATAACCCGCGTCACAATGTATTCAATATAAATAAATCAATATGGCACATATATTCATTAAAAACATTAGGATGCATAGAAATTTCAAACTCAATATTTGGGATATTCCACACAAAGTAAAACATATAAATTCAAGTTTTGAAATTCATTTAGAAAATCCCATGAAAACATTTTTCTTATTTAAGTACAAGTATGCAACCACCCACCTCTTGAGAGGGTGAACACTCTCAATTCAAAACTAATCCAAGGTGATTTTTTTTTCAATTCTAATTGTTTTAACCTAAGACAATAATCATGAATTTAATGTTAAATCAAGTCCAAATCTAGGATTTATAATTTTTCCCAACTTAGTTCAAACCCTAATTTATCCAACCCAAGTACGTTGGTTCTAATTTCATCAACGATACATTATTCGCATATGTATACAATTTCCATTCACAATATTTCCCAAATTTCATCATATATAAACCCAAGACCTCAATCCCAAATCAAACTTCACAATCAAAATTTGATATTCCAAATTCATGCTAAGGAAATATAAATCTAGGTTGAAAAGAGATAAATTACCTCTAGAGAATTCACAAATTTCATCCGACATCAACTTGCTCTAAACCTTAATTTTCTCTCTGCAAAAATTCCAAAATTTCAAACATAAAAATTAAATTCATGAGTAATAGAACTAAACCCTTGAAGATGACAAGAAAATTACCTTAATTTGATGGTTGAATCAAACCTTGGGTGTTGGCTCAAAGAAACCCTAGATTTTCCCCCCTTTTTGGATGAAACCCTATATTTTTCCTCAAAACTTTCTCTATTTAGGGATTTGATTGGAAGTTTGGAAGCTGGATGGAGCTGTTTTAGTGATGGGAAATTGATTTAGAGAGAAGGGCGAGGAAGAGAGAGTGCAAAGGGAGAGTTGAGAGGGATAAAAGAGTCGAACGAGAGGGGAGAAAATGAATTGGGCATAGTTGAGGTGAAATTATAATAGACTGTGAAATTACCATTTTGTCCCTCTTTATTGTTAAGTTTCATTTAGGTTTGCAGGCCCTTTTTGGTCATTTCACAACTTTTCATATGCACAGGTCGATTCTAAGTATCACAGGTCAACTTATGTGTCTAAGACCTTCAGGGACCAAGGTAACCTACTTGGGGAGCAATTCGACCTGAATGTTCACAAATCCAAACTCTTAAGTCGACTTGAGAATTTGGATAAGGCGGCCTGTGGATGTATTGCCTCAAAAACATGTCTATAACCCTAACCAGGTCGACCTGCTCTCTTGCACAAGGAGACCCATCAATTTTAAGCCTCAAAAGTCACTTAGCACACCCACCAGGTGATAACATGCAATTTATTGAATTTATTATTGTTATCATGGTTTGAATTTGAATTGTTAAATGTCCTAATGGTTGGTTTTATTAAATTTATTTTTAGGAGATTTGATTTGAAGACTTGGAGTACATTGGGTTTAATGAAGCAATTTTTGAGTTAATTGGACTCAAGGCATTTTATTGGGCTTTGAAGAAGAGAAGTTTGAATTCTAAATTCAGCATTTTAGTTGAATTTTTATTTTTAGTAGGAAATCTATTTTTAGTAGGAGTGAATTTTTGTAATCTACCTAATTTTAAAAACTCCTAATTGATTTAGAAGTCTAGAGGGAAGGAAAGTGCTACTAAATATTCATGTTACTATTTATGGGCGGCTGTATATTATTCCAATAGGAAGAGGCTACAGCACATTCACAATTCCTAAAATAGGGAGGATGCTCTTTCTAAATTAACAAAGGGCTGCTTATTTTTAGAAACAGGAACCGGTTGCAGCTCAAGGAGGATGCCACTATTTAAACAAATAGGGAGCAAGCAGGAGGGGCAATTGATTACAATATTTTTTTCATTCCATATAGGGATGATCGGCTGCTGCTAGGGGCTGCTCCTAAATTTCCATGACTTGCTATTGTTGCAAATAGGACATATTCTTGATGCTACAGGGGAGCTGCTGCTTTCTTCAAGGATTTTTACAAGTCCACAAGTCACGGCTGCCCATTCTCCATTAGGTTTTATTATTTAATTTTCTTTATTTTAGGAACATTGTTTTTTTTTAATATTCAAGGGATGATGTTTACAACCATGAGTGGCTAATTTTTATTTCTGATTCAAGGAGAATTTTAATCGATTGTTCTTCATTGTGAGGTTAGATACCTAATTTAATTTCTTACTTTTATTCAAGTATTCGTTGATTCTTGATTTAATTTTAGGGAAACCTAATATTGGTTAATCTGACAATTTAATTCAATATTAGTTTTTCTATTGCTATCCAGGAATTCAGTGATCCGTAATTGTCATGAACGAATGGTACAAGTAGCAACTAGGTTATTTTGTTTATGGGTATTTTACCGGTATTCAATTGACCTAGAAAATCAATGGAACAAAATTGAGTAATTGCGACTATCTCAATTGTTTATATTTTGATTTAACTGTTTTTACAGAACGAAATGCTATCATTATATTGATATGGAACGCTATCGTGTCCAGTCAATTAATGATAAGTTTCGATTGAATACTAGGTTTGGTCGATTAAATTAGAAAAACGTAAAATTTATTACGGCTATCCTAATAGATCTAAGGTTAAATGCTTGAATCACAAGAATAATATTTTTAACCAATGATCAATAAGACAATCGAATATATAAACCCTTGGATCAGTATTTAATAGATTGAACTTTCTTTCTAATTTTAGTTTATTACATTATTGTTTATTTCTAAATTTTAGGTTAATAATTTTTATTTAGTAATTTTTATTTTAACAATTTGTTTGAAAATTCTCAACTTTATTTTTAACATTAGCTAGGAGATTAAGTTAATTAATTCCCTTGGGATTCGATCTGGTAACTACTACTGCTACAGTTTGTTGCATTTGGGGAATCAGTATTAATTTGAGAGTTTCGACAACCCGGCTAAATTTTGGCGCCATTGCCGGGGAACTGATTTGATTTCTTAGTTGTGTTTTCTTTATTATTTGTTTTGCTGACCTCTTTTATTTTATGACCCGTTCTTCTCAAGAAGGTGAATTGGAATATATTTCTGAAATTGAGAAAACTGCTCACCGATTGAGAAAGGAGACCAGGCAGAGGAAAGGTAAGTTACGTCGAAAGTCAATTTTTGACATTGATCTGACAATTTGTGACAGATCTATTTTTGAACAAGAAGAGGAAAAGATGGCCGATCATGAGAGAACCTTAAAGGAATTGGCTGCACCCAATCTGAATCAACAGCCCTTGCGTATCGAATACCCAACTCTTGAGGTAGCATTCGAACTTAAATTTGGTTTGATTCACTTACTGCCTACTTTTTGCCTACTTTTTGTGGTCTTCCAGGTGAGGACCCACACGAACATTTGAAGGAATTCCACATTATTTGTTCGAGCATGAAACCCCAAGGTGTGACAGAGGAACAGATTAAGCTAAGAGCCTTTCCCTTTTCCCTAAAAGATAAGGCAAAGGACTGGTTGTACTACCTACCTCTGGGTTCGATAAATACATGGAATGGGATGCAGAGATTATTTTTGAAAAAATTTTTCCCTACATCTAGAGCTGCCAACATTCGAAAGGAGATATGTGGGATCAGACAGATTAGCGGAGAGACGCTATATGAGTACTTTGAGAGGTTCAAACAACTCTGTGCTAGCTGTCCACATCATCAAATACCTGAACAGCTCTTGATACAATACTTCTATGAAGGACTTCTACCCATGGATAGGAGTATGGTAGATGCAGCTAGTGAAGGAGCATTAGTAAATAAAACACCTGAAGAAGCCAGACAATTGATCACAAATATGGTAGAAAATTCTCAACAATTTGGGTTGAGAGCGGATGGCGTTACGAAACATGTCAATGAGGTAAGCCACTCTCACCTTGAAAATCAAATTTCTGAATTGACTGCTTTGGCTCGTCAGATGGCTGTAGGGCAAATACATGCAACCAAAGTCTGTGGCATATGCTCGATACCTGGACATCCTATGGATATGTGTCCATCTCTGCAAGAAGAGTCTACTCATCAAGCGAATGCCGTAACAGGATTTCCTAGCCAATCTCAAAAGAAGTATGACCCCTACTCTACTCATTATAATCCTGGATAGAGAGATCATCCAAACCTGAGTTACGGGAATCAAGGAGGACAAACAAGATATCCTCCTCAGCAATTCAACAGGCCAACACACATACCAACACAATCGTCTAATTCAGATATGTTACTAGAAGATATTGTAAAAGCTCTCGCGATAACACCCAACAATTTCAACACGAAATGAGAGCTAGCATTCATGAAACGAGAGCTAGTATTCAAGAAAATAAGGCTAGCATTCAAAACTTGGGAAATCAAATCACTCAGCTAGCTACTTCAATTAGCAATTTGGAGGCTCGAAATTCAAGGAAATTACCTTCACAAACGGTAGTAAACCCTAAGGAAAATGCTAGTGTAACGGTGTTGAGGAGTGGAAACGAAGTGCGATCAAGAACTCCATCACCCAAAAAGAGAAATAAAAAAAAAAAGATGAAGAGGAAGAAGCAGAAGCTGCCAAAGAAAACACGAACAAGGTAAATTCTGATTCTCTTTTACCTACGAGTTCTAACACAGTTGCACCACCTTTTCCCAGCAGGTTTGAAAAACCTAGGAAAGATGACTATGAAAAGGAGGTTTGGGAAACTTTCAAGAAAGTGGAAATAAACATACCTTTGTTGGACGCCATCAAGCAAATACCCAAATATGCAAAGTTTTTGATGGAGTTATGCACAAACAAGAGGAAGATGAGAGGCGATGAGAAAATAAGGGTTGGCGAGAACGTGTCTGCTGTCATCAAGAGATCCTTACCCGAGAAATGCTCGGATCCAGGTACGTTCACTTTACCCTGTGTAATTGGTTTGAGGAAATTTGAACGTGCTATGCTAGATTTAGGAGCATCAATCAATGTCATGCCATATTCTATTTATATTGCTCTAAATTTAGGTCTCTTAAAGGAAACTAAGGTGATTATTCAATTGGCTGACCGTTATGTTGTGTATCCAGAAGGGATTGTTGAAGATGTTTTAGTTCAGGTTAATAAGTTAATTTTTCCAGTAGATTTTTATATTTTGAAAATGGATAAAGACACCATTACAAATTCAGCACCATTACTATTGGGGAGACCATTCATGAAAATGGCGAAAACAAAGATAGACGTGGATGAGGATACACTCTCCGTCGAATTTGACGGCGAGATTGTTAAATTCAATATTTTTGAAACCATGAGGTACCCAAATGAGTGTCATTCGATTTGTTCTACTAATGTTATTGATTCGATTGTGCAAGATAGTTTTGAAGAAGAAAATGACACAAGTCTTGAATTGGATGCGCAATTGAACATCAAGGAAGAGATGGCCGAGACTTGTGAAATTTCAGAGTCAATATTGGAATAACAACCAAGGTCTTTGAATTCGAGTACCATACTTCATATTTCTCACAAGAAAATGTTACCTTCCATTTTACAGGCTCTAATATTGGAATTGAAGACTTTGTCGGATCATCTTAAGTACTTATACTTAGGTTATGAAGAGACCTTGCCTGTTATCATACCAAGAGAGTTGACAGAAGTTCAAGAAAATCGGCTACTCCAAGTTCTAAAAGAGCACAAGACAGCAATTGGTTGAACCTTAGCTGATATAAAGGGTATTAGTCCTTCAATTTGCATGCATTGAATCCTTTTGGAAGATGATACTAAACTGGTGAAGGAATCACAAAGAAAGTTGAATCCAATCATGAAAGAAGTGGTGATGAAGGAAATTCTCAAGCTTTTGGATGAAGGCATAATTTATCCAATTTCCGACAGCAAGTGGGTGAGTCCAATCCATGTGGTACCAAAGAAAACGGGGATCACAGTGGTAAGAAATCAAGACAATGAGTTGGTACCCATTCGAGTACAAAATGGTTGGCATATGGTCATTGATTTCCGGAAGCTAAATTTAGCCACTAGAAAGGATCATTTCCCTTTACCCTTTATTGATCAAATGTTAGAGAGATTAGCCGGAAAATCATTCTTTTGTTTTCTTGATGGTTTTTCAGGTTATTATCAAATCGTGATTGCACAAGAAGATCAAGAGAAGACTACATTCACATGTCCATTTGGGACGTTTGCTTATAGAAGGGTGCCTTTCAGTCTATGTAATGCCCCAGATACATTTCAAAGGTGCATGTTGAGCATTTTTTCAGAATATATTGAGAATTGCATTGAAGTTTTTATGGATGATTTCACTGTTTATGGTAATTCGTTTGATAGTTGTTCAAGGCATTTGATCAAAATTCTAAAAAGATGCATGGAAACGAATTTGGTTTTGAACTATGAAAAATGTCATTTCATGGTAAAGGAAGGCATAGTGTTAGAGCATGTGATTTCTTCTTGGGGTATTGAAGTAGATAAGGCAAAGGTTGATTTGATCAAGAGCTTACCTTACCCTACAAATGTTAGGGAAATACGTGCTTTTCTTGGACATGCAAGTTTTTATCACAGGTTTGTTCAGGATTTTTCAAAAATTGCCTTGCCATTATCAAAGTTTCTTCAGAAAGATATACCTTTTGAATTTGGAGAAAAATGCAAGGAATCATTCGACAAGCTCAAAAACCTGTTGACTATTGTACCAATCATTCGACCACCTGATTGGAATTTTCCTTTTGAGATCATGTGCGATGCAAGCAATTTTGCTGTGGCAGCGGTTCTCGGCCAGTGGATTGATAAGAAGAGTCACGTCATTTACTACGCTTCAAGGACATTGAATGCTGCTCAATACAACTATACCACCACCGAAAAGGAGCTCTTAGCCATTGTTTTTGCTTTAGATAAATTCAGATCATATTTACTTGGTTCTAAAGTAATTATGTATTCTGATCATGCAGCTTTGAAGTATCTTTTAGCAAAAAAGGAGTCGAAACCTAAGTTGATACAGGGGATTCTCTTGTTGCAAGAGTTTAATTTGGAAATCAAGGATCGAAGTGGAGTTAAGAATTTGGTAGCTGATCATCTAAGCAGGTTAGTGAATGAAGAAGATCCACTACCTATTTCTGAAATTTTTCCCGATGAGCAGCTATTTCACTTGAAAGGTATTACCCCTTGGTATACAGATATAGTGAATTATTTGGTAACACACATCTTGCCTAGTGATCTTAGTAAGTCAAGAAAGGAAAAAATTTGATGTGAGGTAAAATATTATGTGTGGGATGAGCCTTATTTGTGGAAATTTTGTTCTGACCAAATAATTAGGAGATGTGTCCCAGAGAATGAACATAAATCCATTTTAACATTTTGTCATAGTTATGCTTGTGGGGGACATTTTGGACCAAGGAGAACTGCAAGGAAAGTTTTAGATAGTGGGTTATATTGGGAGACCTTGTTTAAAGATGCTTACTTGTTTTGTAAAAACTGTGATAGATGTCAAAGGATATGAACTTTGTCTCATAGAAATGAGATGCCCCAAACTCCCATTCTTGTTTGTGAAATATTTGATATATGGTTCTTTTGGCTGTTGATTATGTATCGAAATGGGTAGAAGCAAAAGCCACCAGGACTGACGATTCTAAGTCTGTTGTAGGTTCTATCAAGACTAACATTTTCAGCAGGTTTGGGATCCCTAGAGCCATCATAAGTGATCAAGGGAGTCATTTTTGTAATCGAGCGATCGAAGCATTAATGAAGAAATATGGGGTACATCACCGGATCACTACGACATACGATCCTTAGACAAATGGACAAGCCGAAGTTTCCAACCGTGAAGTTAAATCCATTTTAGAGAAGACGGTCAACTCGGGACGAAAGGATTGGAGTTTACGTTTAGATGATGCATTATGGGCTTACCAGACAGGTTTCAAAACACCAATAGGGATGTCTCCTTATAGGTTAGTTTATGGAAAATCATGTCATTTACTGGTGGAAATTGAGCATAAGGCGTATTGGGCGATCAAACGTTGTAATATGAAGATGGATGAAGCCGGTGAGTCAAGAAAATTGCAACTATAAGAGCTTGAGGAGTTGAGATTGGAAGCCTATGAGAACTCGAGAATTTATAAGGAGAAAGCCATGTTGTTTCACGATAGTATGATCTTAAGGAAACAATTTGAGATTGGAAAAAAAGTGCTTCTATACAATTCTCGACTCAAACTCATGCCAGGTAAGTTACGTTCTCGTTGGATTGGTCCATTTGTTGTCACTAATGTGTCTTCTCATGGTGCAGTGGAAATCAAAAGCCTTGACACAAATAAGGTTTTCAAAGTGAACGGGCATAGGTTGAAGATATTTCACAATAATATGGAGGTTTCTACAATATTGGATATTGTATTAAAATCTCGAGATTATTCCTCCGGCTGAGTCAACCATGAAGATCGTCGAGTATAACGACGTTAAATAATTGCGCTTGTTGGGAGGCAACCCAAAATTTTTAAGAGCTTGATTTAATTTTCTATTAGTTTTATTTATTTAATTTTAAGTGTTTTATTAGTGTTAATTATCTTTTCTCTTAATTTTTGTGTGTCCAGAAATTTTCTCAAGACAAGTCACAATTAGAGCAGCACTCAAAAGTTGGTAGACGCGGTCCCTCTCATACCAGATGATCATGCGGTTTGCTGAATAGGGTGTTCAATTTTGGGTAGAATCACTCCTCCTTATAGGAGATGATCATGCGGTTTGCCAAGTTGAGGATTAAAAATTCGGGCAGAAGCACTCCCTTACTCAAGAGATGATCAAGTGGTTTTTGGGTTATTTACAAAAAAAGGGGGTCGAATGGGAGAAGAGAGAGAACATTCACAGCACTTTCCTTCCTCTCGCTATTTTCTCTCTCGGTCCTCCTACGAACCCTCTGAAATCACCTCCTTAAATCGTTCCCTTCCATCCATCAATTACAACCTTGAATCGTTCCCTTCAATCAATCAATTGCAACCTTCAATCATCAATCATCAACCTTTGAAATCCCTTTCGAAGAACCCTAAACTACCATCGTCTTCTTCATAATTTTTCAGCCAAAACCTTAATTTGCTCGAAGACCTCTGCACACCACCATCATCGTTTGTTTTCTTCTATTGAAGAACCTTCAAAATCCAGCCTTTAGATCCATCCTTCCTTCAAAACCCCCCTTTTTTGAAGACTCATAGTTCCTCCTCTTCGTGATTTCTTGTTCTTCATTCGAAAGCCATCATCATCAATCGATAGCCGCTTCACCAGCCTTTGTTCCTTTCGATTGCAGATTCACAACCTCACTCAATCGAACCCCAAATCTTCCTTTGGCAGAAACCCTAATCATTCCCCATTTTAGGTATTCTCAATTTGGATCCCCAATTTCGATTATAGGACATTCAAAATCTGTAGACTCTCCTTCGTTTGAATCAGAACAATAATCACCTTTGCTTAATCCCTTTTCATTCTTCATTCGATTGAAGCTTTCGGTTCATTCTTCTGCACCCTAATCCCCTTTCGATTGGAGTTTCCAAACCCTTTCAAAAATCAAACCTCATTGCTCTGTTCAATTTTCAGAAACCTAGTCTTTTTCATATTCCACCCTCTTCACACTCTCTGCACACAACCTATTCGATTGAAGACCAAAGCCGCAACTTATCTCCCCTCATTGCTTTACTACCTGGTTAGGAACCTCAAGCTTCCCCAGATTTTCAAGCAACAGTTTCTACAACTCAAATCCATCAATAGGAAAGAAAAGGGTGGCAGAGCATCGGTATGGCCTTCGACAACGTGCTTCATCTTCCATCGAAGGTTCATCCTCTCGAGTGCAAATCACAGACCCTAGTGGCGAGCCAATATCCCTTTCTTCAGATGAAAAACCGTCTCCCTCTACAAATTCCTCTATGCAGTCCTCTCTTCCAACCACTGAAAACCTTTCGCAACAGCAAGAACCACTTCAAAAACCTAGAATGTGGCTATCCAGGTCTGAATCTTCACACAGGAAGCCACGGGTGATGCTTCCTCGGTCGACTACAACTTTATCCAATGTCACTCAGTCGACTGCAAGACCACCAATGGAACTTGCAGAGTTCCCAATTGCACCTGTCGAGCCACCATCTGCTGACCAAGAGCTCCCAACATCTTCAAGCAGACCCAAGTCCAGATCTCGTGTGGCCAAGGGCAAATCCATTCTGCCTCCAGCTTCTTTGAAGTTGGGAGGATACCTCAAGTTCCATTCTGCAGAGCACAAACACAGGTTCCTCCGATGCTGCACGTTCGTCTCACTCTCCTTCCTTAGCTCAACTAGTGCAAGACATGTAGAAACACATCTCTCAAATGGAGCAGAACATTCAAGCACTCGCGGATTTTGTGGGATTTCAACTCCCATTCCCGTCACCACCTTAGGGGAGTTCTTTCTCTCTTTTCTTCATTGTCTTCATTTTTTGCGTTAGCTTTTTGGTTGATTTATCTCTTTTATTACATAGAGTCTTCATTTTCTGTTTCTAATTTCTGGACTAGGATAGTGTTAGTGGTGATTTCTTTTTGCGCTGTGCCTCGACATATTATTTTTGTTTCATTGAGGACAATGCCGCATTTTGGTGTGGGGGAGATTTCATGAATCTATGTCATCTCTCTATTTTCCTTCGAATTCCATACTCTTTTGATTTTCATCTGAAAATGATCTTTGAGTTAGTATACATTGTCGATTTGAGTTGGAACTCATGAAAGAGACAAGTATAATTAGTTGTATTTTAGATAAAAATTCTTTTAAGCATTCTATTGATTGTGATGATTGAATTAGATGCAAATGTGCAAGATTCGATACAATATTACACAGTTTTGTGAGCATTTGAGTCTTGAGAGCACATAATCATTTTTGCTCTAATTTTTTCATGAGTGTGCATCAATCATAGTGTGTTTATTTTAGAACTTGCTTTGCAATGCTTTTTAAGACCACATTCATGAATTCATGCATTAATATGATGGGGGCAATTTGGTTTACACACTTTTGCAATCTTAAAATGACCTTCCCATGCATACTTATCCCCTAATGAATCAAATTGAACCTTTATCCCTTTTTCTTTGTTTATAACCTCACAAATTGACACAATACATTCTTTTTACGTTTAACCTTCTTTTTGGTCCTCATATCAAAGAAGCATGTGTTAGGGCTTAAATGAATGGGAATTTGCAAAAGGAAATGGGATAATTTTATGTTGGGGAGTATTTTTAGAAATTTGTTCATTCGATTTATGAGATTTGTATATGCACTACATGTTCTTCCTCGAGATTGATATTCGATTATTCTCTCTCTTCAAAAAAAAGAAAAAAAAAAGAAAGAAAGAAATGAAAAAAAAAAAAAGAGAAAAGAAGAGAAAAGTATTCAGAAATATGATCGAGGAATGATAAGGTCATAATTGAATCATTTTTCTTGGGTTGATTGTACTTCATATTATGGGATGAGTTGATAGTAAGAATATTTTTTAATTTTTGACATGCTTCTTTGGTATACATTACACATCATTTTTACCTTTTACCCTACCCTTACCCAAGCCACATTACAACCCTTGTAAAGACCCCCGGATTTTTGTTTTGAATTCATATATTCAGTGGTGGAGATTTGATTAATAAGCAAGCTTATTGTAATAGCATACTATGCTTTGATTTTGAGAGTTATCCATAAATTCCCTTTAAACACTTGAGTGCATAGAGCGATCTCCTTGTGAGGGTAACGGATCTTGTTGCATTGAATTCTGATGATATTGTTGAGTCTATAGGAATGCTTATATATTTTCTTTTAAAGTTATACAAGTTATGATTACTTGCTCTCTGGACTGTGGTTCTAGCTTGAATATTTCAATGTGTGCTGCTTGAGGTAGTTGAATGATGAAATGAAGGAGAGGAATGAGTGAAGAGGAGAATGGTTGTGTGACATTGGGACAGTAGATGCTTGAGGACAAGCATTGGTTAGGTGTGGGGGAATTTGATAACATGCAATTTATTGAATTTATTATTGTTATCATGCTTTGAATTTGAATTGTTTAATGTCCTAATGGTTGGTTTTATTGAATTTTATTTTTAGGAGATTGGATTTGAAGATTTGGAGTACATTGGGTTTAATGAAACAATTTTTTAGTTAATTGGACTCAAGGCATTTTATTGGGCTTTGTAGAAGAGGAGTTTGAATTCTAAATTCAGCATTTTAGTTGAATTTTTATTTTTAGTAGGAAATCTATTTTTAGTAGGAGTGAATTTTTGTAATCTACCTAATTTTAAAAACTCCTAATTGATTTAGAAGTCTAGAGAGAATGAAAGTGCTACTAAATATTCATGTTACTATTTCTGGGCGGCTGCATATTATTCCAATAGGAAGAGGCTACAGCACATTCACAATTCTTAAAATAGGGAGGATGCTCATTCTAAATTTACAAGGGGCTACTCATTTTTTTAGAAACAGAAACCGGCTGCAACTCAAGGAGGATGCCACTATTTAAACAAATAGGGAGCAAGCAGGAGGGGCAATTGATTACAATATTTTTTTCATTCCATATAGGGATGACCGGCTGCTGCTAGGGGCTGCTCCTAAATTTCCATGACTGGCTGTTGTTGCAAAAGGGCATGTTCTTAATGCTACAGGGGAGCTGCTGCTTTCTTCAAGGATTTTAACAAGTCCACAAGTCATGGCTGCCCATTCTCCATTAGGTTTTATTATTTTATTTTCTTTATTCTATGAACAATGTTTCTTTTTAATATTCAAGGGATGATATTTACAACCATGAGTGGCTAATTTTCTCATTCTGATTCAAGGGGAATTTTAATCGATTATTTTTCATTGTGAGGTTAGATACTTAATTTAATTTCTTACTTTTATTCAAGTATTCGTTGATTCTTGATTTAATTTTAGGGAAACCTAATATTGGTTAATCTGACAATTTAATTCAATATTAGTTTTTCTATTGCTATTCAGGAATTCAGTGATCCATAATTGTTATGAACGAATGGTACAAGTAGTAACTAGGTTATTTTGTTTATGGATATTTTACTGGTATTCAATTGACCTAGGGAATCAATGGAACAAAATTGAGTAATTGCGGCTATCTCAATTGTTTATATTTTGGTTTAACTGTTTTCACAGAACGTAATGCTATCATTATATTAATATGGAACGCTATCGTGTCCAGTCGATTAATGATAAGTTTCGATTGGATGTTGGGTTTAGTCGATTAAATTAGGAAAACGTAAGATTTATTACGACTATCCTAATAGATCTAAGGTTAAATGCTTGAATCACAAGAATAATATTTTTAACCAATGATCAATAAGACAATCGAATATATAAACCCTTGGATCAGTATTTAATAGATTGAACTTTCTTTCTAATTTTAGTTTGTTACATTATTGTTTGTTTCTAAATTTTAGGTTATTAATTTTTATTCAGCAATTTTTATTTTAGCAAATTGTTTGAAAACCCCCAACTTTATTTTTAACATCAACTAGGAGATTAAGTTAATTAGTCCCCTTGAAATTCGACCTGGTAACTACTATTGCTACAGTTTGTTGCCTTGGAGGAATCAATATTAATTTGAGGGTTTCGACAACCCGACCACCAGGTCGTCTCATCTATGGCTCAAGACGACTTGTGCCCTCAATTTCACTCACCAAGTTACCTCACCCAAGGCATAGATCGACTTGTCCCTTCATCTTATGCCTAGGAATCGACCTGCACACCAACAACAGCCTTGCCTCTCACATTGCATATGCATGAGATGACTCCACAAGGCATGAAGTGACTCCACCCTTGTATTTCATAGTCACAAGCCTACTTGTTCCCACTTCAAGTCTACTTGTCACTCTCATTCTTCACAATCACAAATCAACCTATCAACTCATAAGTCCCCTTACCTCTCACAACCTCCATAGCTACAAGCCAACCTTACCAACCACAAGACCACTTGCCCCTCACATTTTCCATGTACATAAGTTTACTTACCAACTCACAAGTCCCCTTGCCTGTCACATGTTTCAATAGCACAAGCCTACTTATCACTCACACAAAGCAACTTGTCAAGCCTTAAAATCCCTCGCCACTTGCATTCAAGGGGACTTAAACCCATGCACTCTCATTTTCTCAAAACGTTTTATACCATTAAGCCATTTCACCACCTTAATAATTTTATGGAATAATAGTACATTTAAAATCCTATTTCAAGTCCTATTTTCCTTATTCCATAAAAGAATAAAAATCAAAAAATTCATGCACCGGATTTTCAATGTTACATTTCAAGTCCAAAATCAATTACAACTAGTTTCTCTTGGTATTTACAAGAAAAAAAAATTAAATAAAAATATTCTAATACTGAATTTTTGGTGTTATATTTGTTCCTCTAATCAATGAGTTCAGGGAGAAGAAATATTAATTGAATTGATTTGTATGAAGAGAAAATTAATGTGTTTATTTTTAATAATAGAAAAATAAATTAGTTTTTCTAAACAGAGAAAATAATAAGTTTAGCCTTACATAGAGGGAAACTAAATTTAGTTTTATTTAAAGAAAAAAATTTAAAATCAATATGGTTAGAAACAGAATATAAACTTTAAACTAATCTTCTAGAGAAGAAAATTAATTGTATAGTTTTAGAGAAAGGAAAAAATAAGATTTTCTAGAGAGAATATTAATAGCATAGCTTTAGAAAGAAAAAAAAGTAAACTTATATTTTTAGCAAGACGAAACTTAAAATTAATGCATTTAGAGAGAGAGAAAAATATGTGAATTAAATTAATTTTTTAGAGAAAATTAATGTGTTTAATTTTAGAAGGAGAAAAATTAAATTAGTTTTTATAAAGAAAAAAATAAAAATAATATGATTAGTTTTAAAGAGAGAAAAACTAAATTTGTTTTTTGAGAGAAAAAACTTTTACTCAATGTATTGAAAAAATATCAATTAAATTAATTTTTGAAAAAATTAAAATATTTAATTTGAGAGAGAGAAAAATTAAATTAATTATTCTAACACTACAAAAAAATATGATTTTAGCCACGGACTTTAGTCACGGAAAAAATTCGTTGCTATTTATCCACGAATTTAACGACAAAAATAGAATTCGTTGCAAATTAGCCACGAATCAATTTTCGTCGCTAATTTAGCGACGAAATTCATAATCCATCGCTAAATAGCCACGAATTTCCCATTCATGACAAAATTTAGCCATGAAATTCGAAATTCGTAGTTAATTAGCCACGAATTTTTGGTCCATGGCTAAATTCGTGACTAATTAGCCACGAATATGTTTGTGGCTAAATTCGTCGCTAATTTAAAATTCTGTTAAATATAATTTTATATTTTTATTAAATATAAATTTATATTTTATATGTTTATTAAATTAGGGTATTGATTCTTATTAAATATATTTTTGTATTTTTTAAAATATAATTTTGTATTTTTGTTAAAGATAATTTTTTAATTTTATTAAATATAATTTTGTATTTTTATTAAATATAATTTTATATTTTATATTTTTATTAAATTAGTAAATTGTATTTTTAATGGTAAAAGTTAGAAAGAAAGTAATGAAGTAAAAAAAAAATGTATATCAGATAAGTTAATATGGCATAGTGGTTGAAAACGCTCCAGATGTCCTCTTAGTTCCAGGTTCGAATCTAGATAAATGCACATTTTCTACAAAAATATAAAGCAACAGGAAGTTGGTTCATACACGAGCGGAGGCCGGCGAGTGGGCCGGCGGCTTTTAAAATTAAAAATATAAAATGAAAAATTTAGCCACGGATTTAACTACGAATTCATCAATTCGTGGCTAAATTTAGTCACGAATTTTTGAATCCGTGACTAAACTTAGCCACGAATTAGAATCCGTGGCTAAATTTAGCCATGAATTTCTAAATTTAGCCACGAATTTAAAAATTGGTGGCTAAATTTTTGCGATGCGCTATTAGCCACGGATATGAGTTCGTGGCTAAATCCGTCGCTAAACAATTTAGTCACGAATTTTTCTGATATTTTCGTAGTTAAATCCGTTACTAATTCGGTATTTTTTTATAGTAAGACACAAAATTATAAGTCAATAAATTAGAGGGACAAATTTTAAAATTATATAATATTTTTAGATGGAGAAAACGAATATGTTTAGTTTTAAAAAATGAAAAACTAATTTTTTTTTAAACAAAGAAAACTTAAAACAAATGTGTGTGCTGAGAAACAATATGAACTAAATCGATTTTTAAGGAAAAGAGTAATATGTTTAGATTTAAATAAAAAAAAATTAATTTAACATTTTTATAGAGGAAAATTAATATCACTGTGACAAGAGTAAAATAATTTAATTATTTCAAGGTAAAATTCATGATCTAAATTTAGAGAGATAAATCATTTTTTCTCTTTCTCAATTAAAATAATTGCGCCCCTTACAGTATTTTAATTCCATTGGACAATTAGATTAGATACGAAAGCTATGAAGAAAAATTTTGCTCCAGTCTCTGTTTGACAGTTAGATGACATGTCATCTCTCAATCTTCAATATAGGTTTAATGATACTGAGGGAGGATGTGGATTGGACATGGAAGTCGAAATACATTATGGGTTAGGAAAGTGCTCATGTGTGCCTTAAAAGCCTCCATTTCACAAAGTCTTCCTTTAACAATCAAAACTATGTCTTCCATTTCACTTAGTGGTACCAAGTTGAGCACTCAAAGCTATGTCTGTATTGGTGAATGATTTCAGGGGGAAAGCGACTCATGGTATGCTGGTAGTGACAAAACCATTAGGAGACTTTTCTTGCTTTTGTTTTGTTTTGTTCTTTTTCTTTCCCTTTCTTTTGACACCTCTAAAGCTACAGTGACTATGGGCATGTGGCTGCCATGGCCATGTTATGTGAGAGAAGCCTGTAAAATACATATCCAAATAACTCAAAATCTTTTACTCGAAGTTTGAATCAAAGATTCAGTCGCCGTAGTTAGGAACCATCCACACATGCCCATGTTAGGAACATCCCTCTTATTGTGGGAAGAGACATGAGTTGGAGACACAGGATCTAGCCTATAGACATTTTAATAGAGCACTTCCATCATAAGTCTCCCAAGTTTTATCTCATAAAATCATCTTCCAAACTACTAAGTTTAATGTTTGCTGCAACTAATTGACTGCAAGCATTCAAGTTAAAATCTATATTTTCGTAAGTGCCCAAGTTGGGAGCATTTTACCTAAAATAAATTTCCTTATTGGAATTTAATATGGGAATGAGGTAACTCCCATTCCCATGAATTTCTCTCCATTATTATGGTAATTTCCCTTTTTTTGTAGATTCCTTGTGTGGGAATGGGGGAATAAGGGAAAAGTCTAACCCTATTCTAGGTTAAGAGAGAGAATTCCTACGGATCTACAGGATTGACCATTGAGAGATTTCTTCCACCATTTTTTGTATTTTTTAGAAAAAAATACATTGTAGAAAGGTTTATAAAAATTCCGAGCAGGGAATTTTTTATGACAATTGAATCCCCTGACTTAGAGTTGTGACGTCGTGGAATTGTCATAATAGTTCGGTAATCGTGATTATTGTCTGACTGTGAGAGAGATCGAGATGAAGGATTCGTAGTTCCTGAAGTGTTCGATATTGCTCATTGAGGTATATCCAAAAATCTAATCTTTTGTGATTCTGAAAATTTATTATTATTTACTTCCACTGTGTGATAGAGTCACCTTAATCTAACAAAAACGAAAAGAACTGGGGAATCACGGAAGACTATCATCTCATCCAAAAATTTTAGTTCAAGTAGTGAATTCCAAGCTTCAGAGAATATCCGAATCATGTTATAGGAATGCAGTTTCCCTGGTCATGTCAAGGAAGTATGTTACCATATTTGTTTTCTCATGCAAAATGGTCCCCCAACTTGATCGCAAGTCCCTAAAGACTTACGGTGGATTTTAATGCCATGTGCAATGTGCAAGACTTTCCATGTGCTCAAAGTTGCATCTTTCAAAAATTGTATGTGATGAGACATGATCCAAATATCAGTCAATGCAGTATACGGGTGCCCAAAACCCGACAAGTCACTTATGGTCCTGAAGGGCCTAGCCCCTTCAAACCATGAACAAATTGATCCAGGCAGCGCTATTGACGAACAGGTGCATCGAGTAAAACCGAACGTTTACTTCTTCCACTCGACTGATGACTACCGAATACTAAAGGAACCGAACGCCTCTACTTCCAATCGGTAATACTCAACTGAATCTCACCCTAATTGAGATTCCTATTTTAGTACGAAACGCATCTCTTGGATAAGAAAGAAAATCTTGAGGATCTAATCTATAAGGGAAAGAATCTCCCCGTACAATTCCATCTATCCAGATGGATCATTTCACTCGTTATAACTTTAAGGACTCCCCCTAACCATGCAACTATCAAGGCCACCTTCTATGTGGTGAAACTATTTTCACCATATAACGTCATCCTCGACCAACTAGAGTCTGGATGAACTGGAAGCATTACCAAGCACTAGACACATAAAGATGAAGTTTAGAATATTGGAAGGGATCGTAACTATTTGCAGTGATCCCGATCTATATGCACTCTTCCCTGACAGAGATAGGTGGGAAAACTTTCTTATCGACACCCTAGAAGTCAGGGGTGATATTGAACCAATGAACAAACCAAAACCAGAAGAAGAGGTAATCGAGATTCCTCTGACTGATGATCCCAATCGAACTGTTTAGATCGGGGCTAGTCTGTCTGCACCCCTACGAGAAGCTATTGCCAGCTGCCTGCAACGGCATTCCAAAGTTTTCGCTTGGTCCCCCAAGGACATGCCTAGTATCGATCCATCTGTCATCATTCACAAGTTAATCGTAAACTCCGGCTACAAGCCGGTCAAGCATAAGAAAAAGGTGTTCGTCCTCAAACGCCAGCAAGCCATTCAAGAGGAGGTCCAAAAGTTATTAATCTCTGGCTTCATTCATGAAGTCAAGTATCCCGAATGGTTAGCCAATGTGGTCCCAGTCAAGAAGGCCAATGGTAAATGGAGGATATGCATAGACTTCATAGATCTCAATAAAGTATGCTCAAAAGATAGTTACCCTCTCCCGAATATCGACAAATTGGTGGACAATTCACAGACCACCAACTCTTTAGTTTCATGGATGCCTACTCAGGGTACAATCGGATACGAATGGCGTCTGAGGATGAAGAGAAGATAAGTTTCATCACTGAGTTTGGCACATTCTATTATTGAGTCATGCCCTTCCGTCTAAAGAATGTGGGAGTAACCTTCCAATGGTCGGTTAATGAAGTCTTTAAAGATCAGCTCGGTCGAAACGTAGAAGTGTACATGGATGACATGTTTGTAAAAAGCACCAATGTCGAAACTCTTGTTGCTGACCTTGAGAAAACCTTTCAAATGCTCAAACACTACAACATGCGACTGACCCTGCTAAGTACACTTTCGGTATCGCGTTGGGCAAATTCTTGGGCTTTATGATCACCAACCACAGGATTAAGGCAAACCCCAAGAAGATACAAGCTATTTTGGACATATTACCGCCTCGAACATTAAAGCAGCGCCTTACCAGTCTAATAGCGATTCTAAGCCGATTCATGTCAAAAGTCGAAGAGAAGTGCAAACCCATTTTTGATGCTTTAAAGAGAACACAACGGTTTGCATGAACACCTGAGTGTCAAACGGCCTTCGAACAGCTCAAAGAGTATCTTATGACCCTCCATTACTCTCTCAACCAATTCCTAATGAGAAACTCTAACTTTATCTCTCCATTTCCGATTAGGCGCTTTGCTCTATACTTGTAAGACAGGATTCAACTATTCAAAAGCCAATCTACTATATTAATCGGATACTTAAAGAAGCCGAAGTCAATTATCGACCGATTAAGAAGATAGCATACACACCGGTCATTTCGGCCAGACGACTTCGGCCGTACTTCTAAACCCATACCATCATGGTACTCACCAACCAACTGTTGAAACAAATCTTCTAGAAAAGAGACACATCCGATTGTTTAATCAAATGGAGCATCGAATTGGGTGAATTTGACAACCAATATCAGTCTCGACTAGTGATCAAAGATCAGGCCTTGGTTAACTTCATTCTCGAATGCACTCTCCGAGTAATAGTTACACCTGAGCCCACCAGCAATCCTAACAAATGGTCGTTACCAGACTAGACCATATATGTTGATGGGTCCTCGAATTCTTTGGGTAGTAGCGTCGGGCTCATACTAATGGGTCTGGACAATTTCAAAGCAAAATATGCTCTCCATTTCGATTTTAGGGCCACCAACAATCAAGTGGAATCTGAAACCTTGTTAACAGGACTCTGAATTGCAACCGATATGAGAGCCCGAAATGCTCGGGTATTCACTGATAGTCAATTGGTAGTCAAACAAATCGAAAGAGTCTATGAGGCAAAAGACTCAACTATGGTCAAATATCTAAGTAAATTATGCGAGATGATGGCAAGACTAGAAAGGGTCGACATCTAACAAATCCCTCGCTTAGAAAACACGAGAGCCAATACACTTTCCAAGTTGGCTAGCTCAAATTCGATTGCTTCTAGCCGAACAGTTTATATCGAAAGTTTACCGTACCCTAATATCGATGAGCCCATAAAGGTCCTGGCAGCAGACCAGCCTCCTAGTTAGAAAAACTCAATCGAAGCATACTTAAGAGACAACAGACTACCTGACTCGCCACTGGAAGCAGTTAAGTTATAACAAAAGGACGCCCATTATGCAATCATTGACGGGAAGCTGTATCAAAAGTTTTTCACTTATCCCTACTTGAAATGTCTAACCCCAAAAGAGGGGAACTATGTTCTATGGAAGATCCATGAAGGGATATGCGGTAGCCACTTGGGGGGCTCGGAACTTGGTCCACAAAACTTTGCGGCAAGGTTACTAATTGTCGACCATGAAAAACGATTCGAACAACTAGGTCAAAATATGTGACAATTGCTAACGATTCTCCTTGATTCCCTGAATGCCTTCTACCGACCTTAGCCCCCTCACAAAACCATGGTCGTTCGCTCAATGGGGAATGGACATTTTCGGACCGTTCCCATCTGCTATCGGACAGAGAAAATTCCTTATAGTAGCCATTGACTATTTCACTAAGTGGATAGAGGCCGAACCTCTGGCCTAGATAACAACAGCTAAGACCCAGTCATTTGTATGGACTCACATAATCTGTCACGCCCCGAACCGGGAATCGTGAACAGCCGCCCGTTGCCCTAGATGCCGGCTGTATTTCTATAGAAAATCGGGCAGAACCTCCCCATAAATCGGAGGTCTCCCATGTACAATTTCACCTGTATAATCCTGTAAAAATGCAAAATCATTCTGAAATTAAAATAAAAGGGTCATCCCGGCCTCACAACAACCCACAAACCACGGCAGATATCCAGGACAACGCCAGGCTAAATAAACTATCAACAAACCTAGCCACAGACCTCTACTGTCATGCCCAACTAAAGCATGAACAGCCGCTACACCGAGCGGGTCTAAATTTATACAAATGTATAACAAATTTCCCAAGTAACATTCAAATATGTACAATCGCCTTAATGCAAACGAAATATGAGAGTTTCGCAAATAAACATACATAAATTATACAGTCATCCCAAAATAAGTACACGGACAATTACCGAACTCAACAAGACCTCGCAGGGTCGAAATAAAATACGTAATTCAAGTTTAAACTTAAACTTAAAACCTCACCGTCCAGAATAACCAAATCCACCAGCAATCTATCAAGCCCTCGAGCCAATTACGTCACCCTATCACAATGATCCTGTCTGAGGAGGGAGAAGAGAGGGGTGAGTATCTATGGGAGGATACTCAGTGAGTGAGGGGATTAATCTCAAGTACAAATAGTGTAGTTGAAAATTGGAGTATCAAATAATATCATTCGTAAATAAAAGCTCAAGTTTCGCAATAAATCATGATATGTTCAATAAAATGAACTCATTTATTCAATCACACGATATCACACATATATGCATCCATTTAAAATCAAGTATATCATAGAGCAAGCCGAAAGAATCCTGGCAGAGGTCAACCATGACCTGGGACAGGCGCATCGGGGTTTTAATATGCAAAGTGTTTCAAAAATAGCTCTCTACCCCGACGTTGGCCGTGGGTTTAGCCCTTGCTTACCCAGACTCGTCACATAAGACCACGTGCGGTGCTAGACGGTGATGGACACACGTCCTCCCCCAAATATGGGTTCAACCGGCCGCGCCTATAAATATATATATGCTCGTCAATAGGACCACGTGCGGTGCTAGACGGTGATGGACACACGTCCTCCCCCGATGAGGGTTCAACCGGCCGCGCCTATGAATCAATCACTGGACGTTTGCGGATACCTCCTGCAGAAGTGTATCCGGGCAACTCGTGCCTCTACAAAGTCCCTTCGTAGCTACGGAATCATCAATGTCATCATCATAGTATCTCATCACAAGTGGGCATCTCGGTGCCCTCACAGTTCATCAAAACATTTCAAATCCGTATGCCAATACAATTTCATCAAAATCATTTCAAATTCAACAAACCAATGCAATGGTTGAATAGCAAATATTCCATTTCTCAAATCATGGCACAATTTCGTTTCTTTTCAAACATGGATGCATAATCGTAGAAAACATAAGTTTAAGACACTCCAATAATCACAAAACAGATTTGAGATTCAATATCACACGTCGAATCAATGCATATCAAAGCATGTTTTATTTAAAACACGGTAAAATCAGATTTTCACCATTTCATGCAAGAGATTAGGGTCCCACTCACATTCTAGGGAGGGTGGTCACTCCCTATTTCCACAATTAAACGAAACTCGAGTTCTCGAGTCTCCAACAAGATCAACATAATCAAATTATCACAAAAATCATCAAATTTCCAATTAATCTTAGGGTTTATCATTTTCCCTAAGTTTGTACAAACCTTAATTCTCCAATTTATGAATAAACTCCAATGTCATCAATTTCTATTCCATTTATAAGTAATTAACCAAATCAAAATCAAGTTAAATTCAAACCTAAAATCGTTCAAAATCGAAAATACGTCTAAATACATAAATTCTCTATAAATTAGAAAAATCTTTGAAAATTCATACACCTTTCATTTCACATCCGATTTCTTCAAACCATATCTCATTTTAAAGGTATTGAAACCTATTTTCATAATATAGAGATTGTATTTGAATTACCTATATGCAACACCAACAATAAAGTAATACAACGCATGAATCCTTAGGCTCAAATCCCAAATTTTGACTGTTTTCATGCGTTCGTCAAATTAAACTCTGAGAGAAATTATTTTAAACAAATCAATACGATTTTATCATCCGAAACAACCCAATTAGCATAAATGCCTATATTTAACCTAAATAATTACACAAAACGACCAAATAATGTCTTCCAATTAACTTTAACATACATCCTACACATATTCAATATGTTCCTACTCTAATTTACCCTACATTCATCTAAATAAATCGAATGAGTTAGTATTTTACCTCACCTAGGGTTTCACTGCAGTCTAAAACCCTAACGTTCGTGCGACATTCGATTCCGTCCGAAACCTACAATGCTTCCAATTCGAAGCAAAAGTCAGCAATTTAATATAATCATCAAGGAATCGAAACCCTAGAATTTGGGTTAGGGTTTGATCGTACCTTTGCAGTGGACAAGGCACAGTCGACTTAGGGCTTTCGGTTGAGGCTTCCGCAGGTGGCGAGGCGCGGGCGGCGAGGCGCACGGCCAGCCACGAGCTGGGCGAGGGCATCGCGCGCGGGCGTGGCACGTGGGGTCATGCGCGCGTAGGGGCAGTCTCGCGCGAGCTGTCGCGCGAGCTGTCGCGCTCTGTTGCGCGCGGGAGTAGCGGAGCGAGAGAGACTGAGGGAGACTGAGAGACAGTGAGTGAGAGAGGCCGAAATAGAGAGAGAGAAGAAGGTGATGGTCGTGTGGCGGCTGTGGGTGGCGCGATGGTGGATAGCGACCAAGTCGCGGTGGAGAATCCACGAGAGGGAGAGAGAGAGACTCGCGGTGAGAGGGAGAAACCGAGAGAGAGAAGGAGAGAGATAGAGAGAGAACCGAGGCAAATTGAGAGAGAAGCCGAGAGAGAGAAGGAGCGCGGTGGTCGCTGCGGTGGCGCCGAGTCGCGGCGGCGATGGGGTGGCCGCGGAGGTGCGGCGCGGGTGAGGGAGAGGAGAAGACGGAGAGAGAAAGAGGGAGAGAGAGAGAGAGAAGAGAGAATTAGGGCTTTTGAGCCCTAATTCGATTTTCAAATTTTTTTTTTTTTTATCATTATTATTATTATTATTTATATATTTATTTTTATATAACTAGATTTTTATAAATAGCTAATTGAGTAATTAAATAAATTAATAAATAAATAATTATTTACATATATATATATATATATTTACACTAACTTTATTTTACAAATTCCAGAAACGGTATTTAAAATATACCAAAAATTAAATTTAAAAACCCGAAAATCAAAAATATGGATACTTTTAATATACCAAAACTTCAAATTATATACCTCAAAATCGAAAATCAATAAGATTAAAAATTATATATATATAAACGGAGGAATATTTTATATATATTCCATGAATACTACACTTGTACGAACACCGCAGTGTCGGTGTTACATAATCACTCGATTTGGCATACCTCACTCCTTATCACAAACAATAGAAAGCAATTTAACAACGCTAACTTCTAAGAGTTCTGCACGAAACTAGAGATCAATCATCGGCTCTATCGGTTGCCCATACACTAACCAACGAACTCGCGAAAATAACCAATAGGATGATCCTCCAACGATTAAAAACCATGCTAGATAAAGCTAAAGGATGATGGATAGACGAGCTCTATAGCATCCTCTGGTCATATTACACCACACCCTGAATGGCAATCAGAGAGACTCATTTAGCCTAACATACGGAAGTGAAGCTGTCATACTAGTGAAGATCGGGATCCACTCGCTCCAGGTGACCCAGTATGATTCTGAATAGAACGAATCAACCTTGCATGAACACCTAGACTTGCTCCCTGAACTACAGGAATCTGCATCCGTCCGAATGGCTGTATATCAGCAACAAATGATATAATATTACAATCAGCGAATCAGAAGCCAAATGTTTAAGCCAGATGATCTAATGCTGAGGAAAGTGGAAGCTACCAGCCAACCCCAACCCGAAGGCAAGCTAGCCCCCAACTAGAAGGTCATTATCAGATACACTCTATGGTTCGCCCGAGGGCTTATCACATTAATAACCTAGATGGATCGACCATACCCAGGACATGGAATACAAAGAACCTGCAGATCTACTATTTGTGCATCACTTCATTTCTCTTTTAATAAAGGTACCTCCTATCGAGTAAGCCCCTCACGATTTTCTCTTCAATAGTCTTATCATTTGATTCCTAACATTTCTACCCCAGTTAGTTATTACCTACCGAATGAACCTACCTCCTCGAACGGGCCTAGTTGCCTCGTCCTACCAAAGGCATCTATTCCCCGAATGGGCCTTAGTTGCCTCAACCTACCGAAGGGATCTACCTCCCCAAATAGGCCTTTGTCACCCTGTCCTACCAAAGATATCTATCTCCCTGAACGGACCTTAGTTGTCCCATCCTACCAAAGGGATCTACCTCCCTAAACGGATCTTTGTCACCCCGTCCTACTAAGGGATTTATCTCCCCAAACTGGGCTTAGTCACCCCGTCTTGCCGAAGGGATCTACCTCTCTAAACGAGCCTTTATTGTCCCATCCTACCAAAGGGATCTACCTCTCCGAACGGGCCTTTGTCATCTCGTCCTACTGAAGGGATCTAGCTTCCTAAATGACCTTAGTCACCTCATCCTACCAAAAAAATCTATCTCCCCGAGCGGGCCTTTGTCGTCCCGTTCTACCATAGGGATCTATCTCTCCGAACGGGCCTTAGTCGCCTCATCCCAGCAAAGGAATCTAATTCCTTAAAAGGAACTTGATCGAAGGAATTCATGCCATCAGATAAGTTCACATCTATGGATAGACGGAACAACACCTGGTGTCTTTCACACATATGAGTCAATTGCATAAGTAACTCGACATACAAAGAAATTCTGACAGACACTACAAATGACAAGTGAAGCAAATTCATTTTATTTCCATACATGTTCGATTACATGGGTAATTACACTTTACATGTCCCTTGGTCAAACTAATTACAAGTTCATAAGGTTACCTCGCCTCTATCGTTCGACAACACTTGAGAGTACAAAAATAGTAAAAAGATGAATTACAAAAAACAAATAGCAGGCCCAAACACTAAAGACCATAGAAGCCGCAGGTGAAATTTCCACACGACAATCTGTAGCCCAACCAGTACAATAAGACTGTCGAAAAGGAGGACAAACCGATCGGGAAGGGAGTCTGAGGATGCATCAAAATATCATCATCCTTTCTTCCATCACCTAACTCCCTACACACAACTGGTGTGCCCTGCCACCTGACCTGAAAGGAGACTCTTTTCTTAAATCCAAGTTAGGGGCCCAAAAGAAAACCTCGATAAAGCCCATCACGGCATTCGGATGGTGAATAACATGATGAGCACTCATACCAACAGTCCTCACTCTTGACAAAACCTCATACCAACAGAAACAACTTATACTACAAAGCCTGACAAAGGAGCATCCTCTCGAAAACCCCTCATGGATAACAACTCTCACAAGAAGAAAACCCTCAATCATGAAGAAACTCACTGAAATAATGCGAAGCCCCACAGTCCCAATTTATAGGCACAAAGAGATCTTTTCAAAACCTTGGAACAGTTGAGGCACTTCTACAAAAAGCATGCAAATTAAGAAAGAGAGTTCACACCATCTCGCATTCTTGTGCCACATTAATTTTGAACTGAAATAAGTAGAAGGTGGTACGTATTAATACTAGAAGGAGATGAAACGATTGAGACAAAAAGGGGATTCGTATCCCATCCACTTTAATTTCGTATCGATTGCAGACGATTCGTATAATCTCACGAGACATGTGTCACCAGCTTCCAACACCTTCTAACTCCTCAAAAAGCAAACTTTACTTACGGCGCCTCTCCTATAGATCGACAACATGAGTCGGGGGCAAATGATGAGATATGATCCAAACATCAATCGATGCAGTATACAAGTACCCAAAACCCGACAAGATACTTATGGTCCCAAAGGGCCTAGCCCCTTCGAACCATGAACAAATTGATCCAAGCAACGCTACCGATGAACAAGTGTATCCAGTAAAACTGAACGCTTACTTCTTCCACTCGACCGATGACTATCAAATACTAAAGGAACCGAATGCTTCTACTTCCAATCGGTAATACTCAACTGAATCTCACCCTGATTGAGCTTCCTATTTCAGTACGAAACGCATCTCTTGGATAAGGAAGAAAATCTTGAGGATCTACTCGATAAGGAAAAGAATCTCCCCATATAATTTAATTTCCTGAATGATAACAATTTAACATCTTTAACGATTGAAATCTAGAATTCTTGGATCGTTTCGTAAGGAAATGAGAGTTGTGATGCCCCGAGATCATACGGTACTAACAAGACATCATATAAAAAGCTCTCGATGCATCAAGCAAGGTAAGTTCTCTAATTCAACATAGAACACACAAAGGTCATAGGGAGATCATTCCTCCCTTCCTCTCTGTCTATTTATCCTTTCGAAAACTGCTCTTTTTGACTTGAACATCAAAGTCTCTTCCGCTGGAATATCCTCCAATGGTTTTTTATAGGTTTCAAGCATCCTCATTAAGCATCCATTCGAGTCACAAGGAGCCGAATCTATTATAACACCAGACAAGTCCAAATTTTTTATGTGTACTCTAAGTGACTCATATAGAATTTTTATATTTTGTAAAATAGAGAAAGTATAGTTAATTTAAATATAAATGTAAATTTCTGCTCCTTGAGTCGTCAGGGAAACCTTTCAATATACTTGACCGATAGTTTTTAAATTTTAAAATTTCTTATCGATAAAGCCATCGGTTAATTGAGTATTCAGTGATTAGCATTTGGTGAGATTTGACTCATGTAAGAGAATTTACCCGTTCGATGAGGTTTTAGTGTATAGTAAACAAACTATTCAAATTTTGATTTTTCTTGATCGGTAGCCGATAGTAACTATTTCTTAGTGGTTTACTATCTCCTCGGTGTAAAATAAAGTTGCATATTGTAGAGTTGGGTTGACAGATCATTTTTCATAATTTTTATAATTTTATATATACCCATTGGTATACTCAATTTTCTTATACCGTTCGGTATATTACTATTCACTTACATCTTTGATAGTAACTAGTTGCCCCAATAGGTGTTTTGGAAATCCTATCGATAGTTATTTTTAAGATAGTTATTCAGTACTATGTTAATCTACCGATAAATATTTAATCTTACCTCTCGGTATGTTACTATTCACTTGTCTTAGACTATTGGTAAACATCTTGTTAAAATTACCACATGTCCCATTGGTATCGAACGATAATTCCATTTTCTCCCATTTTTTCATTCCCGATCGGTTATCTTAGACAACGTTTGTAATTTTCTAGCCAATGCAATTTGTTTTACTCCTGTTCGGTAACCCTTGAATTTAATAAATTTATTTACTTTTATTTTTATTTTCGTTATTGGTTTCGCCTTAGCAATGCTTTTCGGTATTGATTTTGAAATAACCGATCGATACCAACACTATGAAACTCCTCCGTTTGGATATTTGAATCTTCCCATCGGTAGACAATTAAACCTTTCGGTCATGCTTGAATAAATTTGTTATGTTCGGTCAATTCAACCATCGGTCATGTTTCAATTTGTTGCCATCGATGACCTCTCTATATTTATACTTCAAATTACCACTTTTCGGTTGCTTGTGGCCATTAGTTCTTTCCCAATAACAAACCCCTTCGGTCATTCTTCAACAGATGGGTTTTGTTGCCTTTGGTCATGGTCATGCTTCAACAATTGTCTTCGATCATGCTCTTCAACAAATGTATATTGGATTTAAAATTCAATTTAACTTGGGTGTAAGATGTCTTCACAGAGCTTTGAACTCATGACTAACACCTCCTCAAAAAAATATTATCCACTAAGCCACTCAATCTTCTTAGTAATATTATATAAAATTCACATTGTATACTCATGCTTTGAAATATTCCTAAATCTCTATTACTCCAGTTTATTTTATACAAAATTTGTATTGTTTCTCTGAACCAACATTCCGGTTACTCAGTTCAATTGCTCCACTGAATAAAAGTCAAAGTATTTGAACCCATGGAGTTTCCTAATAACCCAAAAAGGGAACATATTGGGTATTTGTGTTATTTAAGAGTAAACAATGGCCAATTAGCAAATATGGGGGAGATGGGTTGAGAACAAGAGAATAGAAATATGATTGAGATTCTAGAAGATTTACGTAACCCAACATCACTTTTCTCTCTAAACCAATTTCTCCTCTCTCCCCAAACTCAATCGATCCACTGGCAAACCCAAGATTCAAGATTTCAAATTTTTCATCTAACACTTCAAAAATCAGATTCTAGCCTTGATATTGGAAAACCTTAAGAACCTAGATATTGTCACAAGGAAGAGTAAAACTCTACGGTTTAGTGAAACCCGAATGGAAAAGGTTTTTTAGAGACAAGAAATAAGGTATTATCATTTTCCCTATTCCATTCTTTGGTTTACTTAACTAGTTGTTCACTGAGGTTTGGAGAATATTTAGTCACCGAAAGTGAGAGAAAATAAGGGTCTGAAATTAGGGTCTCTGGGTTTAACTTAAAAATAAATATTGATGATTTTATTTTTTGATAATGTTATTTAGGAGTCGAACGGACTGATCGTGGCAAGGCTATTGCTGTAGAGGAATCTGGGAGTGACCACCCTCCCGAACACAGTAAGTGGACGGAGTGCTGTGCATGAATGAGAAAATGATTTTTATAAATTATTTTATAAGTGATTTTTAAATGATTTTTTGCAATTATTTGTGTTTGTGGGATGTTCCAAAATGTGAGTTTGAATACACATGCATCCACTGCATTTGTGAATAAATATGTGATATTGTTGTTGTAAATTGCATTTATGAATATTGTGATATGGTTTGGTAACCATTTGTTGAATTTATGGCGCATTAGAAAATATTTGGATATTATGAAATGAATGTGCTGATGATGGTAAACGGCTATAGTCATTCCTCCCATGGAGCGACATGACGGGATGACGTGGTTGAGGGTTTGTTTGTCAAAAGAGATAGACGTGGCCTCCTGCGGCCCCGTCATACTATCCGGATAGCATCCTGGTGAGATACGAGTCAACGCCAAGGAAGGGAGAATTAGTGTTTTGAAAAGAAATGATTAAAATCCCTTGGTAGGCTTTCGCCCGAGTTCGGCTAAATTTTATACGAGTATTTTTTTTAGGGAGACCCCATGATTTATGGAAAGTATGAAATTTGTGGATGCATTTATTTTATAATGATCTGAATTGTTTGATGCTACCTATGAAATGATTTGTTAGAAATTGTGATTTTGACATTCCTACACTCACCACTCATTTACTGTCACAACATGCCATTGCACTTCACTCACTGAATATTTTATACTCATTCCTCTTTTCTTATCTTTTTCAGATGAAATATAGATATAGTAACAACCACTTTCTGTTAGATAGATCTTGTAATACCGAAAACTTGATGTCGAATGTTTTGTAAACATTTCTATAATAAAATAGAAAATTTTGAAATTTTATTGATTTTCGATTTTGGGGTCTTAATTTTAAATTTTTGGTATAATTGAAATGTCGTATTACAAATTCGTAGTATATTTTATTTTTGGTATATTGGGGAACATCCAATGTGATGAGAAAAATACATATATATATATATATATTATATAGTTAGTAAAAAAAAAAAAAAAAAAAAAAAAAAAAAAAAAAAAAAAAAAAAGAGGAGATGCTGCGTTTCGGGGTGAAACGCAGCACCCCCGTTTTCCCCCAAATCGATTAGGGCTAATAGCCCTAATCTCATTCCCTCTCTGCATTCTCTTCCTCTCATTCGACTGAACACGAGCTCTCCCTCTCCCTCGCGATTCATCTCCGCCATCACCACCACACCATCACCGCCATCACGGTGTTCGCTCTCTCTCTCTTCTTCCTCTGCTTTCTACTTCGTCTTTCTCTCTCTGTTCGCTCTCACCCTCTTTCTCACGAACTCTCTCCCTCTCGCTCACGGACTCTCGCCCGTTGCCTCTGTTTCGCCTTCCACCACCACCACCATTATCGCTCTCGGTCGCTCTCTTCCACGCATGAGCGGGCGATTCTCTCTCTCTTTCCTCTCTTCCGCGCGCGAACAAAGTTCTCCCTCTCTCTCCCGTGCGCGCGATGGCGAACTTCCACTTTGCCTTCCTCTTTTGCTCGCTGCGAGTGCTCACCGGGAGCACTTCCCTGTCGACAACACAAACCGGTGGCCATTTAATCTGTCAAAACCCCGGCCGCAGAAAGAAAACCCTAGGTTACGGCCTTGCGAGGTAAGCCTAGGTTTTCCAATTTTAATTCTAGGGTTGAATATTCCGAGCAATTAGGTTTAATTCTAACGATTGCTGTAAATTGAACTTGTTACGGGTTTGATACACCGCGATTGGAAGCTAGGTTTGCAACCGAGAAACCCTAGGTGAGGGATTTTCAATCCCTTCAATAATTCAAATTACTTTTGTTGAATTAAGGTAGAAATTACATCTATATATATTCTGAAATGTGTTAGACTTGAAAGAAATATATTTCCCTAAGTGTTTGTATGAAATTATTTAGGTTAGGTCTAGAATTTGATGTAAATTGGACTGTGAAGCATGTGAGAAGGTCGTAGATAGTATGAGAGTTGTATTTGATTGAATTACGTAGTTTTCCTTGGGATTTGAATGGAAATCGGCGTGAATTAAATTAATATCAAGTAATTCGGGAGAAAATGGATAAAATTGAGGAATATTGTAAATTTAAAGTCGTTGGTGATTTGAAATGATACTAGCTTGAGGAAACGAAAGTTGTGGAATATAATTATGCAAGTTAAGGCTATTGTAAATAAAAGGGGAATTTGAAAACCCTTTAATAGAGCTTTAATTGATATTTATTCGTCTTGATTGGTCTAGGTTGACCTTTGGAGACTCGAAAGGAGTCATTTTGGTTTAATTGTGGAAATAGAGAGTGAATACCCTCTCTAGAGGTGAGTGGACGGTTCATTGTGTTCATAAATGAGAAACCTGTTTTAAAATTGCTTTGAAAATGATTTGGAAAGAGTTTTACATGTTTGATACAAATTGTTTTGTGATTGTGGGCTGAACTGAATTGTAAAATACGAATGCATCCATTGTATTTATAAATGCTTTTGTGCCATGTGATACTTGATATTGCTCTATGAGCTGCTTTGGCATGAAATTGTGGATTATTTGCTGAAAATCATGGCACATTGTTGAGAAATGGATTGAATGAGAAATGGAGGGTGCCGTAGATGACTATAGTCATATACCTACCACGGAGCGACCCGACGGGGTGACGTGGTTTGAGGTTTAGATGTGCGGGGGAGTAGACGTCCCTCCCCTCTGCAAAAGTCGTGCTATATCTGGTGCACCCCGGTGAGGCACGAGTCAACGCCAAGGAAGGGGGTTTGTTTTGAGATATTGGATAGTAAAACCCTTGGCGGATTTTCGTCTGGGTTTGGCCGCCCTGAGACGGAAGCATATTTCGATGGAACCCCAGGATTTTCTGAAAAAAATGATTGATATGGATGCATATTTGTGAAATGTGATTTATTGAAATGATTTTATGGATATGAGATGATTTATGAGTTATGCTTTGACTGCCCCACATTCACACCTTATTTATTAGCACAAATACACCATTGCACTCCACTCACTGAGTATACCCCTATACTCACCCCTCTCTCCTCCCATTTTTCAGAGGAGACTTAGTTGGGAACCTACTCGACGGAGCTTACGAAGTATTTTTGCGGATTGTATAGGTATTTGGCAGACAGGGCTACTTTTGGGGATTGATAGTTCTCCAACCATGGAAAGGGAAGTCTGTACATCCCATGTCGTGCGGATTTTATTGATCTTTGGTCGAGTTGTTGACAAGTATTGATAAAATCCGACGATTTTTTATTTATTTTGATTTATTTTGATTTCTCTAGTTTTGGAAAACTGTTTATATCTGTACTGGGACATTTGGACTGTAAATCTTAATTTCAATACTTTTTCTTTGATTTTGTGAAGTTCTGTACAACTCATATCGTTAGGATTTTATCGATACTGGCCTGTTTTCCTCGGGTAAGTGTTGGTAAAATCTGACGGCTATGTTTTGGGACTTCTTGTTTGTTAAATGCTTTCAGAGTGGCCAAGATGGTCACATTGCATGCGTACATGTACAGGTTCCCGCTCCCCGTTGTGTGTTGCTGTGTAATCGTGCATGTACAGGTTCCCACTCCCCGATGTGTGCTAATGTATGATTGCATGTACAGGATCCCACTCCCCGATGTGTGTCAATGTGTGTGTTTGTGCATCCTTGATGAGCCGGATGGGCTCCTTGCATGTGTATTGATTTTGAAATTTCTTGTTTTTTTGAAGAATTTTATGAGTTTGACGAATTCTTGTGGATTTGATAGCCTTGCGGAGTCCGGTAGATGGGGAGGTTTTACCCATGTACCGAGACGACGCGGCGGTTGTCGCGTGGTCGATCTGAGGATCGGGGCGTGACAACTTTATTGGTATCAGAGCCCCGGTATACGATTTCAAGAGTTTGATGATTTTGAAATGTTTTCAAATGTTTCCAAATGTCCCAAAAGTTTTCTAAAGACTTTAAAATGTTTTGTTTATTTTGGAAAAGGTTTACATCTTTTAAAAAGGTATTCGGAAAATGTACAGAATTTTCCATGGTTTTCCTAGGAAGTTATGAATGCTTATTTTTAGGGGGTTAAGCATTTGGATTAGTTCATATTTTAATTGCTAAGTTTGGACCATCTTTGTAGAACTTTATCTCTTAGATGATGAATAAGGAACCCCAAATGAAATATTTGGTGACTTAATTGTGACTCAAGACCTCCTGTGGCTTGTTTGGTCAAATATTGGGGACCTTAGTATTGGTTTTGGCCCTCGGACTTATATCTTGATATTAGAAGTTTGGTGTATATGTATAATTGTGGAACCTTCAGAAATTCATAGAGGTGTATATTATGTATTCAATGAAGAATTTTAGAGAAATCAACTATAAGTTCGCCCCCACATTGTCTTCAGATTTGCATGAGTTAGTGGACTAATCACTAAGTAGGGACTTTAGTGTGGTAAGATTCTCTTTTGACAAACTAAATGGGGTTAGAGGTACTAATAGTATGACTAGCATGGCTCTTTGATTTGGGATTGCGAGTTGTAAGACATTCTCTTGTGTAAGAGTGAAGTAATTTGGGCTATGTGAGAAGACGAGCGTAGCGTCTTGCATTGATTATTTTCTTTGCTTTAAACAACTGGGAGTCTTAACTCCCTAATTTTAAGTATGACCTTCGCATTTGAATGCTTCTCATCATTTCCCATCCATTCGAAAATTTTTATTACATCACTTCAATCTGAATTGCTTTCAAGTTTAAGAAACATATGGCTATTTCACAAGGAATTTAAAGAATGGTTAGAGTGGTAGAGCAATTTTGTGATAGATAAAGCTTTGCGGTATTCTGATGAACAAATAAGGAAGTTGATCTTTAAACTGGATATTTGTGGTGGAAAAGAACTTTCGTGTAGATTTCTTCCTAAGAAAATGCTGTCAAATTTAACATGCTTGGTTCTCAACTGAATATGCTTTCTGTGCAAATGTCACATCCTAATTTTGATAGACTGTGAATGTTATTCCATACTTCTCAAGCATATGCTCCAACATTCTTCTGTAAGTAAGGGATTGTAATAGGAGGTTTTACCATTGAGTTACTAACGGTGAGAGGCAAAGGAATGGTTTCACTTTGATGCTTTGATTAGGAAGTGTGAATTTTATTCCTTTGGTTTTCTGATAATGCTAATAGGTTCAGCAGGTGATTATTATTGCTAGTTATTATGATCTTTGATTGTGACCAAATGTCAATTTTCGAAGTCAAAATAAAGGTTTTTGAGGTTTGCTTAATTGGTAATAATTTAGATTTTTGCCAATTGGTGGAAGATAAGGGAAGATGCATTGGCCTTGTTTCCAGACTTTTATTGTACTAGATTGATGAGTGGTCTTTTGGATAGAATTTATGACCAATTGAATAATCAGTCTTGGATGAAGGCATTTAGGGAGCACACTCGTGCCCTCTAGGTGAGTAGGAGTCATAACAATGGAGGTTTATTCTTGGAGTTTATTTTCGAGGGAGGTAGTTTGTTTACCCAATGGTGAGAAGAATAAAAGAATAGAGGATTGTATGTTTTGAGAGAAGTTCTTAAGGCTTTACTGCAGGACGAGAGTGTGAAATACAGTGGAAAAAAAAAAAAAAAAAAAAAAAAAATGTATGGGTAAAACAGATGTTCGACCGTGGGTTGTATGCAAAATTTTGAGGAATCTGATGATCGAATAGGTAGGAACCATGAGGAAGATCTACTAAGTCTTAAGGAGTCTGATGACAATTTGTTCTTGGAGAAAATTTGGGAACATGAATGATGGAGGTGGTAGTTGATAAGGGTTTAAATGAGGAAATCAAGTTAACTGAATCTGCTTTGGGGCATATTTTGTAGAATGAGGGCGCTGTATGTTGTGGTGATAGCTATAAGACTTAAAGAGATGTTACCAGTATGTTAAGCACCATGGAGTTTCTGTGTACATTAAAGGTCAAGGTAGAATAAGACATTTTAATTACGGCTGAGCAGCCCAAACATAATTCACTTCAAATGACTTGAAATCAAGAAAATAATATGTATTGAAACATCTTGTGGAACTCTATGGAGTATTACCCAAAACTTATGGTTCTAGAGCCTCCACTTATATTTTTGGTATACTTTTCTTCATAGTTTGGCATTTAATTATATTGTTATTTTTATTGATGATCATCTAAGAAAGACAAGTACTTAAAAAGAAATGCTATAAGTGTTGGGTGACACCAAAATCTTTAACCATACGATGAATGGTCTCAGTAAGAATTGAATGTTTCTTTCAAGTAATTATCATTTTATGCTTTTGATAAATATGGGGGAAAGCTTTTTGTTTCGATGGTTATATTCGTAATGGACATTGCTTTTATTGGACGAGCAGCATCTTAGAAAAGAATTTTAATCTTAAGTGATCTTGATAACAAGAAGCTTTGTTGTCTAGTTTGAACAATTGAGAACATGGAAAACCAGTGACAAGTTTCCTAATTGCTTGATGCGATCCTTGGAGAAACTAATATGATGAGCCTTTGTGGGATCTATATATTGTAGTGAGATTTCTCTGGTGTTTCAGTCTGCTATAGTTGTTTAGAGTTCTTAAGATAAACTTTAATTTGGGATAGATTCATCCTTCAGATGGAAATATGAGGTAATATGGACCCTTCTAGCTTTTACAATATTGAAATGGTGAATCTTATAAGCATCTAGGCAGAAATGTTTATGCATGGTTACTTGAGCACCGTTTAGAAGTAAGAAAGTCTGTAAATGAAATTTTGAGGTATATTGAATTGGTCGAGTTCAATGATAGTATTTTCAGATATGTGTGATATGTGTATTAAAGACTTTAGTTTTGATCTTCTACAACGCTTTGTCGCGGATATAAGGTAGAGACCTATTCCAATTGTTGTTGAGGAATGTGTTAATCGAGAAAGTGTTACTCCTTTTATATCCAAGGTTTCAAGGTTTTAGAACAAACAAGGTGATTCAGAGACTATTGATTTTTATGCTTTAATTGTTGTAATGTGAAAAAGGAAATTAAAGGAATCTCAATCTCAATGAATACCACCTACCAAATACTCATATTGGAATAAGACAAGTTTTGCTATCAATACTTTGGGAGATACTATAGAGTATGATAATGTATTTGTAGTTTGAAATTGGTGGATTGGAGACTTTGTTATCAATATGGTGGTGAGTGTAGGTGATAAGCGTGCATACATATATACGATGCATTCAGATATCATGATTTGCGAGTAAGCAATTACATAGCTGTAAATGAGAATAAGAATAGGCTTAGGCGCTTACAGATATATTGCTTGGAGGGTTGAACAAATCAAAATAAGATATCTAGGAAATTTCGAAAGGACAATCAAGTACTTGTACAATTGAGACGAAAGTGAATTCCTAAGAAACTTATCACAAACTAAATTTTAGGAAATTTGGGAGACTGAAGAAACTAAAACAAAAACAATACCCTATTTGTTTGATGTATAAACTTTATCGTTATAAATTTCGAGGACGAAATTTGTTTTTAGGGGGTTAAGAGTTGTAATACCGAAAACTTGATGTCGAATGTTTTGTAAACATTTCTATAATAAAATAGAAAATTTTGAAATTTTATTGATTTTCGATTTTGGGGTCTTAATTTTAAATTTTTGGTATAATTGAAATGCCGTATTACAAATTCGTAGTATATTTTATTTTTGGTATATTGGGGAACATCCAATGTGATGAGAAAAATACATATATATATATATATATATTATATAGTTAGTAAAAAAAAAAAAAAAAAAAAAAAAAAAAAAAAAAAAAAAAAGAGGAGATGCTGCGTTTCGGGGTGAAACGCAGCACCCCCGTTTTCCCCCAAATCGATTAGGGCTAATAGCCCTAATCGCATTCCCTCTCTGCATTCTCTTCCTCTCATTCGACTGAACACCGAAGCTCTCCCTCTCCCTCGCGATTCATCTCCGCCATCACCACCACACCATCACCGCCATCGCGGTGTTCGTCTCTCTCTCTTCTTCCCTCTGCTTTCTTCTTCGTCTTTCTCTCTCTGTTCGCTCTCACCCTCTTTCTCACGAACTCTCTCCCTCTCGCTCACGGACTCTCGCCCGTTGCCTCTGTTTCGCCTTCCACCACCACCACCATTATCGCTCTCGGTCGCTCTCTTCCACGCATGAGCGGGCGATTCTCTCTCTCTTTCCTCTCTTCCCGCGCGCGAACAAAGTTCTCCCTCTCTCTCCCGTGCGCGCGATGGCGAACTTCCACCGCCTTCCTCTTTTGCTCGCTCGCGGTGCTCACCGGGAGCACTTCCTTCTGTCGACAACACAAACCGGTGGCCATTTAATCTGTCAAAACCCCGGCCGCAGGACGAGAAAAAACCCTAGGTTACTGCCTTGCGAGGTAAGCCTAGGTTTTCCAATTTTAATTCTAGGGTTGAATATTCTGAGCAATTAGGTTTAATTCTAACGATTGCTGTAAATTGAACTTGTTACGGGTTTGATACACCTGCGATTGGAAGCTAGGTTTGCAAACTGAGAAACCCTAGGTGAGGGATTTTCAATCCCTTCAATAATTCAAATTACTTTTGTTGAATTAAGGTAGAAATTACATCTATATATATTCTGAAATGTGTTAGACTTGAAAGAAATATATTTCCCTAAGTGTTTGTATGAAATTATTGAGGTTAGGTCTAGAATTTGATGTAAATTGGACTGTGAAGCATGTGAGAAGGTCGTAGATAGTATGAGAGTTGTATTTGATTGAATTACGTAGTTTTCCTTGGGATTTGAATGGAAATCGGCGTGAATTAAATTAATATCAAGTAATTCGGGAGAAAATGGATAAAATTGAGGAATATTGTAAATTTAAAGTCGTTGGTGATTTGAAATGATACTAGCTTGAGGAAACGAAAGTTGTGGAATATAATTATGCAAGTTAAGGCTATTGTAAATAAAAGGGGAATTTGAAAACCCTTTAATAGAGCTTTAATTGATATTTATTCGTCTTGATTGGTCTAGGTTGACCTTTGGAGACTCGAAAGGAGTCATTTTGGTTTAATTGTGGAAATAGAGAGTGAATACCCTCTCTAGAGGTGAGTGGACGGTTCATTGTGTTCATAAATGAGAAACCTGTTTTAAAATTGCTTTGAAAATGATTTGGAAAGAGTTTTACATGTTTGATACAAATTGTTTTGTGATTGTGGGCTGTCTGAACTGAATTGTAAAATACGAATGCATCCATTGTATTTATAAATGCTTTTGTGCCATGTGATACTTGATATTGCTCTATGAGCTGCTTTGGCATGAAATTGTGGATTATTTGCTGAAAATCATGGCACATTGTTGAGAAATGGATTGAATGAGAAATGGAGGGTGCCGTAGATGACTATAGTCATATACCTACCACGGAGCGACCCGACGGGGTGACGTGGTTTGAGGTTTAGATGTGCGGGGGAGTAGACGTCCCTCCCTCTGCAAAAGTCGTGCTATATCTGGTGCACCCCGGTGAGGCACGAGTCAACGCCAAGGAAGGGGGTTTGTTTTGAGATATTGGATAGTAAAACCCTTGGCGGATTTTCGTCTGGGTTTGGCCGCCCTGAGACGGAAGCATATTTCGATGGAACCCCAGGATTTTCTGAAAAAAATGATTGATATGGATGCATATTTGTGAAATGTGATTTATTGAAATGATTTTATGGATATGAGATGATTTATGAGTTATGCTTTGACTGCCCCACATTCACACCTTATTTATTAGCACAAATGCACCATTGCACTCCACTCACTGAGTATACCCCTATACTCACCCCTCTCTCCCCCCATTTTTCAGAGGAGACTTAGTTGGGAGCCTACTCGACGGAGCTTACGAAGTATTTTTGCGGATTGTATAAGTATTTGGCAGGCAGGGCTACTTTTGGGGATTGATAGTTCTCCAACCATGGAAAGGGAAGTCTGTACATCCCATGTCGTGCGGATTTTATTGATACTGGTCGAGTTGTTGACAAGTATTGATAAAATCCGATGATTTTTTATTTATTTTGATTTATTTTGATTTCTCTAGTTTTGGAAAACTGTTTATATCTGTACTGGGACATTTGGACTGTAAATCTTAATTTCAATACTTTTTCTTTGATTTTGTGAAGTTCTGTACAACTCATATCGTTAGGATTTTATCGATACTGGCCTGTTTTCCTCGGGTAAGTGTTGGTAAAATCTGACGGCTATGTTTTGGGACTTCTTGTTTGTTAAATGCTTTCAGAGTGGCCAAGATGGTCACATTGCATGCGTGCATGTACAGGTTCCCGCTCCCCGTTGTGTGTTGCTGTGTAATCGTGCATGTACAGGTTCCCACTCCCCGATGTGTGCTAATGTATGATTGCATGTACAGGATCCCACTCCCCGATGTGTGTCAATGTGTGTGTTTGTACATCCTTGATGAGCCGAATGGGCTCCTTGCATGTGTATTGATTTTGAAATTTCTTGTTTTTTTGAAGAATTTTATGAGTTTGACGAATTCTTGTGGATTTGATAGCCTTGCGGAGTCCGGTAGATGGGGAGGTTTTACCCATGTACCGAGACGACGCGGCGGTTGTCGCGTGGTCGATCTGAAGATCGGGGCGTGACAGATCTAGTCGAGGAAATGCTATCAGGATTTTTTTGTTGGTATTGGCTCTTCCTAGATGTAAATTTTTTAGGCTGTAGATGGACCCATCGGAGGGGATGTTTTGAAGTGAAACTCTGATTTTGACAACTGTATTTTGCAAAACTCATTGGTTGTATATTTTACATACACATATTTTCTTAAGTTAAACTTATGTTAAAAATGTTGAAAATTTGATGTGTTGGTTTCATTGAATTGATTGAGAATATTTCTATAGTCTTGCGGGATCTTGAGGTACGTGCCAGTGATTGTGCGTACTTCTAGATCACACGGCAATTGTCACGTGCTCGGATTTGTGGGTCAGGACGTGACATCTGTGGAGTAAAAACCAATTTTCAATATTATGCTAGGGGTCAAGTTGGGTGAAGATGAAAGCCGTGTGCAATGTGCAAGACTTTCTATGTGCTAAGAGTTGCATCTTTCAAAAATCGTATGCTTGGGTTCAGGGTGGGTGAAGATGACAGTGTAGAAAGATTCTTAAAAGCACTTTTCTGGATTTATATACACCAGACCACCACAAGCCAAACCAAACCAATTCCATGGCACTTCTCAAGAAGCATCTTTCTTGCCTACTTTGGCCACCTTTCATCATATCAGCATTTTCACAATTACTTTCTCCACCACTGCTTCTCCCCATACTACAAACACAGAGAAGGGGACAGCGGAGGCAGCAGCTCTATTGACATGGAAAGCTAGTCTTAGCAACCATAGTCAATCTCTTCTTTCTTCATGGATTGGAAGCATCCCATGCAGCTGGATTGGTATTTTTTGTGATAATACTTCTTCTGCAGGTGTTTACGAAATAGACCTTGCGAGCCTTGGTCTCTCTGGTACTTTAGACAAAATGAACATCTCATCATTCCCTAGCCTTCTTAGTCTTACCCTGCGTAACAACTCACTCTATGGATCAATTCCCCCACAAATTGGTGGTTTTTCACAGCTCACCTACCTTGATTTGTCATACAATCGCCTTTCAGGAGCTATTCCCTCAACAATTGGCCTACTCAAAAACCTTACTCTGGTGAGCTTTTCCAACAATGAAATTAATGGCACAATTCCCCCAGAGTTTGGAAATTTGATCTACCTACAAAAAGTTTACTTGTACACTAATTCTATAACGGGAGCCATCCCAAAGGAAATAGGAAACCTTACTTCTGTCACTGAGCTTGACTTGAAAGATAATTATCTCACGGGGTCAGTCCCCACTTCTATAGGAAACTGTAGCAAGCTGAGTATTCTACACCTAGGTAATAACCTTCTTTCAGGATCCATCCCTGAAGAAATAGGAATGCTTACTTCTCTCTTTGATCTTGACTTGTCAGCTAATAATCTAGTAGGTTCAATCCCGGTATCTATTGGCAGCTTGACAGCCTTACATTTTCTTTACCTTTATTCAAATAACCTTTCTGGATCCATCCCTCCAGAAATATGGAACCTTACATCTCTAATTCATCTACAGCTTTTAACAAACAATCACCAGGGGTCAATTCCACCGGAAATAGGAAAGCTTATTTCTCTAGCTAATCTGAGGCTTGATCTTAACAAATTGGAGGGGTTCATTCCTGCCTCTATAGGAAACTTGGGCAACTTGACCATGTTAGGTATTACTGGAAATCAACTATCTGGACCAGTCCCTCCACAAATAGGAAAGATACAATCTCTTGAGGTGCTACTACTGAATTTTAACCAGCTTAATGGCTCCCTCCCACAATCAATAAACAATCTTACGCGGCTCAAGGCTTTGGAGTTGAGTGAAAACCAGCTCAGTGGTCATTTACCAGAAAATATCTGCTTTAGTGGTGTGCTTCAGAATCTCACCATTAATGATAACCACATCCAAGGTGTTATTCCAAAAAGATTAAGAAACTGCTCTAGCTTATTCAGAGTGAGGCTTGAAAGAAATCAGCTCACGGGTAACATTTCAGAGGACTTGGGAATATACCCCAACTTGGATTATATTGATCTGAGTCATAACAAATTTTATGGCGAGATTTCTGGAAACTGGGGGCAATGCCACCGCTTGACAAGCCTCAAGATGTCCAACAACAATATCTCTGGGAAGATACCAGTCGTTCTTGGCACCTCAATTCAGTTACTAGACCTCTCCTTCAACCATCTGGTTGGAGAAATCCCAAAAGAGGTACAGAGTTTGAGTTCCTTGTTCAGTCTAGATCTGAGTAATAATAACTCTCAGGCAATGTTCCTATGGAGCTTGGAACGTTGCTTGAACTACAATTTCTCAACTTGGAAGCCAACAACATCTGCGGGACGCTTCCGAAGCAGCTAGAGGATTGCTCAAATCTACAGCAGCAATTGAATTTGAGTTCTAATCTTTTTATGGGAATCATTCCTGCAGAAATCGGAAGGTTGAAATCGCTTCAGGATCTAGATCTCAGTCATAATATGCTGAACGGATCGATATTACCAGAACTGGGGGAATTACAAAGCTTAGAAATGCTAAACCTCTCCCACAATAACCTTTCCGGTTTCATTCCTTCGACATTTGGTGGTATGTCAGCCCTGACAACTGTGGTCATTTCTTATAATCAGTTGGATGGTCCCCTTCCAAACAACAAGGCATTCCTCAATGCTCCTTATGAAGCCCTCAGGAATAATAAGGGCTTGTGTGAGAACGTGAAAGCTTTGAAGCTGTGCACATCTGACAATATTGAGAAAGCTAATGGCAAAATAACAACAAAGTTATTGTCATAGCTGGTTGCTGTTTTCTTGCCTTCACTCTATTGGTTGGAATCTGTGTATTTCTCCATTGCAGAATGAGAATCAGATGGAGCAAAAGAGCAGAACCACAATGTCAAGATCTATTTGCAATATGGGGACATGATGGTATAATTCTGTACGAGCATATCATTGAGGCAACAGAGGATTTCAAGTCTGAACATTGCATTGGTGTGGGAGGTTATGGAGCTGTTTACAAAGCCCAACTTCCAAATGGTAAGGTTGTTGCTGTGAAGAAACTTCATCCATCTCCTGATGATGAGACCAATATGATGGCATTTAGAAGAGAGATTCGCATGTTAATGGACCTACAACACCGCAACATTGTCAAGCTTTACGGGTTTTGTTCCAATGCCAATGTCTCATTTTTGATTTACAAGTACATGGAACGAGGAAGCCTGAGAAAGATATTGGAGGATGAGGAACAAGCAAAGCAGCTAGATTGGTGCCGCAGAATTAAGATTGTGAGAAGAGTGGCAGATGCTCTATCTTACATGCACCATGATTGTTCACCACCCATAATCCACAGAGACATTTCAAGCAACAATATTCTGCTTGATTTGGAGTATGAGGCTCATGTCTCGGATTTTGGCACTGCTAGGCTTTTGAAGCCTGATTCTTCAAATTGGACTACATTTGCAGGCACAATTGGCTATACAGCTCCAGGTACTATTCATATGGCCATGCATTGTACTTATTCATTACCTGTTCTTCTTTTTGTTTGTTTATTATTATCGTTATTTCTTCTTTTTGGTGTAGAGCTGGCCTTCACAATGAAAGTAGATACTAAATGTGATGTCTACAGCTTTGGAGTGGTCACTCTAGAAGTGGTAATGGGAATGCATCCAGGTGATATCATTGCATCCCTGGCGTCCTCTTCAAGTGCCCAAAATATGCTCTTAAAGGATGCAATAGACCAATGCTTTGATCCACCACCTGAAAATGTGGGGAATGAAGTTTCTTTGGTTGTAAAGGTGGCATTTGCATGCTTGCACTCTAAACCCCAATCAAGGCCAACAATGAGGGACGTCTCTCGATTGCTCTCAGCTGGATGCCCACCTTTTTCTCCACCATTTTCCATGATAACACTGGGAGAACTCCTTGGAAATGGGTGGTGATAACTGGAGTATTGCAATGTGCTCCTTGTTCATCTAAATCAGTCTATAATTTTGGCACTTTTACTTGGATCAAATCCTGTTGTCTAATGCTCCATGTGTGTTTAAGTTGGAGTCTTGCCTCCTTGTCATCTGGTTTATATGTTGAATTCCTATAGAATGTGCAAGTTCAATCAGCTGCTTATTTCATGGCCATCCATGAGCAAATTTGCGGGATTATATCTCAATTCATACCTTCGGCCAACACTATACCCTTCTAGGTTTCAAGTATAACGTTTTAACAACAAATAGTTGACATGGAACGTTAGATTTACAGATACCAAAAGGAATCAAATGGCATCTTCATTTGGCCAAATAGCAATAGTTTAGGCGAACATGTAAATTGGTCTGTCAAGAGCAAAGCAAAGAGTAGAAACCAATGAGTCGCCATTGTTAAACAAGGATACTGTATGAAGCACCTTTCCAGTTCCAAGAATTTGAGTTCTTTTGATTAGATTTTTGTTGTAGGATGACAATTCCACCAAATCTAGCTCCAAACTAAGTTCACATTGGACACTTAAAAGCATTATTACGTGGGATATAATTATAGTTTTGCAGCCTAACCTGCTCAAAGGAGCCCATGGCAAAATCAAGTAATTCGTCAAATTTGGCCAACAAAAACAGACGCCACTCGGCAGCACATCTTAAGGTATTCAACAAACAAGTCAAAACATCTTCTTCTTCTTTGTCTATTTTTCTTGCTTTGATTTTGTTGATGACGAGTATTACTATGTTGGGACCCAATGCCGGAAAAGTCTATGCATGATGGTCTAGTCTCTGTCCCTCTTGATTCTTGACCCTTGACTTGGCTAAACTCTCGAACTAGAAATTGTAATTTAGATTCTTGAATATACCATTTATTAATTATTATGCACCGTTGTAAGCTCTGCATGTTATCTGTTATATGTAATAATTCCTTTTTGGAGACTGAAATTGACGAACAACCACTACTAACAATAATATTTATTAATGTTGATTAGAAATCTCAATGGGGCGTGGCCAAGTGGTAAGGCAACGGGTTTTAGTCCTGTTATTCAGGTAAATGAATTATAGCTATTTTCAAATATAATCAGATATCTGAAATAAAAAGTCAATGTATCTATATATATATATAGATATCTAATCCCATTTTCGAACTACTAACATAAAAAGCAAACGGACAATGGATAAAAAATAAAATATATATATATATATAAGCTAAATTGAACTATGATTTCCACACAGGATTTACTTGCCTCAATCATTAATACTTAAATGAATTTGTAAGATTAAAAATTATAGGATAACAAATTTTAAATATCAAATACTAGTTAAATGAGTTGAATAATATATGTATGGCGAAAATTGAGCACTTATATATATATATATATACACATAAGAGGTTTTTATATATAACGAAAGATGCACTCTTTTTTCTTTATTAAAATTTTGGTCACGTTGTATGGAACACATCTCTTATATAATGGACATTTAAGAGAAAATATTATAAATTTTATAAAATTTAGATGAATATTCATATTCATCATAGATATCATAGATAAGAATTACCATTTGAATGAATAATCGAGAATGACCGTAGGTTTTTGGGCTTTTGGCTTTTGGAATCATGAGTGACCGTTGATTTTTGGGTTGAACATTATTGAAGGTGTCTATTCTTACTTTTTTGCATGTCTAGCTCCCTTGTAACATCATTTATAAATCAATATGAGAAATAAAAATCTTATTCTCTCTTTGTACTTAATATTTTCTTTTCGGTTAGATTTTTGGCTTTGTACTATAGTTTTTACCTTAAACATGTCAAATTTTGGGCTCCAAAACGAAAGTTCCATAACAATATTTAATTGGGAGTAGATATTAAGTAGCAGCATTTTTAACTTTTAGATCCGGCCCGTTTGGTGGGACAATGCTAATATATATTAATTTATTTATATTGTATATTATGTGATTTATAATATTTTTATATAAAATAAATTTCTAAAAAATATAAAATTTTGTATTTAAAAATTAAAATTTTATTTTAATAAAAATTAAAATTTTATTTTAATAAAAATTAAAATTATTATTGTAATAATGAAATTTTGTATTAAAAATATTATTTAATATTTCATTTAAGTCTAATTTCAATTTTCTTGTAAAGAACATTTGTGGTGGCAGCCCATCCCCCACGAGCAAAACAAAATGATAAAAAAAAAATGGTAAATTTCAGCACATACTATCTTATATTTTAAAAATATATACTTATTCTTTTATGATTTAAAAAAAAAAAAATGTAAATGATAACTGAAACCGAAGGAAATGTGAACGAACGACGCATGAAAATTTAAATTACCCCTCCAGTTTGGAGCTTCCATTCTCTCTCTCATCCTCATCGATGGAAACCTCTCTCCCATTCCCTCTCCCTCTTCTCTCTCTCCAACTTACTTCAATGGAAACAACTAATAGCCGATTTTGATGAATAACTTAGACCCGATCTTTAATGGAAAAAACCATGCTTAGACCTTGTTAGAAGTGGATTTTGTCTCCACAGATCTGGTTTCTTTAGATTCAAATGGGCATTTGATGAGGAGGTTTGAAATTTACAAAAAATCACCGAATGGTGTTTCAGTAGAGAAAACTCCAACGCTCAAATCAGAAAAAACGATTTTCGAAAGGATAAGCAGACTGAGAATAGAGTGAGGACGGATCTCCATGTAATCTTTTGTGTATCCTGTGTTGAGTTAGAGGACTTATCTGACTTGATGGGTCGAGAGCTTTTATATAACGTTTTTCTTAGAGTTGTGTCATCACGTGGTATTGCAACCCTAGTTTTCTTATGAAGCGATCCGGGGATTCCGGATCCATAAGTGCCTAAGATTTGATGTTGTTATCACTTAGAAAGTGGAGTGATATAGGGTGATTCTTTTTCCTTGTAGATTAGATTAGATTAGATGCTTTAGGTGTCCTTCCTTATGTGGTAAATACGTTTCATGTTGAAATAAGAAGTTTAATCAAGTTGAGATTCGGTTAAGTGTCACCGATTGGGAGGAGAAGGGTCCGATTCCTTCGGTTGCCATCGGTAAAAAGAGGGAGAGCGGAGGGGAGTATTCGGCTTTGTCGAATGCTCCTGTAGGTTAGTAAATGTCATCGAGAGCCGAAAAATTAGTGAGTAGGTTTTCTTGAAATTTGACTCATTTGGATAAACGGGGTGACGTAGGCCCATTTGGGGGAGATAGATCCCATTAATTGAGCGAAGTGACATAGGCCCATTAATGTATGAAGGGTCTTGATATATTGGATTGTGGGCATTGTACCATCATTTGGACGGGCCCTTTCTATGCCGTGAGCCTTCTTAAAGAGGGCCACATCATTTGCCCCCAACTTGTAGTGTCGTTTCGTGAGAAAAGTGCCATGAGTAATGGTGTTTCCAAAAAGACACTAAATTTTTAATGTAATGAGCATCTTTTTTACTTCCGCGAACCGTCTTTGGTCCTTTAAAAAGCTACGCAATGCTGGGGCGTATTAGATAATCCTCATCATTTATGAGCAATTTCTTCGTCTATTGAAGATTTTCACTCAAGATGCCGAAGAGTTTCCCTTCTTCTTACCAGAGTATTAATGAAGTTCGAAGTACGATTATGAAATAGGAAGAGATGAGATACGATCAGACATGGCCCTGGGCAGTGATTATGTCTTAGTGGTGCCCACAGATGCGGATAGGGAAAATAGGACGCCTGATGACTGCGTTCCTATGTACAAGGAGGTGGTAAAATATAAGGTGAAGATCTCATACATGGGCCTACTGGCTGAGGTGATACGCTACTGGAGGGTCAACCTCATATTGCTCATTCCCAATGCCTAGCGTTTTGTGGTTGCAATAATTTCCCTATTAGGGTTTTGTCGTCTTCATTTTGACATAATGATCTTGGCGATTCTTTTTTCTTTAACACGATGTAAAGAGCAGGGCTCTACCCATAACTGGTATCAGTTGCAGACCCGCCCGGACTCTCACTGGTAGTTTTATTACACCGAGTCGAAAGATAAGTTTTGGGTGCAAAAGTTCTTCTTTGTAAAGTTTTTTAATAAAGATCTTCTACCTGCGCAGCCGAATGTAGACAAGAACCACTATTAAAAGGAAAACCTTCACTTCTCACTCGTTATTCTCAGTTTTTTAGATCCATCAGGTGCTATTGTGAGTCTACTCATCAGAACATTTGGGTGGACTCGCTGGTAGATAATCAAATACTGATTCTGGCGAGCTTGTTGATTGATAAAAGGAGGAAGATCGTTAGACCCCTTTTGTTGGAGCAGAAGGAAAGAGAGCTGGTAGATAACTTGAAGCTAGTGGATCACTCTATCTTAGATATAGTTTCGACCAATAAAAGCGTAAGGCCAAATGCTAAGAAACCATATGAGCACACTGAAGGGTCCCCCAACAGGGAACCCTTGAGATCGAAAAGGAGAAGAGTCCATCTATCTGAGTCTCCAGAAGAGCCTCGCGAAGAAGCCAGGAAGCACACATCTCTGGCTATGTTGATACGTTCTGAGAAAGGAGACGAACACATGAAAGCTGGAGAATATGCATCTCTTTTGACGTCGAGACATTCCTTGTCTATGGGAGTAGGAACAGAGGAAGTGGGGGTTCCATTGTCTAGTGCGTTTTCTTCTTCAGAGGGTGCCGAAGAGGGCGTTCCAATCTGAGGAGCCTCAGGGATGCCTCCGGTCACACACATGGGTGATGAGAGGTCTGTTTGGTCCCCCTAGGGCTACACAGCCCTCATCGTAAAAAGGCAGAGGAGGAAGGGTTCCCACTGTTTATTTTCGTCAAGCCTTTTGACCTCCAAAGGATGGGCAAGAGGGGGAATACATTGCTATCTGAATAGGAGGTCAAAGATTTGATTGCATTGATGCTGAGGGGACATTTGGATTGGCTGATCAATTTAACCTTCGAGATCCTAATCTTAAGTTAAAAAAAGCATCTCCCAAGCAGGCAGATAGGGCCCTTCAATCTCTTTGTTTGATGGTATTATTCTATTCAAGACTTATCACGTCTAGTTTTTTACTTTGATTGACTTGTGTAAATTATTCCTTAGACTACAGCTTTGGTGGAACTCCACAGATAATGGAGGGAGTAACTAAGAAAGCAAATGCATCACTTGGAGAACTAGATCCTATCGTTACAGGATGGCCTTGAAGAGAGAGAGGCTCGAGCAAAGAGTGTCTCGGCATTTTGTTCACTAAAAAGGATGAACATATCAGGCTCCTCGAAGAAAGATTGGCATCGGCAGAAAAGTGATATGAAGAGCTGGAGGCTGAGCGGCATGTTCATGTCGGTCGCTTGATAATTGTGGAGACTTTAGTGCAGTTGCGGGCAGAGTCTCTCTGGGAAACTAAGCAAAGGGTTTCACTCCTTGAAGAATCTAACCTGGCCCTCAAGTATTCTCAACATAAGTTACTGGAAAGGCTAAGGTATGCTAAAGCGATAGCTCATGAGGCAGGAATGTATGAAGCTTTGCCCCCTTTAGAGGGGATAACCAATCAGACAATGATAGGCGAAGGCCTTACCTCTGTAGCTTTAGATCGTGCCAGGCCAGTTGTGGAACTTGTTCTCCAGAAGTCTCAACACTTCCTCCTCTTTAACCCGGTTGTGGTTTTGTATCTCTATTTTGAAAGCTTTTTGTTACTTGGCATGTTTGTTTTTTTCTATAAGAGTTTCTTTTCAGTAGAATGAATGCTTTTCTTCAACATGTTCTCGAGGTGCATTTTGCGATTCAACTAACTTATAAGAATGTATCACCCTTGTTAGGAGGGATGGCGGTTTGACTGAACTATGGCCATTCTGAATACCAAGACTCGTCCGGGGCTTTGGAAACTTAAACAATGCTCCCATAGGGGAAACTGGTTACGCGATATCCGTTCGCTTGGAAATCCCGTTAGCAAATTAGAACGATATAACCCCTTCCCAGGGGGCACGAGTTTACTAGCAGATGGAGGCAAGAAAGGGAGGCTCCTTTGGAGACATCAATTTTTTCAAAAAACATGGCGACAAAGAGTTCACTTGGGGATAGATCCCTTTAGTAAGATGGGGTGACTGAGCCCTTTGGGGAGATAGATCAATTCAATAGGATGGGATAACTGAGACCCTCCAAGGAGATAGATCCCTTTGATAGGATGGGGCAACTGAGACACCTCATGGAGGTAGATCTCTTCGATAGAATGGGACGACTAAGACCTTTCGGAGAGGTAGATACCTTTGATAGGACGAGGCGACTGAGACCCTTTGGGGAGGTAGATCCCTTCAATAGGATAAGGTGATTGAGACCCTTTAGGGAGGTAGATCCCTTCGATAGGATGGGACAACTGAGACCCTTTGAGGAGGTAGAACCCTTTGATAGGACAGGATGACTGAGGCCCTTCGAGAAGGTAGATCCATTTGATATGATGGGAGGACTGAGACCATTCGGGGAGACAAATCCCTTTGATAGGATAGGGCGATTGAGGCTCTTCTGGGAGATAGATCCCTTCGATAGAACGGGACAACTGAGACCCTTTGGGAAGATAGATCCCTTCGATAGGACGGGACGACTGAGACCCTTTAGGGAGGTAGATCCCTTTGATAGGTAATTATGAGTCCTTGTGGAAAGAAATTGAATAAACTTGGATATAAGCATAAAGATAACTATCTGCTATGTGAAAAAACGTCTATTAAAGGAATAGGTATTAGATTTACTCAAGAGATGATATAGAGAACGCCAATTCGTAAGCTAAAAAGACAAAAGTTGGAATGTAGGGCTCGTGTAGGAGCCGGGGATCATGGACCTAGAGGATCACCCTGTCTTGTCCATCTTACGATGGTCTACCCATCACCGGGTTATTCAACTCATTTCTTTGTGGTGAATCTTGGCGACCGGGAGAGGGCCTATTTCTCCTTTCCATGATAATGAATCTTTGTAACTTTCCGCTTCGAATCAATAATTCCAATTCATCATTAAGCTTCTTGCAATCGTCGGTCGTATGTCCATATTCCCGTTGGTAATGACAATATTTCGATTTGTCTTTCTTTGGATCATCTTCAGTAGGGCGAGGTGGCCACCTTACATATGATTTGTTTTTGATTTGAAACAAAACCTGGCTAGGGGTCTCATTGAGAGAGGTGTATGTGTTAAATTTTTATTGGCAAGGAGGGCCCGGGCAGTTCTTTTTGGGTGGTGTCGGCCGCTGAGGTGACCGACTACGTTCTCTCCTGGACGATCGGTTCCTCCTTCGATCGAAAACCTCAGCATCTTTGACAGCAATGTATTTTTCGGCGTGAAAGTAGAACTCCTGGATAGTAGAGAGAGGTTTCTTCGTAATCGAGACTTTTATACCGAAGGGGCAAACCCAATAAGTAACTCCACTAATGCAATAGAATGGTTCAAGGACAGAACATTTATTATCTCTGTCTTGAGCCTCTCCAAGATGTCCCTCAAGAACTTGTCCCCTTTTGATATAATGACAATAGAGAGGTAGATTTTCTCTTTACTCTCCTACTTATCATGAAATGGGTTTTGAATTGTTGTCGAAATTGAGAGAAAGTTTTTATGCTCAGCGGCAGAAGTGAGTTGAGCCATGTTTATGTGTTTCCCTTAAGAGTGGTAGGGAAGTGTTTGCACATAGTTAAGTCAGTCATGTCCTATGATATCATTACCATTACGAAGTGTGCCGTGTGGTCGCGAGAGTTGGTTGTCCCATCGTATCTTTCCATTGGAGGCAAAGCACGTCATGAGGCATTGATTCTGAAGAGACCTTCGCATCAAAGGGCAAAACATTAGAGTAGAGGGGGCCTAGTTTTCTTGGGGATGAACCCGTTTGAGTTCATCAGCAATGAGTTATTCAACCTGTCTTCTCAGGTCATTGATAACAATATTTTTATACACTTAAATTATATTATTTTTAATATTTATTTATATGTTTTAGGATTAATTTGAATCATATTTTAGGAACTTATATTAATTTATTTTCGTGGCTATTGACTTAGGAAAAATGAAACAAACTTACTATTTTTAGACTAGACAGATAGTATTCAATATTTTGGTCATAACTTTTTCCTTCGATATTTGATGAAGGTGATTCTTATGGTATTAGAAAGAATACTTCAAGATCTACAACTCTTATGAAGACCTCAGAGGCTGAATTAGATCAGAAGATATCCAAAAATTGAGTTAAAGTTACTGCAGTATTGGAAAACGGAAACTGGGAATGAAAAAAGAAACAATGTGCTATAATTTTGGAATTATCTTGATAGTAATTTCAGAAATTATCCAAATTAAAGAAAGAATTTTCAAGTGTTTGAAAAATTGAAAATCATCACCAAACAAGAAAAAAAAGTTTCCAAATCAAAATCAAAGATCAAACTTCTAAAAAAACTCCATATTTCCAATTCTTTCAAGTCTTTTCACTCCTATGTATAAATATATATATACAGCCCTAGCAGCCACAAAATTTATTCTTTTCTCCATTCATTCCCCATATTTTTCCTTTATTTTTCTCTCATTCCCTACCAATTACAAACCCTAGCAGCCGCCTTCATCCCATGAGACTTCGACCTCCATGTTCGTGCAAATAAGGGTTGTAATGTTCCTTTTTACTTTCTTATTTTTCTTTTCAATGTCTAGCTAATATTTTTTATCCTAGACCTTAATGAATTCTATTTTTAATTAATTACATGAGTTAATTTCTTTCTTTTATTTAAATTTCATTGGCATGATTATTGTTTGATAAGATTTTATTGTTGAACTTAATGTTTCGAAATGTTTAGGTCTACGTCTGGCATGATTTGAGATTGAATGCATAAGATCGAGAAAAAATTGTATGAAATTATTCAAATATAATAAAATCTACATAGGGTTATGAAATTGAGAGAAAATTAATTCTATATGTAGAGTTTTACAGATATTCCATAGAACTTAATACAATTCGGTTTAATCAAAATTATGTGACCATTAGGTTTTGGTTAGTCAAATTAGAGATTTATTGTATGATTATTGGGTGAATCTAATATATGAAATCATGTCATCATCAATAATAATTCAATAGTCAATGAACTTAGAGATTGAAAAGATTCGACCATGTAAGAGGTTAAAAATAGATGAAATCGATGTCCCAAAACTTTTTTTTACCAAATTAGGGTTTCGCATCTGAGATTTTATTTTTAGTAGTTTCTAATCATTAGAGTAAATCTAATATTTCTAATCATTAGGGTGAATCTAATATAGGAAATTATGCCATCATAAAAAATAATTCAATAGCCAATGAACTTAGGGTGAATCTAATATTTCTAATCATTATGAGATGCCCTTGAATAATATTTTAATGATGGATATTTTTTATGTTTGGAGTATTGATTTTATGGGTCCGTTTCCAAAATCTTGTCAAAATAAATTTATTCTTGTTGTTATGGATTATGTAAGTAAGTGGATAGAAGCAATTGCATGTGTGAAAAATGAATCTAAAACGGTATGCAAGTTTTTTTAAAAAAATATATATCTTTTCCTATTTTAGTGTTCCTAGAGCCATAATTAGTTATGAATGTTCACATTTTCATAAAAATTTTGATAAACTCTTAGCCAAATATGGATTTTCTCACAAAGTCGCTACCCTTTACGATCCCCAAACTAGTGGACAAGTTGAGATTTCAAATCGAGAGTTGAAAAGTATTTTGGAAAAAAACTGTGAGTCTTTCTTGTAAAGATTGGTCCAGTAAGTTAGATGATGCGCTTTGGGCATATAGAATTGCATATAAATCTCCGATTGGTATGTCACCTTATCGTTTGATTTTTGGTAAAGCATGTCATTTACCTGTTGAGTTAGAGCATAAGACATATTGGGCAATGAAGTACCTAAACTTTGATTTGTCTTTTGCAGGTAAAGAGCGGAAGATGCGATTAAATTAGCTAGAAGAATAGCGGAATGAAGCATACGAGAATGCCAGGATTTATAAGGAAAGGACAAAGGTATGACATGATATGAGGATCAAGAAATGAGAGTTTGAGGTTGGTAATAAAGTTTTATTATATAACTCTCGTTTGGAGCTTTTTCTAGGCAAGTTGAGATCGAGATGGAGTGGATCATTCATGGTGACACAAGTTTTTCCATATGGAGCGATAGAGATTTCAAATGACCAAGGAGAACAATGGACATCGTTTGAAGATTTATGAGGATGTGACCAACTTGAAGGAATGGTCCACCATTTCTTTAAACAATTAACAAGCACAACAAACCCTTCGCACAAGAGGAAAAAAGTTGAAGAGAAGGCTGCATTTCAGGGGAGCTTTTTATTCTCTTTACTTTTATTTTATTTACTTTTCATATTGAGAACAATATTTAACTTAAGTGTGGGAGGAATATGTATGTATAAACTGCATTTTATTTTTCTTTTTAGGAATTTGAGTGCTGAATTTTTATTTTGTTCTCAAAAATTTTTACTGAATTCTTTCATGCCAATAAAAATTTTTCTTGAGTTTTCTATTCCTTACGTGTTACTTGTTTTGAATTGGATTGCATGAAGGATGATTGATATCAGTAGTTATTTGGTATATGATTAGCTATTCATCTTCTTATAATTGATTTGAAATATAGAGTATATAAGATTTGACACAAATTTATCTTAGTGAGAATTTGAGCCTTAAAGAGCAAATTCTTGCTCTTATTCTTTTTCTTGTTGAGCGTATATCACACACGAGTTGATTATTCTAGAATTTGTTTTGTTATACATTTTGATACAACATTCTTTATTTTCATACACCAAAATAATTAAAATACCTAGATCTACATACTTTTAGCTTTCGAAAAATACCATCCATAATATTTTACCCTTAGTTAAACCCGAGTCTAAACCTTTTTCTTTCGTTAATGACCTAAATAATCTATCACATGACCCACATTCTTTCTAACCCCAGGGTTTGAACCCCAATTCACTAATGTACTTATAGTTGATAGCATGACATTCTATTTTTTTTATCATTATAATATTTTTATGTTATCAAGTCGATATACTAAAAAAAAAAAAAAAAAAAAAAAACCAACCCAAAAAAACGAAAATAAAAATTGCTAGTTGAAAAAAAACAAAAAAGAAGAGAGAGAGAGAGAAGAAAAACATAAAAAAGCATTTCTTGGTCTTAATTTTATTTACTCTTACAGTGAAGTTTTATTATATTGTTTTTTTTTTGTTTTGAATAAGTGATATATCATATTACATGTTCGTTGGTCTTGATATAAAGGATGTCATGTTTTAATAATTAAGCATTTCTAGTGAATCATTTTAACCCTACATTTACCCATTATCCTACTCTTTATCTTAACCCTGTTACAACCAAATAAAAGACTTTCTGATTGGTGTATGGATTTTATATTTAAGTAGTGGAGATTTGATATATGAGTAAATTTATGGTAATATCATCTCATCATGTTAATTTGAGGGATACACATATCTTTACATATATTGAGTACTTTGAATAGTTGAATAGTATCTCTCTTCATTTTATTGAGCGAACCAATTGTGAGAGTGTTTGAATTTTACATTATTCTTGATTTCGAGGAGATTAAAGGAGATGTAATAACTTTTCTAGTATTAAATGCTGTGAAGTATTGATTGTCTTGATTGTAATTCCAGTTTAAACTTATCGTACGCATGGTTAGGGACTTAGTAAAAATTGAATTGGTTTTAGAGTGAATTATTTTTGTTTGAGGACAAGCAAACATTCAAGTGTGAGGATATTTGATAACAATATTTTTATACACTTGAATTACATTATTTTTAGCATTTATTTATATGTTTTAGGATTAATTTGAATTATGTTTTAGGAACTTATATTAATATATTTTTGTGGCTATTGACTTAAGAAAAATGAAACAAACTTGCTATTTTCGGACTTGATAAATAACATTCAATATTTTAGTCATAACTTTTTGCTCCAATGTCCGATTAAGTTGATTCTTATGGCATGGAAAGAACACTTCGAACTCTACAACTCTTATGAAGACCTCGGAGATTGGGTCAGATCAAAACATATCCAAAAATTGAGTTGAAATTACTACAGTACTGGAAAATGGAAACTGGGAATGAAAAGGGAAACAAGGTGCTGTAATTTTGAAATTACCTTGTTAGTAATTTCAGAAATTATCCAAATTAAAGAAAAGAGATTTTTTAAGTGTTTGAAAAGTTAAAAATCATCACCAAACTAGAAAAAAAGTTTCCAAATCAAAATCAAAAACCAAACTTCTAAAAAAGCTCCATCTTTCCAATTCTTTCAAATCTTTTCACTCTTATATATATGTACAGCCCTAGCAGCCACGAAATTCATTTTTTCTTCATTCATTGCCCACATTTTTTCTTGATTTTTCTCTCATTCCCTTCATCAATTACAAACCCTAGCAGCCGCCTTTATCCCAAGTGACTTCGACCTCCATGTTTATGCAAACAAGGATTGTATTGTTCCTTTCTACTTTTTTATTTTTCTTTTCAATGTCTAGCTAATATTTTTTGTCCTAGGACTTTATGAATTCTATTTTTAATTAATTATATAAGTTGATTTCTTTATTTTATTTAAATTTCATTGACATGATTATTGTTTGATGAGATTTTATTGTTGAACTTAATATTTCGAAACGTTTGGGCCTACGTTTTGCATGATTTGAGATTGAATGCATGAGATCGAGAGAAGATTGCATGAAATTAGTCCAATATAATAAAATCTGCATAGGGTTATGAGATCGAGAGAAGATTAATTCTATGTGTGGGGTTTTACGGATATTCTATAGAACTTAATGTAATTCGATTTAATCAAAATTGTGTGACAGTTGGGTTTTTATTAGTCGAATTAAGGATTTATTGCATAACCATTGGGTGAATCTAATATAGGAAATTATATCATCATCAATAATAATTCAATAGCCAATGAACTTAGGGATTGAAAAGATTCGACCATGTAAGAGGTTAAAAATAGATGAAATCGATATTTTAGATTTGTTTTTTTACCAAATTAGGGTTTCACATCTGAGATTTTATTTTTGGTAATTTCTAATATTTTCATAATTTTGATTCGATTAGTCCAACTTAGATTAGGGTTATTCATAATTGGTAATATAAAATATTCTTATGGGATCGACACTTGATTCGCACTATACACAGCACTAGATTATGATATATTTGTCCGAAATTGTGATATATCAAAATCACGTAACAGTCATTGGGGTTATAGTTGAAGTCACCAAGGGCTCATAGTTGAGTGGTGGCATTCATCGGTGGGGGCGATCATGTCCTGATCCCCCCGAGGAGGAATGGCCCTTGAGTCTCACAGTGCGACTAAGGTCTTCCAACTACTTACTCATGTCTTGGATTCTGGATTCTAATCTGTCCATATGAGGCTGACTGACAAGTTCTGGAGGTATCGGCATAGGGATTGTGGCTGGGCATTTCTGGAACCCAAGCTGCGGAACCTGTCCCAACCGAAGAGGTTGGGCATGAGTAGGAGGGTTGTCGGCAATTGAGAGGGTGTCGTTGGAGCGACTGTGTTAGTAGGGGTAGTAACAAGGCTGTCTACTGTAGACGTGGTCCTTAAGGTTGCTCTAGTTCTTTATTTCAAAGGTATGTTGGTTTGACAGTTCTGAGTGTTCAATGAAGATTCTCAGTCTGTTTCCCACAGACGATGCCAATCTATTGGAGATGAGTTTTGACTCTATAAATCTGACTTCTTTAGACTCAAATGGGCAGCTGATGAGGAGACTTAAAACCTACAAAAAATCGTCAGAGAGTGCTCCGGCAGGGGAGGATCCGACGCTCAAGTCAGAAATAGTGATTTTTGAAAAGATAAACAGACTGAGAATAGAGGGATGACGGATTTTCCTGTGATCTTTTGTGTCTCCTGTATTGAGTTAGAGGACTTATCTAACTTGATATCTCGAGAGCTTTTATATAATATTCTTCTTAGAACCATGCCGTCGTAGGGTGTTACAACCCTAATTGCCTTATGAAGCGATCCGGGGATTTCAGATCCATAAGTGTCAAAGATTTTATATTGTTACCACTTAGGAAGTAGAGTGATATGGGGAGATTCTTTTTCCTTGTAGATTATATCCTCTAGGCTTCCTTCCTTATGCGAGAAATCTGTTTCGTGCTGAAATATGAAGCTCAATTAAGTTAAGAGTCAGTTAAGTGTCACTGATTGGGAGGACAAGGGTTCGATTCCTTCGGTTGCCATTGGTAGAGAGAGGGAGAGTAGAGGGGAGTGTTCAGCTTTGTCGAATGCTCCTATAGGTTAGTAAATGTCATCGAGAGCCGAACAATTAGTAAGTAGGTCCTCTTGGAATTTGACTCCTTCGGATAAATCAGGCGACATAGACCCATTTCGGGGAGATAGATCCCATTGATTGAGTGGGGTGACATAGACCTATTAATGTGTGAAGGGTCTAGACATACTGGATTGTGGGCATTGTACTGTCGTTTGGACTGGGCCCTTTCTATATGGTGAGCTTTCTTGAAGAGGGCCCCATCAATCGCAATCTTCAATAGTCATATCTTAATCTTCCACTATTTAAAGCCGATCTGGTTGTGCTTACATGCTTTTCATCTTCATTTGTGAAATGGGGTTTATTGTTTTAAATTAAATTTGAGTTCCAGAAAGCGGGTCTCGAAAGAGGGGTTTCAAAGAGGACTTCTTTGACAGATTCAAGCTGTGCTCTATTTTTTATGCTCTATTCTTCTTCTTTTTCTTCTTCAATCGGCTACTTGTAAGTGTGTGATGGAGGATAGTGTTTTTTTTTTTTTTCATTTTTTGAAGGGATTTTGTGTTTTTGGGTGCTAATGCAATGACTCATTTTTTTAATTTATGTTAAGGATTGAGGAGATAAAGGAGGGGATTAGTGTTTTTGAGATGTAGGAGATGGAATGGAGGGAGAGAGAGAGACATGGAGTTTTGATGGTTTAGATCTGGTATGGATTAGAGACAGAGGGCTGGGTGTTTACCTTTACTTTTTGAGGGGGGTTGGTCGCAATTTTTAATTTAATTAATTATTATCTTCTATCATGTTTACATGGAGTTTGGGCTTTGTCTTCATGAATTATGACTGTTCCTTATATCATTTTCTGCATTGTAGATTAAGATTAAGAAATTACTTTTTTAAGAATTCATTTTTGTTTACAATTTAAGAAATATTATAAAAGAATTTATTATGGTTGACTTTATTAGAAAAAAATTCAAGAAATTAATTTGTTGTCATTTGGTACTATGTTTGTAAATTTTGTAAGAGAAATTTGTTTGTTGACGGATTAAAGTTAAGATGGTTCTTTCCATTTAAGATCGGGGCTTGCTACTGTTGACGATAGAGAAAAGAAGAGAAGCTTGCTAAATATCTAATTAGATAGTTCTTTTTATTGAAGATTGGGGCTTAATGTTGCTGGCGACAGAGGAGAGGAGGGAGGGAGGGAGAGAGAGAGAGAAGTTGGGGCTTGCTTTCGACAGCAGCCATAGCTGTTGCTAGTAATAGAGGAAAAGGAGGGAAGGAGAGAGAGAAGATTGGGGCTTGATTTGTACTGAGGCCATGATTGTAAAGGGTATTGAATATGGTGAAATAGGTTTACTGATTTGGGCGAGGGAGAGAGAAGTAGGGCTGGTTAGACCCAAATAGAACTCGTGACCCACCCAAGCCCCAGGTGTTCAGATTAAGTCAATTCAGGTTTTTTATTATATTATGATAGTTTCGTATCGTTAATTAAAAAATCTAAATTAATTCGATTCATTTGAATATATTTATAAATTTATTATAATTATAAGGTTAAGAGTTAACTAAGACAAAAAATATATATATATTTTATAAGGATTATATATATATTTCTATAAGAGAAATTCACGTCTCTCTACCATCTTTAACCCTTTATCATTCCGGCCATCTCTCTCTCTCTGAGTATCATTGTCAATGGCCCAGCGCCATCGACTGGTATAGTAAATAATCTTGTTTTATCTTCTCTTTTATCTATGTTATAAATTTTTTTCTTTTTATTTTTCATCTTCATTAACTAATAAGGAAAAATATTTTTCTTTTTTTTTTTCAATTTGTATACAAAATTCTCTTAAAAAAATTAAAGTTTTTCATCTTTTCTTTCATTTTTTTGAATACTATAAATACAAGACTCTTTGAAAAAATCTCAAAAAATTCAAAAATTTTATCTTTTCTCTGTGTTCACTGAAAAATAATATTTAAATATTATTTTAAATTTTAAGATCGAAAAAAAGAATTATCAAGTTTGGATACTATTCTCGCTCAGTGTTTGCATTGGCTAAAAAGACAGTCATAAGCGAAGCATATCGCCGTGTCGACTATCAAAATCAGAGATTGGATCCCTTCTCAAAGATTTGATGGAATGGCCCAGCAACTCCTTCTCAGGGAATCATATGTGAGACTATCGTATCATACGGCTTTGTCCCAAGCTTTTGTCATCAGCCCTCCTCGTTTGACCATTCACCCTAACCCTAATCTAAGTAATTTATTCGGATTTGGATTTGAAATAAAAAAAAATATAAATTGAATATCTTAGATTTGGATTAAAATAATATATTTAAATTCGGATACCCAATCTAAACACAAGTCGTGATACCCAACCTAAACACAACTCGAGAAGAGAATGAGTGAGTGAACCGGGAGAATGAATGAGTGAACCGGGTATAATGGGTATTTTATATATCTCTATCGTCCGAGTAAATTTTTGTCAGCTTTCCAGGATATTTTTAAGTTTAGAGATATGCGGAAAACAAAATGGGGTGGCCCATCCCCCGGCATGCAAACCCTAGCTTGTCATAGAACGCATTCGAAAGGACTGCAAAGAAGGGGCGAGCCAAGGGTTTAAGTTTAGGGTTTTAGCAGAGTATCAAAGTTTAGGATTCTCTCTCTCTGTTGCATCGGCTGGAGCCATGGCTTTTAATGCAAAATCACAAACAAGGGTTAGCAGAGAAACAATCGAGAGAGCAGTTAATTCTCTGTTGAAATGGAACTCTGCCAAATCCAACTCTGAAAAATCCAAATTGCTCGAAGAAGACGACTATGTGTACCTAATCTTAACCCTAAAGAAAATCCCAGCACGCCCTCGTACTAACCCTTTCAAAATCTCTCTTCCTCACCCACTTCACACCCCTTCTGCGTCTCTTGCAGGACTCTGTCTCATAATCGATGACAGAACCAAGTCCAAAATCACCTCCGAGATCGCCAAGAAGAAGATCAAATCAGAAGACATTCCTGTCTCCAAAGTTCTCAAACTCTCCAAACTTAAGTCTGACTACAAACCCTTTGAGGCTAAACGCAAGCTCTGCGATTCCTATGATCTTTTTCTGGTCGACAAAGGGATTGTTCCTCTGCTTCCGAAGATGTTGGGGAAGAAGTTTTTCAACAAGAAGAAGATTCCGATTCCGGTGGACTTGACTCATAACAATTGGAAGGAGCAGATTGACAGGGCTTGTGCGTCTGCCCTTTTGTTTCTGAATACTGGGACTTGCTGTTCTGTAAAAGTTGGGAGGGTTTCAATGTCAAAGGAGGAGATTGTAGAGAATGCTGTTGCTGCCATTAATGGGGCGGCAGAGGTTGTGCCGAAGAAATGGGCGGGTTTGCGGTCGGTTCATTTGAAGCTCTATGAGTCTATTGCATTGCCATTGTATCATGTTTTGCCTGATATGAAGCTGAAAATCGAGGGGGTTAAGGAGAATGCCAACAAAGAAATTGAAGGTGAGAGGAATGCTGGAGAGACTAAAGAGAACAAGAAGAAAGTGTCCAAGAAAGGGCGGATACACGAAGTGCATTACATGGATGACATTGATGTAGATGAATTGGAAAGTGATTCAGAACTTGAGGATGATGATGTTAATGAAGTAATTGAAGCTGAAACTAAGAAGAGAAAGAAAAGTGGTGTGGCGAAGGGATCAATTAAAGATGAGGGAAATGGGAAGAGGAAAACGGAAGAGAGTGATGAGAAATCGGAGAAGAAGGAGCAAGTGCCCAAGAAAGTCAGGAGTGATGATAAAGAAATTGAAGTTGAGAGTAAGAAGAAAAAGGGAAGTGGTTTGGTGAAGATCGATGAGAATAAAAAGTTGGAGAAATCAATTGAGAATAAGATGGATTCAGAAGTGGAGGAAAAGAAAGTTAGGAAGTCTTCCAAAAAAGGGATGAAATGATGGATGATGGAGCATTGGTTTGAGGAGTGTAATTTAGCGGCTGCCAGATGAAGGAGGAGGCCCACCTTTTAGATGATTGTTGTTTTATAGTCAAGTATGGTTGATTTGATCTTCTACGGCATACTTGGTGGTAAAATTCAATTTTGATAATTATAATGATAATTTATGAACTTCTAAATTCTTGGTGTTTGCTTTAGGTTTCTTTTCCATGTCAAGGAACATGCCACATTCTTGTTTACCAAGATTACTAGAGACTTGGTTCATTGATGTTTTTTGTCTTAGCCGATGGGTCAATAATGAATCCCTCTAAATCCTTTGATTATACTATTTTAATTTTATTGTTGGAAGTCTTGGCCTGTGCTTTATGATTTGTAATTTTATGTTATCTAGATGGTGTTCATTTTATCTGGTTTTAGATAAATAGGATTTATTGTAATATACTTTAGAAAGAGTAAAACAAGAAGGGAAAATCCTTACTTAAAGACCAGAACAGCTACATAGAACCCACAAAGTAGACATGTACACCATTTTCCAACCCTACGAAGAGGAAAACATAAGGTAAAAAAACAAAATTGAAAGAAACTAAACTAGCAGAAAAATGGCATTGGGAAAAGATAAATTTGATATCCAAAGAGTCGTAAAAGCAAAACAGAAAAGCACTTTAAAAGCAAGCTGTGGTGCTGGGAGGCATGATTTCACATATAATGCATGCACAACAAAGTAGATTTGTAATTTGGAAGTATTTCTCCAACATCCACTAAGCAAAGAACTCAGAGAAATTTTTGTTACTTTGCCATTGAATTATGCTTGAACCGCAGTCATGTTTTTAGCGTATGATCTTTGTACTATCAAATTCCTCTCATCTTGTATGTCATAGTCCATATTTTCTGCCAGCTCCAGTGGTGTAATTGATACAGGTAGGACTTGGTGCAGAAGCTAAAAATCATTTGCAGGAGGTGAAAGATAGGCCAATCACCATATCAAATGACCTTCTTGACAATGTTAATGACCTCAGCACAATGCAGTTAGATAAGCTTCGCCAAGATAGGTTTTCTCTTAGCTTCAACTTTTGATGTTTGTATTGAGAAAATAAGATAGCTTTTCTTGACTACAAAGGCTGTAGTTTCTCTTGATAAGGCTGACAATAGCAAACTAAAGAAAGTCACAACAAAATGTTATCCGGAGAACTTGGATTCTAGGTTGCAACAACTCTGTTATAATGGTCAAGATTTTCTGACTTAAATATTATTGAACCAAGTACTTGTGAAGTGATAAAAGCTTTAATATCGAGCTCTTGGTTGTTTAGTTTGTCTGATTGCAGCTCAGTAAGCAAATTCAACAGCTGGAGAGTCATCTTCATGATATATCAGTTGATGAAGAAAGGAGGTGGTCATGTTTTTCTGCATCAACAGCCATTCCCAGCTCCCTTTGGGATTAAGGCAATGAGATCTGATTCTTAAGTTCAAACAATGTTCCAGATAGATTTTCTAAGTGGAATGGGGGATCTATTTCTGAATGTCCCTTAGATAAGTTGGGTTGTACACCAGGTCCGGTAGAGAGGGAACCATATATCCCAAAAAATCCCAAAGTAATTACATTGAAGGGTCAAATGACAAAAAGTGGATAAATTGGGAGTTTCCCTGGACAAAGAAATTGGAGGTACTTGTTCAGGTGAATTACTAGAATTTTCTTAAGGATTATATTTTCTTTAATTTGTTTACCAGTGCCATTTTCAGGAGAGTAACGAGTGTTGGGTATCCCTCATTTCACCCTAACCAAAGAGAGATGATTGATGCAAGGATGAGTGGATATGATGTTTTTGTTCTGATGCCTACTGTCGATGGGAAGAGTTTTAACATATCAGGTTATTTTCTTTTCAAGATTCTTGAGCTGCTTTTGTATGTTCTGTTCTCTCTGATTCTACCACCCAATTATCCTTAGGCTGTGAGAGTTAGTCATTCTGATAGAAGCAATCCATTGGACGATCATTTTTCCCCCTTTTTGTTATAAATAATTTAAGCTGTCTTGGTTGTCTCTTCTTAATAAGTCAACAGACTCAAAATGGCTTGCGGATGCATGAATTTGATTGTGTCCAGAGCACTTATTGGCAGATTTATGTCTAGCATATTCAAAGAAATACTGACCTGGTCCTTCTCATATTTTGTATCTCGGAATTGGATGCCCTTGTTCCTGTCAGGATTAAGACTTTCTGATCAGCTCTTTTGCAATTGAAGTTCAAAAATTATAGTTCTGTTACCTTGCTGCTCCCTGCACTATTTGTCTAGGAATAACCTTGGCGATTTTGCCCCATGTGTCACTCATCCAAGATCAAATAATACATCAATTGCACGTAAGTCCGTCTAGGCTACTATATTTTCTTTTCTTCTTCTTCTTACTTTATTTTTTTTTTTTTTGAGTGGTCATGGATCTCTTACTTGCTGTATAGTTAAGTGCCTATATGAAGTGGATTCAACAGCAGGAGATACTTGGGGAACTTGATACAGATTATTGCAACTACAAACTCCTATATGTTGCACCTGAAAAAGTTGCCAAGTAAGATCTGTTGTTTGAGTCTTAGGAGTTCTTGAATGCCAATGTTATGCCCTCACTTTTACACTGAAGGTAAAAAGGGTGACCATTCGTGTAGTATCTGTGTTTATAGAATTGAACTGCATATTAACACGTTCCATGGACAATATTATGTCAATTAGGGGTCATGGGCAAGCTTAAGGTGAAAGGACAAGCGTTTAGAAAGATTTATGATGCATATCATGTGGTCGCTATATGTTGCATCACCAGTTTAATCCTTTAAAAAGTTAGGCAGCTTCTGGGATAATAAGTCCCCTTTTTTTTGTATCTATGACTACAACTTTTACTTTCTGGAAACAACTTTATGGTTGACCTTGTTTCCAAGGATGCACAGGATCTATCAATTTTCTTGTAAGGGCATATGATATAATAACTATTGTTATTAATATTAAAACCATATTGCCATTATTGCTAGAATTATTTATTCATTTATTTTTTGATGTTATGCTTATATGGAATATGGATTGGCTTTTGGGCAGAGAAAGGGATGGGCCGAGATTGGATGGCTGGACAAGCTAGAGTTACTGTGTAGAGTTGCTTTCTGGACATTGAAATTGGAATGGCTGGTTATATTTTAGTTGGATTTCTATGTTTATTTCTACAAATTGAAATGCTGATGCAAAATTGCTTTTGGCCTTAGGTTAGTACCTGAGTGGGATTATGTAACATCTCATCTGACAGTCACTTTATGTGCATTTTCAAGTGAAAGCAGCACACTTGTCTCTTAATTTGTAGACATATTTACAAGTTCAATCAATTCTTTATTCTTGCTCACTTGTGGTCATGACTCATTATTCAAAAGCACATAATGCATAATACAGCGGGATACTCTTTTTTTTTTCCCCTTTTTTTTCTCTTCCCCCCCCCCCTCCCTCTTCCTTGAATCTACAAATGTCCCATGGACAAGTTTGCCTCTTCAGTATAAATTGCTATATCTGTCACGTCCTAACCCTCGAGTCGAGCAAGCCCCAACCCTCAAGTCGAGCACGCCCCAATCGTCACGTCATCTTAGTATACAGATAGAACATCCCCATATATCGAGATAACGCAAGGCATTTAACATGTTTAATCATGTTTTTAAAACAATTCAATATCATGCAAGGACCAGCCCGGTCCATCCAGTCTCAATATGGTATGCACGAGACCAACCCGGTCATTCAACTCTAACGCATGCACTAAGTCAATACGGTCAACAAGTAATTCTCCAATAAAATCGAAAGAAAATAAAAGGGGTGGTGTACAAACCTCATTTAAATCATAAAACAAATAATTAAAATTACAAAATAAATTTTCAAAGTAATTACAAAATTTGACTTCCATTTAAGTCCATTAAGACCCTCCAACCATAAGAAAGTTATTACCCAATGACGTCCAATAAAAAAACTTCTTCCAATCACCTTAAATGTCACCGAATCTCGTTTAAGCTTTCTCTGTAAAATAGAAGGGGAGTGTGAGTATATAATATACTCAGTGAGTGATATACAAGTTATACAAAGATAAGAATTTGTGTAATGGAGATATCAAACATAATCATTTTTCCAAGTCATCATTCTTTCTCAAAGATCATTCAATAGTAAATAGATTTTCAAATATTAATATTCAATATTCAATGCATCCAATTGTTCACAATTTCCAAACATGGGATAACCAAAATCATCGTATCCGACAAAGATTTACCATGATCTAGGGCGGACCGCCAAGGGATTTTTGTAGTTCAAATTTATAAATACTCATTTCCTTGACGTTGGATGTGGTGTTTCATTGGTAGTGCAACCAACTATCCCACGACCTTTATCATATCTGACCATGAATGCACCGCATGTACTCGGCTACATCCCATGGTCTATTAGCTTTACTATGTCACCTTGTCGGGTCGCTCCGTAAAGAAAAATGACTAGTCATTTAATGTGGAGATCAGGCTCTTCCTCCCCAAGCCAATTAATGCACCATTTCATAAATTCACAACTCATTTCATGTGCCACCATTTCATCAACTTTGCAATCATACTCAACATTCTAATTCATTCAAGATCAAAAATTTCACATGGCACATTTGTTTAAATCAAAGCACATAGGATGCATAAAGGCTTAAATTTTATTTTTTGAGATATTCCACACACACACTAAAATCAAATAAATCCAAGAATTCAAAAATCATTAAAAAAATTCAATGAAATATTTTAAATAAGAATAATTTTTCTTATTTAAATACAATATGAAATCACTCACCTCTTGGGAGGGTATTCACTCCCAATTCAATCCTCAATATTATTCAATCTCTATTTGAATCCACATGCATTGTGCCTAAGAAAATGAATACCGAATGATCATTCAATTTCTTGGGACACTGGGGTTATTCGCTTAATCTCTAATTTACCTCAAACCCTAGTTCCAAAAAAATTCACAATCAATTCAAGAGAAATCTTTTAACTCCTATTTAAGTTTCAATTATTTTACTATAAGGCAATAAACATGATTTTAATGTTAAATCACCTCAATTTCTACGGTTTATAAATTTTTCCCTAATTTTGCACAAACTCTAATTTTGCATATTTTCTTGTTTTTGTTCCTATTTTACCAATTTGTCATCATTTTCATCATTATGAAATCTCTATTTACAATTCTACTAAATTTTCTTATTTTCAAACAATTTCTCCCATTTTTCCCAATTTAACATAACCCTAATTTTTCATAATTTCTCTAATTCATGAATGTATATTTTAATTTCATCAATTGTACCTCATTTGCATCTACATACAATTTTTCATTCCAATTTCCTCTAAATTTCACTATTCACCGATCTAGGGTTTTGATTCTCCTATAAAATTTTCATCAAATCTCAACAATAAAATTAAATATAACATTAAAGAAACTAAATCCAAATTTAAGGAGGGAAAATTACCTTGATTTTGAGATTGGATTGAGTTTTGAGGTTTGTGTTTCAAAAACCCAAATTTCTTCTTCGTAGAGAAATTTCTTCTTTTTCCTCCGTCCAATCCTTCATTTTTAATGTTGATTGAGGATTTTGGAAGCCCATAGAGTGAATTTATATAAGGGTTGGTTGATTTGTGGAAGGGGAATTAGTGAGAGAAGAGAGATGAGTGTAGAGAGAGAGAGGAGAGTATTGGTTTGAAAGTGAAGTGCAAATGGCGAGAATGTGAAGGCCACAACTCATTTCCTTTGTTTTGGAAAGTAAAATTACCATTTTACCTCTCTTAGAATTAAGGTCATAGTTGAAATTGAAAGATATTTTGATCATTTCTCATTTCCACTAACGCGTCTCGATACATAAGTTTAGGATATATCGATATACCCAGCTATATTTTTACAGACTGAGGAAGAGTTTTCATATATCGATATATTCCATTGGGATATATCGATATATCAAGCTAAGCCCTCAGTGATTTCACTGCAGAGATCGATATATCGATATACTCCATTGAGGTATATCGATATACTCAGACATGCTCTCAGGAAGTGTGTTTCAAAGCTCGATATATCGATATACTATTATAAGACATATCGATATATGAAGTCTCAACCTCTAAAACCTATTTTAGGGACTTAATATAATGAGCCAAATGGCTTCGTACATTAACCCAACACATCAAATGAGGATCATAAACATTCTTCCTATACCACATGATCAATACATTCCTAAATTATTTTAGAATCATATTGAAGAATTTATTAAAAATTATAAGACTGAATTTTTTGGTGTTACAATATCCTTTTATGCGGCAGCTAGCAAACTGGGAAAGTACTCCTATTCCAATTGTTATGTGTACCTTCAACGGGGTTCTTTTTCTTCAATAACTCAAGGCTTTTGGTGTCGCATTTTAAACTTGTGTTTATTGAAAGATTTGAAGCAAACTGGAGGAATGGTGATTGTTTTTTAGGAAATAGATTTATATGTTGCATAGATATATCAGGATATGCTGGGCTCTTTTTCAAAAATCGTCAGTGGTGGCAATGGCATAAAAAGATCGAATGACAAATGGATCTTCAGATATATAAAGACATTCAAAATTAGTAAAATAATTGGGTACTGCATATAGCGGCAGTCGCTATATTGCGGGGATTATCTTTGAACTTACCTGTCATTCCATTTTGATGTGCATGTATTTTATGTTGAAATGTTCTCCATCCATTAAGCAAAGAACTCAGAGATCCTCTTGGCCTTTCATTCAGGGCTATATAGGTATTCTGAATATGTTATGGTGAAATTTTTCTTTAAATTTTTCTCATTGCAGTTCTAGGAAGCTATAAATTTGGCCTACCCTATCCAACCAGCTGAAATTTTTTTCTAAAATTCTAATAAGTGGGGATTTGTTGCGAAATAATTTCAGGATGAATATTTTATCGAGCTAATAATTATATCCTCATGGTGCTGCTTCACTATGTGGTCTTTCACCCCTTTGATTTTATGATGCAGAAAATCCAATTGATCTGCAATAATAAAGCAGTATATCTTCAAAAGAAACCTGTGTTAAAGAGGCCATACCAAAGTTCTTAAGATGCCAATTTTAGGTGATATTATTCGGGTTGAAAAGATGTAACTGTCTTTTCTAACCTTCACTCTCTTTGTTGACATGGCCCTTCAAATCATACATCAATGGGAAAGAAGTGTAAGGTTAGAATTTTGATGTAAATTCCATGAACCTTCAAATAGCGTGTAATAACCGGTAAATACGTCAAACATATGGCACCGTCTTAAAACAAATATATCTTGCCGAGGATCTGTGCTGTCATATTAAGGAGAATTCAGTGCTTTTATTTGGTCATTAATGCATGCAAACTCACCTATAAATCTTTTGCTCATATTCTGGTGAAACTGCCTCTTGCCTAACCGTGTTTTGTATGAAGTGGGCACATATACTAACTGCGACATGCACATTTGAAGAATAAGTAGTAGTTCTAGCTGGGTTTAATGTTTATCCTTATAAAAACCAGTTTATTGCCCACCCATTGAACTTTTTTTTATCATATAGAACTCAAGAAAACTGGTCCTTTGATTTTTTGTCGTGTTATAGCTGCCTGGGGAGCTTTTCTGCTATCTCCTGGGGATGTACAAAAATTCTAAGATCTCCGTACATTATAATATGCAACATATTCTATGATGCACCTTGTGGTTGTAGAGATCTTCAGATATCTTACTATATTTGCATGGATTTTGGTTATTGAATGACAAGGCCACGCTTGAGGATATAAGGCAACTTATCATTGAAAAATGTGTTTGTGTTGTGTAGCCATGGTACCAATAAGAACGTTGACTAAGTGTGCAACCCTGGACTTGGCCTGGAATGAATGATGGTGCATTTGCATTTCGTGTCTGTTCACTTTTATTGGTACAAGCTACAGAAATGAATGTCAGCTTATTCATGTAAGGGGCCACAAAGCTTCATTTCTTGCAACAGCTTAACGGGTGATGGTGCACATGCTATAATTGGTATTAGCATTTATATGTTTGAAACAGGATCCTTTTACTTTCTTTGGGTAGAATTTCAGTTACGCAGGATAGCTATTGCATCCATAATTTGGGGCTCCATCTCCATGACATAGGTCAAGCTCAAACTCGTGTTGATGGCAGCTACTAGGTAACAAGGGCTTGGTGTCGTGTGAGATTCATGGTGCAATCTACTGTAACTCTTGCTTGTGGCAATTATTTTCTCACTGTCACGGTTTTTGCTTCTTGAAGGTCCTGCGCGACCATCTAATTCCTTCTTGTTACCAATGCTTCAGCATTTGTGGTGATTATTGAGTAATATGCTTTATATCAATGATATACCTCTATGGGGTAAATATTTGTTTATTTCAAATTTTTATTATATCGTCCTCTTGAATGAATTGCCTTAAACTTGTTGGCGAGGTCATTTTCAGAATTCAGTTCTGTATATTATATGCTCATGCTCTATGACAACCCGTTATCCAGACATCGCACTCTCTAGCAAAAAGAAACAGATATACATATTACGGAAACAATAAATGCGTTTAAAATGCGACGTCCGTAATCGTGACAGTCGCACTCCCCATGTGTGATAACATGGAAGGAGATATAAATTAAAGAAAACTATTTTCTTAATCTTTCAAATGAAAATCTGGCAACGTCTCCCTTATTTAGTGACTATTAGCCACCTGGGGTTAATATGAGAATCTGATAAAACCAAATTAACACTTCTAATATCTAACGAGTTAGCATCAATAGCCCACTTGGCCGCCCAGCTTATCACACCGTAATATATAAACACTTTAGCCACAAAACTATAAATAAGATTTCTCTGTACCAAACCATATATCTATATATGCTACATAACTCAGACTATTCAAAAGATCACAAATATAAATATGCCTCAACAAGATACAAAGGTCGAAGATGAGTAGGAATCTAAATCTCACAACTTAAGTGTCTCTACCCTGAACTTCCCTCTCGTCTCTCAGTTTACCTGAAAATAAGGATATCATGGTCAGTTTAAGCTAAGCAAGTACACAGGGAACAAAAAGCATGCATAGCAAGCAAATAAGTATTAAGATATCAACATCCTCATACAACAATATAAACTTAACAAACGTACAAGAGATGCAAATAATCACCAGCATTCTTAAGAAAATAATATAATTGTCATTTATAGAGTTACCATTCTTTTCTATATTCAGTGTTCCAAATAACTCAATAATTAAATAAATTAATAAAATTTCAAACCAAGTTAGTATTTGAGGGTCTAGATGAGGAAACCAAATTTTGGTATTTCTAAATAAAATCTAGGTCTTTTGAGTTAGATACCTTAAATACTTCACCTGCTTCTGATTCTACCCTCATAGGAGAATAGATACAACCATAATTCCTCAAACTTTATCCGCAGGCTTCGCACAAGTTTTGGAACTCTATAGACAATCCGCATTCCTCAAGTTTCGTCCGCAGGTTTCGCACAAGCTTTCGAAGGAATTTTTCATTCTATCACTTCCTCTTTACTTTTCTTTATGTTTCTCATAAGGTGATCACTACCATTTATCAAAAGATTTTTACTAGTTTTATAGCCAAACATCACAAATAAGCAATTTATATAGCTAACCCACTCGTAGCATTCCATTGGACTATTTCAATGAGTTATCAACACAAACAAGTCTTAAAAAACTATCATATCTTGAGTTGCAATACCAGGATTGAGATTAATCCAATTGCAACACAAACTTAAAACTTAGGACTACAATTCTCATATTCATAATTAAATTCAATTTCAATTACATAAAGAGAACCAATTCAAACAATGTTGCAGTTCACTATTTACAATACTTCTTGCGCAGTCTTAGAAAAAGTAACATAACTTCTTCTTCTCATATCTGAATGAGGTGATTCCAGTGGCCATTTAAAGATAAGAGATAGGGCTACAATTTCTATGTTTAGATCTCAGCCTAATTCATGGTAGAAGGTAGTTAAAAATCATAGCAAAAATCACCATAGAAACTTGGTAGAAAACATAGTAGTTTCTCTGCAAAAACATACAAATTTGAAAATTCTCCAAAAATCCATTTCTTAATGAAATCATATAAATTATATGTCATTTTAAAACTACAGAAGTCTAGTTTCTCAAGGATAAAACCTTCATGATTTGGATCTATGCAGAAAAAGCTATAATTTAAAAACCGAACACTGGTTAGGCTGTCCAGCATTCAAAATTTTTAGGTTTTCATTTAACAACGATATTCTCTTTTCCCTAAATCATTTCCTCTGTGTTCCAACGCCATAATCCTATCCAAAAACATATTTTAAAACATTATTAGACATCAATTTAATAAATATATATAAGATACTTGTCTTTTTAAGCTTGAGAACCAACTTTGATCTCCTATGTGTTTCTTCCTTCAAATTCCTAACTTCTCATGTGTTTTCCAGCTTGTTTTACAGGTTTTCTACCCTTTTTTATATTAGGGATACTTAATAGTTGGATTGAGATTGCTAAATTTAAGCTCAAATGGGTGTTTTAATGGAGTTTGGGGGTGAATTTGGGAAGAGGAAGGAGGAATCCGAAAATGAGTTTTTAGGAAGAAGAAGGTATGGTCTCTCACTCCATCTTTCTCTCTACATAAGTGGTTTGTGGGTCCCTCAAGCTAGTTGATGTGTTAAAGAAATTATGCCATGTGGTGAGTAATGGAGTGCTTTGGTGTCTCTTTTGGTTACACATGTCATTTATGGGTTCCACATCAAACCTTTTTGGGTCTCATACCAAACCTTAATTCGGTTTTAATTCAAATCGTTCTTATTCGTTATATGTCCCATTAATCTATATCAATTTTAATATACATGATCTATAATTAAAACCACAACAAAGTAAAACATGCATCGTATATAAAAATTTATGAATTTTGTTATGGTGTAATACAATAATTTTAAATGCATTCAGTAAAATATAAAAATATATATTTTAATATTTTTTCAGAATGAGACCTTACATATATATTTTAATATTTTTTCAGAATGAGACCTTACATGCTCAGTGTTCAAGATTGTCGTTAGCAGAACATTGGACATGTAATCTTTTCCAAATGGGTTTCACCAGTACTTATGCTTGCTTGATTTTGATGTTCACCTTGAGTATCCTACCTTTGAATATCAGCTGAATGACAAATTGCATGTGCGAGGTTATTACCTCATGAATCCTTGCAATTGTTGACAAGACCCTTCACAAATGCCTTTTAAGGATATCTCTAACCAAGGTTGTACAAGCTTTCCTTGACCCATCCTAAATGTATGTCTTACCTTTATAAAACTTGAGCTTGGCTTGCACGATTTTAGCATGACATAGCTATCCTGACTTAATTTTAGCCAAATTCGTCACAGGGATTGATTTGGATTCAATTCAAACAGGCATGAATGGGAGTATCATGTAATAGGTTACCCTTCAAAGTATATGTTATAATTTTTTTTTCTTTTTGGTATAAACAACCGGTATTTGGTATCTACATTGTTCCAATAAAATCTGATTTGAGTTGGATTGGACCTTTAAAGAATAAAATTCTCTTGTACCTATTTTTATCATACAAAAAACTCAAATTTAAAATCTTATTTAATGAGTGTCAGTGTTCGGTCACTGAATCAATGACGCGTCGTCAATATATGCTGTACTTTAATCAACTGGAAATGCATTAAATTGTTCTTAGCCTGGCCAGAGCAGACATCTTGCGTGTGAACGATCTTACCAAGTGCCAGGGCATACAAGTAGTTATATTCTATCTTTTCGTCACATATACTTCAAATCTTGATGATCTAGGATATATATCTCCGGTGTTCAAACTTTTAGTATTCTTTGCAATCTTCTTTTCATAGTTGATTCTGAGATCTTCAAATATATCAACATATTTAACACAAATGTTCTATCTAGGTCTTGTTAGCCTTTTGGTACGAGCATCAATATCCCCATTGAGATAAAATATATATGGTCATAGATATCACAATAATTTTTTCTTTAAAAAAATCTATTTATATTAAATTATCTCTCAGATATGTATTGATTTGAGTTTACTCTCACTAAAAAAGAAATTTAATTTTTCGTTTTTTTTAGACAAAGCATAATTTATTTTGTTACTATAGTTTGAGTGGGGGTATCCTTAAATAGGTCAAAAATGGGATTTTTTTTTTTTTTTTATCCCTCTCCCTTTTGGGATGCTTTTACTTGGTTTATAGTATATCTTATAAGAATTTTGCATTGTAAAAATGGGGAAGGAGGGTAAAGGTTACTAGGTAACTTTAACCAAAACCTATCCTCAATGTATGGTCATCTCTCTCATTAAAATATGAATTCAACAACTTTATGTTTAATGTTAGAATATTAGGCGAAGGGTACACTCCCTTAGGGGAAAAAAAAATGCAACTGCTACTTAATTTGTAAATTATTATATTAATAGTTAAAATTTTGGGATTTTAATTTTATTCCAAAAAAAAATTGTTTCGATTTTACAACTTTGCACTGCTTTATTTGTAGCATGATTTTTTCTAGAATATAAATGGGTATTGATAAAGACTTGAAAAAGACTCCCAAGGGGGTCTTCTTACATTGCCAAAAAAATAAATAAATAAATAAATAAATAAATTATTCCAAAACTCTTGGGAACCATTTGTCAGGCCCATTGGGTACCTTTGGTTTCAATATCTATCATTACCCTTAAATGTCCCTTACAGCACATATCCAAATTGAAAGACCCCCTTTTTAGAAGTTCTTACCGCATAGAATGGGCCACATCTAATAGCGATACGCTCAGACTACTTAGACAAGAATGGATCTATATCGCACCGGCCTATCGATGGGATCCCCCTCCTCGAATGGGTCTTAGTTGCCTAATCTAATCAAACATATCTATCTCCTCGAAAAGTCTCAGTCACCCCGTCTAATCGAAGAAATCTATCTCCTCAAAGGGTTTTAGTTGCTCCGCCTAATAGAAGGATCTATCGCTCGATTCGATTTGCAAGGGTATTCAGTGGAGCCGAATACTTCCCTCTTCTAATTGATAGCAATGGAACCGAACGTCCTTATCTCCTTTGATCGGTAACACTTAACTAACTAAGTTTCCTATTTCGACACAAAACGTATCTTCCACAAAATAAAGGAGACTTAGAAGATCTAATCGATAAGGGAAAGAATCTGCTTATATAATTTAGTTTTCTTAGTAATCGCAATATTGAATTTTAATATTCGGAGATCCGAAATCCCTGGATCATTTCATAAGGAAACTAGGGCTTTTGTAAAGCCCATCGCGGCACAGATCTAAGGAGAACATTATATAACAGCATTGGAGGCATCAGGCCAAATAAGTCCTCTAGCCCTACACAGGACACACAAAGAACAGAGGGAGATCCGTCTTCCCTCAACTCTCATTCTGTTTATCCTTTCAAAAACTACTCTTTCTGACTTAAGCATCAAAGTCTCCCTCCCCGGAGCTCCCTCCGGCAATCTTTTGCAGGTTTCAAGCCTCACCATTAGCCATTCGATCTAGTCTGGAAGAGCCAGATCTGTGAAGATGAAACTCACCTCCAACAGATTGGCGTCGTCCGTGGGAATAGGCTTGAGAGTCCCTGTTGAACATCTGAAAGTGTCAAAGTACATATGCCTCCGAAACGAAGAACTAGAGCAACTTCAAGAGCCACATCCATGGTAGACAGCCTTACCGCTACCCCCACTAATACAGCCCCTTCAGCAGCACCCATTTAATCGACCGATAATTCTCCTACTCATGCCCGTCCTCCTCGGTCAGAGCCGGTTCTGCCACCCAGGCTCCAGGAATGCCCAACCGCAGTTCCTGTATTAGTACCTCCATGACCGGCCAGTCAGCCCCAGATAGACAGGTTAGAGTCCAAAATTCAAGACATGAGCAAACAGCTTGAGGGCTTTAGTCATGCCGTGAGGCCCGAAATTCATTCCTCCTCAGGGGGATCGGGTCACGATTGCCCCCGTCGACGAATGCCACTGCCCAACCTCGAGCCCTCGATGACTTCCCACCACAATCCTGATGACCTTAGAAGACAGGTTAAACAACATATTACCAACGAACTCAAGCGGGTCAACACTAGAGAGAATCAAACTCCCCTCTACTCTAACGCTTCACCTTTCGATCCGAATGTCTCTTCAAATCCTATGCCTCGCGATGTACTTTTGCCTTATATGGAAAGATATGATGGGACAACGGACCCTCGTGACCACACGACACATTTCGCGATGGTAATGATCTCGAGAGGCATAACGGATGCAGTCATGCACTCTTAAAGGGAACGTATTAACATGGTTCAACTCACTTCCGCCACTGAGCATAAAATTTTTTTCCCAACTCTAACAACAGTTCGAGACTCACTTTGTGATAAGTAGGGAAGTTAAGAGAAAATCCACCTCTTTGTTATCATTATATCAAAAGGAGGACAAGTCCCTGAGGGACTTCTTGGAAAGATTCAAGATGGAGTTGATGAAGATCTCAACTTTGAACCATTCTATTGCATTAGTAGCGCTACTCACTGGGCTGCCCCCTTCTGGTATGAAAGCCTCAATCACGAAGAAGCCTCCCTCCACTATCCAAGAATTCTATTCTCGCGTCTAGGAGAGAACGCAGTCGATCTTCTCGATGATCTATGCCCAAGGCAAACCAATCGATTCCCCCACCTCCACAAAGATTCAATACTTACACTCCCTTGAATGGAACCCCCATTCAGGTCCTATTCCAGATCAGGGACCATCCCTATATTCGTTGACCCCCTCAACCCACGGAAGATGGTCCCAAGAAAGACAGGAGTAAATATTGTCACTTCTATCACGATTACGATCACATGACCAACAACTGTAGAAGACTCAAAGATGAACTTGAGTTCCTTATCAGATGTGGTAAATTACAGAAGTTCATCAACAAAGAAGCTAGGGATAGATAGAGCTCTGACAGACAAACATTAAGGCAGCATGAGCAGAGCGACTGACTTGTCAACCCATCGTCGACAAACCATCAGGACGGGGTCATTCTCCAAATTCATGAGGAGAAAACCCCTCAAATATCTCACTTCCCATCGGACGTAGCGAACCTTCTAGATGATACACGAAAAAACATGGTCGAATGCTTGATCGCACCCATCTTTTATTCGCTTAACATTCCTATCCCTCCTACTCCAGAGGTACTCGCAACCTATGTTGAAAAGGAAGCAAAAAGGAAGCGACCGATCATCAGATTCATTGATGAAGAACTGGTCAAAGTGAATCCAAATCACCATGACCCACTAGTCATCATGGCCAAGATAGGCCTATATGAAGTTTGGAGGATCTTTTTCAACTAGGGAGCGGGATGTGATCTTCTATATTGGGACGCTTTCAAGCGAATGGGTTACGATCCCATAAATTTACAACTCCATACAGGTCCAGTCAAAGGACTCTCTAGTGAATAGATATATTCCGAATGGATTATCTCACTCCCGATCACGTTGGGTACATCCCTAAATCACACGACAGCCATGATGACCTTCAATGTGGTCAAACTCCCTTCGCCCTATAATGCGATCGAAAGACCGGGCCTGAATACCCTATAAGCCCTACCCAACACTAAACACATGAAACTAAAGTTCAAGACTCCACTCGGAGTACGGACCTTGTCATGTGATCATGAACCCTCAACCTTTGCCTCAAAATAACTCCAAGGTACTTTTCGATAAATTTCACACAACTTTTGTATTCTCATTATGGTGATCTTCTACCTAGCAATAAACGTACGCATGCTTTTTCTACTGCATTCCACTAAATTTCTATTTTCTACAAAAGAAACGCCAAATGAAGAGATCTATCTCGAAATGGGTCTCTGTCACCTCTATTCAAATGAAGGGATCTATCTCCCCAAACTGGCCTCTGTCATCTCGACTCAAACGAAGGGATTTATCTCCTCGAATGAGCCTCTGTCACTCCGACTCAAATGAAGGGATTTATATCCCCGAACGGGTCTCTGTCACCTCGACTCAAACGAAGATATCTATCTCCCCCAATGGGATTCTGTCATCCCAACTCAAACAAAGAGATCTATCTTCTCGAACGGGCCTCTGTCGTACTAACTTAAATGAAGGGATTTATCTCCCTGAATGGGTTTATGTTGTCCTAACTCAAACGAATAGATTTATCTTCCCAAATGGACCTCTGTTGCCCCGACTCAAACGAAGGGATCTGGGCCTCTGTCGCCCCAACTCAAATGAATGGATCTATTTCCCCGAATGGGTCTCTATCGCCCCGACTTAAACGAAGGGATCTATCTCCCCGAATAGGCCTCTATCACCCTAACTCAATCGAAGGAATCTATCTCCCTGAACGTGTAATATCGATCTCCAGTGACTATGTGTCATATATCACCCCTTATAATTCTATATATATATTAGCATCCTTTTGAGACATATAAAATGAAATTTGATTTATTTGTTTTTGCCTCAAAATCGTTAGAAACAAAAAATTTTATCAGTAAGTTAAAAACATTCTCGACAAGCGCCGACAAGGCCTAAAGAAATCGAAAATGGCAAAGAAAAGGCCTACACAAAGTAAAATTTCACATTTTTAAGAAATTTCGAACAAAATTTCATATGGACTAAAAATGAAAACTGTTAAAATTTAGGGATCTAAATGAAATTAAGGAAAGTGGAGGGACTAAGTTGTAAACCACTCAAAGATGGATAATCAGAGCCAAATGATTGGTCAAGAGGGCATTAAGACTGGTTAGTGGCCACATGTGATAGTTCCACATTCAAGAAAACTCAATGGATGAAAATTTATGCATTAAAACTCATAGGATGGGAAATTATACATGAAGACCAAATGAGGTAGCTTGTGACACTTCTCCTTGCCATGGCCGACCAACAAGACAAGTAATGAAGTGCATGGAGTTTGCTTGAATCAACAATTACATGGTTTGAGTGATAGGACAAGTGGATGGTTGAGATGATATATGGAATGATCCAATAGTCAAAGATATTTTGCTAGGTTTATAAAGGAACTTGTTTAAAAAAATTGGCTCATTTTCTTTCTTCCTTCAACTTCCCTTGGCCGAAAATGAAGAATCCATATCCAATTCAACTTCAACCTTGAAGCCAAAGAGGTAAAAGCATTGTTACAAATTGTTGAATTTCAAATTGAAAGTGTAGAAGTGTTGTATAAGAATTCATGTTTATTTTGTTTTGATTTTGTTAAGGTAATTAAAAAATTCAAGGATTCAAAGAGAGTGCTAGTATGTATTGTTAGCAAGAGATCTTACAAAGGGGTTAACATGTCTTAACTTGTGCAAGGAATAAATTACTTGATGAGTAGTTACATTAATGTCCATTCTAGCATGTTAGATATAGATTTTCAGATTTGAGTCTTTTGTAGTCTTATTATAATATCTCATTCTGTAGAAATCAAAAATCTAAAATGTTTATTTCTGAGTGAACTAGACTTACTAAGCTTTAAAATGATATATTATTCGAGTCATTTAATGAATGAATCAATTTTTAGTGATTTTTGAAATTTTAGCATTTTCACCAACTCTATTTCATATTTTATGTATGACTAGTATCTTGTGTCAATTTTTAAAATATCTTCTGTATGAAATTAGGAGAAACTTGAAATGTGAAATCTTTAATTTGAGATAAGGATCACTTGAATTAGAGTAGTATACAGAAAGTTATAGTATTTTTACTGAAACTGCGCAAATGTAATTTTAAAGTTGAAACTGAGATTAAAATGAAATTTTATAAAATTAAACACTTAAAATCCGAGGATGGTCTAAACTAGAAGATTTTAGATCGCTGTCTTGACTTCGATTAGAGATAAGAATCACTTCAAGTGGAGGAGTACACAGGGAGATATGGAATTTCTTCCAAAACTACGCAGAGTTGATTTTTGGAAACTTAGATTTAGATAATTATGAAATTTTCTCTAACTATGGAATTTGAGATTTTACCTTAAAGAAAACATTTTCCATATGCATCATGTAGTCCAACGATATGATATTATCAAAGTAATGGAATTGATGAATTGTACATATTATTAACTTAGGCATAGGGTTACGTATTCATATGAGGGGTGACTCGTTCGAGAAATAAGGATAGTTAGGGGGAGTGGCGTACCCTCCTCAATCGAGATGAGTGAGAGGAACTATTTCTGACTTTAAATGAAAAATAGTTTCGATCATAATTTTTATAAATAGGTTTTGAAATGTGATTTAGAAATATTTTAGTGTTTGTGGCATGTTTTGAAATGATGTTCTATAATAATTGCATTCTGATATTATAATGACTTGATAGTGCCATATTTTTAGGAGTAAAGATTTATGAATAATGATTTATGACAAATGTATATGATTATGAGATGGTGTATAGTGGCTATAGCGTACGCCCTATCATAGTATTGAGCGTTTACTCAATGAGGTGATGTGGTGGGGTAACAAGAGAATAGAGGTTTGAGCCCCTGTCTTTGACCTACGGATTTAATAAACGAGTACCATGTGAGAACCGTGTTAACACCAAGGGAAAGGGGGTTAAAAGAAAAAAATATATATGTGTTTATTTGTATGATATTGTGATGATCCCTTAGTGGATTTTACCCTAATTAGGCCAAACTATAGGTAGAATACGTTTTATTACTGATTGACACCCCATGATGCATAATTTATGACAATGATGCATATTATTTTGAATTACATGATATGTTTGCAAATGAATGAATTATGATTTGAAAACGATGGTTTGACTTGTCACTCTCATAAATTCATTTATTGTCATTATATAGTTCTTACATCTCACTCACTGAGTAAGTGGATTATACTCACCCCTCATATTTACATTTTCAGCTTATACTGTACTTGACTTACATTGAGGTACTGTTCCACGAGCTTTACAGAGAGACACTATCGGGTATGTGTTCATATACATCATTGTTTACGATTGGACCATGCATATAAACATTATATATAAATTAAAGGCAAATGTTTTAAAGAAAATTTCTTTTAAAAACTATTTTCTTTAAATCTTCCACTGTATGATGTGATATGGAATATCAAGTAAAGTCATAATATTGGTAATAATATTAGTTTTGCGTCATCTCGATGTATGAGTAGGGCATACCCATGCCTCGAGGAGTCACGGTGGTCTGTTCGCGTGCTCAACCTATGGGTCGGGGCATGACAGATTAGGCCTCTGTCGCCCTAACTCAGTCAAAGGGATCTATCTCTCCAAATGGGTCTCTGTCATCCTGACTCAAACGAAGGGATCTATCTCCTCGATATGGGCCTCTATCGCCCCGACTCAAACGAAAGATTTATCTCATTGAACGGGCCTCTGTCGTCTTGACTCAGTCGAAGGGATCTATCTCCTCGAACGGGTCTCTATCGCCCTGACTTAATCGAATGGATTTATCTCCCCGAACGGGCCTCTGTCACCCTGACTCAATCAAAGGGATCTATCTCCATGAATGGGCCCCTATTGCCCTGACTCAAATGAATGGATCTATCTCCAAGAACGACCAAACCTAAAAACTTATTCAAAATCACAAAGGGAATATCCCCTGTCATTAGTACATGTCAAATGGAAGCAAGTTTCTTATTAAGAATCATAATGGTGCAATGAAGCTGGAGTTACAAGGGCTTTCGAGGAACAGACATTAACCGAACTCGTTTCAGCTAGGGTACTAGCTGGTCTAATGGAGATTACATCTCTACCTATCGTATCTTGGTCGCCCACCTTACTGATTGGGAGCAAGGCTCCCTCCAACCCCAACTGACAAACTACCTCCTTGGCACACCAAAACTTTTCTGTCAGCTCACGCTATGTATCTCTAGAAGAAATGGCACACTGGAGCAAAGCTCTTTCAGATTCAATCGCCCTCTTTTCCACAGACCGAAGAGACTCCTCGTGCAACTGGACCAACATCTTAGCAGTGTGCAACCGCGCTTCAAGGGTCTTTTTCTCAATTTCCAATTGCTCACAATGGCTTCAAAGACTCTTAATCTCCTCCTCGGTCGGTGAGATCTCAAACTCCTCCGTCACTGTGCCTTTCTCTTTCCGATCGCCAGCACCCTGTAAGGCCCCAACTTGGGTGCTTAATTGATGAACCTTTTCCTCCATATGCCTAACAGTTTGCTTCCTCTATCGCTCTTGAAATTCTACAAGAGCCATTGTCTGCGAAGAGCAAAAGTTACTTTACAGTGAGATAAAGGCAAAAAGAAGAAAATCTAGAAGATAATACCATCAATCCAAGAGATTTAAGAGCCTCGTCGGCTTGCTCCATGGATATCTTGTGTAACTCCATATCGCAACGATAAAAGTCAAGCCGGTCGGTTATCTTCTCCGCCTCCGACAAGTCTACATAACTATATTTGTAACACCGACACTGCGGTGTCCGTACAAGCATACTGTTCATGAAAATAAATAAAATATTTCTCCGTTTACATATAGAGAGAGAATTTTAAATTATATTGATTTTCGATATTGAGGTATGTAGTTTGAAATTTTTGGGATATTTAAAATATCCGTATTTTCGATTTGTAAAGTAAAGTGAGTATAAAAATATCTAGATGATTTTTTTTATTATTCATTAATTTTTAATTAAATTTTATACATTATTCATTTAATTATTTATAAATGTATTTACAAAAAGAAATATAATGATGATAATAATAATAATAATAATAATAATAATAATAATAATAATAATAATAATAATAATAATAATAATAATAATAATTATAAAAAAAAAAAAAAAGAAAAGTCGAAATTAGGGCTAAGCCCTAATTTCTTCATTTTCTTCTCTCTCTCTCTCTCTTCCCCTCTTTCTCTCCCTCGCCGCCTCCTCTCTTCCGCGGCTGCCTTCTTCCGCCGCCGCCTCCACCGCGACAGCCGCCATCCGCCACGGCCGTCGTTACCACGTCATCTCTCTCCTTCTTTCTCTCGGCTTTTCTCTCTATCTCCCGCGAGCCTCTCTCTCCCTCTCGCGGATGCTCCACCACCGCGAGCCACCGCGGTTCTCCACCGCCGACCCGCGACCACCCGCAGCCATCGCGACCCACCACGGGTCGCCGCCTCTCTTTCCTGCTCGCGCGATACGCAGCGGCCCGGGTGCCATTGCCCAGCCTGCGCGCGCTGCGCGCTGCTCCGCTGCCGCGTCGCGCCCTGCCCCGCTGCTTCCGGCCCGCCGCCCCTCCTGCGCGTGCGCCAGCGTGCGCAGCCCTTGCGCGCTGCCTCGCGTGGCCGGCGTGTTGCTTCTCTGCTCGTGTGCCTTGTCCACTACAAAGGTAAGATCAAACCCTAACCCAAATTCTAGGGTTTCGATTTCTTGGAGATTTATACTAAATTTGTTGACTTTTGCTTCGAATTGGAAGCATTGTAGGTTTCGGACTAAATCGAATATCGCACGGACGTTAGGGTTTTGGACCGCAGTGAACCCTAGGTGAGGGAAATGCAATCCTTTCTATATTTGAGTTATTTTATTGAATTTAGGATTGAAATAAGAATTAGAAATTTTATGTATGCTTTGAAATAAGTTAGATTAAAAGGAAATGTACTTTCCTGAAATTTTATATAAAATTATTTATGTTAAGCTTAGAATTTGATGTAAATTGGGCTGCAAAGTATGATTGAATGTCTTAGAATGTATTAGAGTTTTGTTTGATTGGTCGGTGTAGTTTTCCTTGAGATTTGAAATGAAATTGGCATGAATTAAATTTGGATTATGTAAATTCGGGAGAAATTGGTAAAATTGAGGAATATTGTAAATTTAAAGTCGTTGGTGATTTGAAATGATTTCTCTTAGAGTTTAATTTGACGAATGCATGAAAATAATGAGAAATTGGGATTTGAGTTTAAGGATCGATGCAGTCTTTTTCATTATAAGATGTCCTACATATAGGCAATCAAAATACAAATTCTATATTATGAAAATAGACATTAATACCTTTGAAATGACATATGGGTTGAAGAAATCGGATGAGAATCGAAAAGTGTATGATTTTTCAAAGATTTTCAATCTTGAAGGAAATTTAATTATTTTAGACTTGCTTCCGACTTTGAGAGATTGTAGGATTGAAGTTGACTCAAATTTTGATTTTATTATTATTTATAAATGAAATACCCTTGATGACAAGATTGTGTGGCTAGAATTTGGGATGATTTGAGTGTATGTTGGAGTGTTAAAATGTGGATTTGATGTACTTGTGTTATTGACTATGTATATGTGAAATTGAGGCCAAAAGTGTGAGGATTTATGCATGTTGAATTTTGGATAGAGGTTAGTGAGTATGTGGATGTAAAAATGTCTTGATCGAATCCATTGGAGAGATTGAGAATGACTCTAGTAAGCAAGATGGAAGTTTATATGTGTATGTAATAAGGTATAGAAAGGGTATGCATACATATAGTGATATTGGTGTGTTAAAATGATATGAAAATGTACAATTGTAAAGAATGCGTAAAAGCATGTGTTTGTATTGATATGATAAATGTATAGAATTATATTGGGGTATTGAAGAGAAGAAGTTGATGAATTTTGAATAAAAGTGTGTTGGTGTATATGCTGACTCTTATGTACGGCGAGAGATTGGATTGGTATGAGCTTTGTGTAGGATTGATTGATTGATTGATTGAGGAATACCACTTGAGTCTTGTGGATATGTTGTAAGCATAACTCTCTACAAATGACGTGAGGTTGTCTGCCTTAGACACGAGACATCCTTAGCTTTAAAAATGAAATAAGAAACCTTTTGATTTGTAAAGGTGTATTAGAAGTTATAGCCTATTTTCTATAACTGCGCAGGTTTGAAACTTGCTGATTACATACATGCGTAAGTGTTGGATGTCTTGATCGAGGGGAGCACAGTTTCGGCACTTGTTGTGCATTATAGGGAGTGATTTACCCTCCCGTACACTGTGAGTGGGTTTTATTTCAATGTTTTCGTTTAATATGTAAACTCTGATTTACAACAGTTTGATAAATGAGCATAATTTATCGCGTGCTTAAAATGTTTTGACTGGCTTTGGAAATGATTTTTGTGAACCGATGGAGTGTCTGAAAATGTGGTTGAATTATGAAATATGCATCCATGTGTTGGAAATGTGAAATGTGCCATTTTATGATATATGTTGCATTTGGTTTATGAACCTGATTACGGCACATGTTTGATATGAAATTGATTTTGGCCTTGAGGGCCGTGATATGGATTGATGATATTGATTTTGGCCTTGAGGGCCTGGATATGTATTGTTCCGTAGCTACGAAGGACACCGTGAGAGGCGCTTTGGTGGCGTCCGGATATGCCTAAGGCCTGGGGTATCCCACGAGTTGTCGGGATTATATTTTTACGACACGGTACTAGGCAGGTTGAACCCGAAAGGGGGAGGATTTGGACACTCTTCAAATCTAGCACCTGGACGAGGTCCGTCGCCAACGCCGGGGTAGAGAGCACTTTAAATAAAATCGCATAAAACACCCCCGGTGCGCCTGTCATAGGTCGTGGTAGACCTCTGCCGGGAGTTTTACGGCTGGCAGCTCTATGATTTTGATGAAAGTATTTTGGATGCATATTTGATTTGTTGATGCGTGCAAATGATATATTGTTGAAATGAAAAGCATGATGATTTGAAATATGATTTATATACTTATGTTTTGACACTCCAGTTTCACACCCCATATTACACGATTACATTGACCCACTCACTCACTGAGTATTCTTCCCTGAATACTCACCCCTCCTCTTTCCCTCCCCAGACAGGATTATGGTGCTAGGGCGATGTATTTGGCTCGAGGGCTTGATAGCTCGTTGGTGGATTGGAGTTGACAACGGTGAGATTAAGTTTTAATTGAAATTATGAATTTCGTGTTTTATTGTCGACCCTGCGTGGTCTTGTTGAGGTCCGTAGTTGACCGTGTACATATTTTGGGATGACTGTATAAAATTATGTATAGTTATTTGTGAAACTCTCATATTTCACTTGCATTGAGGCATTTGTAAATGTTTAAAGTGTAAACTTGGGAATTTGTATTATATTTGTATAACTTTAGGCCCGCTCGGTGTAGCGGCTGTTCATGCTCTAGTTGGACATGACAGTAGAGGTCTGTGGCTAGGACTGTTGGTGATTTGTTAGCCTTGCGTTGTCTGGATGTCGGTTGGGAGATTTGGTGGATTGGTTGAGGCCGGGATGGCCATGTGTTTAAATTACATGATGATTTTTAATTTCACAGGTTTATACAGGTTTAATTGTACATGGGAGACCTTCGATTTATGGGGAGGTTCTGTCCGATTTTCTGTAGAAATACAGCCGGCATCCAGGTCAACGGGCGGCTGTTCACGATTCCCGGTTCGGGGCGTGACAATATTGCCTGTCCCCCAAGCTGATAGCTACCGTTCCTCTTTCCTTTGACCCCTTGTCACCATGAAAGGAACAAACATGGATAAAAAGAGGAATAGTTGTTCCATCAGATACCTTACGCTTCCCTTTGCAGGAAGGCCACAAAGGAATCATCCTCGATGGACAAAACAACTTCTTGGCAAACATTATTGCCTCCCTCAACATCCCAACTTCTGTACCAGTCGGTGAATTTCCGCTAGGTCCTCCCAAGGACAAACCCCTCTCACTCTCAGCCGGCAGAGTATAATCAATGCTATCCAACCCCACCGGTTCAACCTTGAATGCCTTGGATGGTACCGAAGGGGTGCATTTCTCTTTTTCCTCGACTGCTTCCTGACCCTCTTCCGATAGAGAATCAAGACGAACCAATTTTCTCCTCTTCAATGAGGGAAGCACTGTCAATGATTGGGTCCCAGATGACCCACTGGTCTTTGTTAAAGGATTCTCTAAGGTTGCGTCCCTATCGATCGTAACCTCCCATGGAGTCATCGACGAAGTCTGAGGTGTTTGTCAACCCGATATCCCTCATATCAATTAAAAGGGGCCTATCTATACTCCTCTTCTGCCTTATCAATAGGCCCACCAACAAGAGCATCTGATCGTCTGTCAAGGAATCAACTAGAATAACCCTTCGTGTAGAACAACAATAACTACCAACAGAATGCACAAAGTGAAATGGCGAAAAGGGTCTAAGGGCTCTAATTTGAACGTGGGCCTTCCCTCAGCACTAGGAAGCACTGGCATAAAGTCTCTGCTCTGAAATTCCACAAAGAAATATTTACACGCCCAGTCGCTATTAGAGGGTTTTTTATAATGAAACCCCCAGTCAGACTCCGGATGAGTTTGCAGCCTTTACTAGTCTCAGACCAAACCCTTCTTCGTACATCTCACCAGATAAAAAAGGACCGCTAGGATATCAAAATCAAAGCGAAAACAACAAAACTCTAACAAAGAAGCTACAGCGACAATAAGGCGCCAAGACCCGAGAGTCAACAAAGTTGGGAATATATTCCATCACTATAGTACTTCAACAAACGGGCTAGTATACGGCACCTTCAACCCAAATTTCACCATTTTTTTATACGTCGGGACACAGTCCTGAGGGGCCTTATTCGCCGTATCACCATCAGTAGCAGAAACTAAGGTATAATCATCACCCACCAGCATGGCGATCTGAACCTCTTGAAGTTCCAATACCGACATGGTACTCCTGATGTCGTTGATGCTCTGAGCAATGGAACTTTTTGTTATATCTTTCGCAAAATCTTTTTAGTGTATAGAGATAATTCGAAAGAAAGAATAAGCACAGAACAATAAAAATGATGGACCTCGCTTTGTGAAAACTTTTATAAGGGTTGTCAAGAGGTGGCTCACAAAAGTCGAAGAAACACTCATCTTATTGAAAGTTTAGCGTCTATTCTGAAAAGTCACTACTCATAACGCTTTTCTCACAAAATAATACTATATGTCGAGGGCAAATGATAGACCCCCTTTTTAGAAGGTCTTATAGCATAGAGTGGGCCCTATTTAGTAGCGATACGCTCAGACTACTTAAATAAGAATGGGTTTATGTCACCCCAACCTATTGATGGGATCCCCTCCCCGAATGGGCCTCAGTCGCCCCATCTAATCGAAGGGATCTATCTCCCCGAAAGCCCTTAATCATCCCATCTAATCGAAGGGATCTATCTCCCCGAAGGGTCTTAGTCGCTCCGTCTAATCGAAGGGATCTATCGCTCGATTTTATTTGCAAGGGTATTCAGTGGAGCCGAATACTTCCCTCTTCTAACCGATAGCAATGGAACCGAACATCCTTATCCCCTTCAATTGGTAACACTTAACTAACTAAGTTCCCTATTTCGACACAGAATGTATCTTCCACATAAGGAATGAGACCTAGAAGATCTAATCGATAAGAGAAAAAATCTTCTTATATAATTCAGTTTCCTAAGTAATCGCAACATCGAATCTTTAATGTTTGGAGATCTGGAATCCCAGGATCATTTCATAAGGAAACTAGGGTTTTTGCAAAGTCATCCATGACACGGATCTAAGGGGAACATTATATAACAACGATAGAGGCATCAGGTCAGGTAAGTCCTCTAAACCTACACAGAACATATAAAGAACAAAGGGAGATCTGTCCTCCCTCAACTCCCAGTCTATTTATCCTTTCAAAAACTGTTCTTTTTGACTTGAGTGTCAGAGTTTCCCCCGTCGGAGTACCCTCTAGTAGTCTTTTGCTGGTTTCAAGCCTCACCATCAGCCGTTCGATCTAGTCTAAAAGAGTCAGATCTATTGAGATGAAACCCACCTCCAACACAAAACATTTGCATATAGTTTGATTTTCTTTTATTATAACAGAAATCAAATCTTAGATCACAGGATCAGAAGAGAGCTGAACTATCCTTTGGGGATGCATATAACTTGAACAATGAAAAATCTCTCTTTGCCTCTTCCATGATAGATGTTCAAACAATTTGAAATTGTACCTGTTTGAGGTGACAATACGGATTTGCCCGTAATCAAATGAGTGTTGTCCTTAGGGTTCTCTTTCTCTCTTTGCCTCTTCTTTTCTCAATTTTGATCTATCAACTCTTTTCCTCTTTCTTTTTCATTGTAACATTCTCTCACATCTTTTCTCTACTTCTGTTCTTGACTTTTTCCCTATCTCATCTCGATCAATTGATTCACTAATTGATAGATCAATCTCTCTCTTTCTCATTCTCGATTGAGATTGAGATCAACAAGTTTTAAACAATGTTCTCTCTTCTTCCTTCGGTCTTTACAAAAGGACTTTGCTCTTTATGTTTCTCATGCAGTAAAGATATATTGAAAAGAGAGTGAAAATGAGAGGTATAACAGACCAGCTAATTAAAGGCATATGCTAAGGGCACGTACCCTCGACAACATGTATGAAACTCAAAGGTTACAAAATAAAATTACAAAACAAGAGATAACAACTAAGTTAAAAAGTATTCGGCTCAATAAGAATGCCAACTATTAGTTCATGTCAAAAGGTGTACAGATACAACAAGATAACACTATATGTTCCCTTGTACTATATTCGCCTCTCGGCATATATGTCTTACTGGCTTGCTATATCCCCTCATGTCTCATAAGACTTTGAAGAGAGAGAAAGAGAGAGAGAGAGAGAATGCAACATATCCTTATCTGCAAACATAGAGATAATCATGGTATAGTGTTAAAATATTATAATCTAGAAAGAAAGGTAAAATCAGAACACATGAAGGTCAAAGTAGACTGCAAGGGTATGTCCATCCCTTGCCTAACAGGGAAGAGGCACAATCACAACACATTCACAACATAAAACGTATGTTCTGTATCATCACCACATAGCATAAATGATTCAGAAAACAAAATACCAACAAGGTAACTATGGCTCAATCCAATATGTGGGCCATTGGCCCACTTTGCAAATGCATTAAGCAGATAAACTAAGTCGAACCAGGTTAAACAGGTCAAATTAGGTCAAAATGGTCAACTCTGATCAAAATAGTTCAACATGAGTTAAATGGGTCAAAGCATACCACTTAAAAGTCTAAAGGAAACATAATCCTCGGTTTTGGTACCATGATGAACTTATTGTAGTTACATGTTACACAAAGGCAAACAAAGCAGACAAACCTCCTCATTGTAATTATGATAAGGCATCGTAGTTATGGTGAAGGTGCGGTATTATGTTTTACGTACCCCATCATGACTACAATAAGCATGTCATAGTCATGATACAAACTACATCCTCATGGTAGGCTTATTGCAATCATGATAAAACTATCGTGACTATGGTGACGCTAACACAAAAGCAAAATTCGATCTCTCTTGACTTTTTCTCTAACTCTACGCTAGGGCTTTGGCTCCACGACCACTTAAACACCAAAGAACACTTAGATCAAGCTAAAAAGGCGTAGAGAGAGAAGAGAAAATTATGAACAAAGAGGGAGAAGGGAAGAACAATACCATCGCCTTCAAACCATCATCTGAACTACAAGACAACAATCTTATTCTTAATATGAAACAAAGATCAAACTAAGATCATATTAGAGAAAGAGAGTGAGAAGACTCTACCCTGAATAAATGGAGAGAGAGAAAAATGAAAAACAGGAGAGGAGGTAGAGAGAGAAGGGGGAAAAGAAATGAATAATTTTTTAGGTGTCATGGGCCTGGCCCAAGATTTGTGATTTTCAAAACTCTCTCATACTTAAATCCAATTGGGATTAATTTAGAATTAGGCTTAGAAAAGGATAAAACTAATTTAAGGAATTAAGATATCAGAGCTTTGCATTTAGTTCCATACAACCCAAAAAGGAACTTACAAAGAAGCCTTTAAAGAAGAGAGACAATCCCCTAATCCTCCGAATAAAGGTTAACGCCCAACATGAAACCAAGAATATTAAAGAAGGCAAAAGCATGACTTGACTTGGGACTCAAGACAAGAGGGAGGTTTGCAAACTCGAAAAACCTTCCAAAATGAATCGAGCAGCATCCCTAATTTTATATCTTAACCCGAAAGGTGCTATAATATTTAGGATGTGATGGGACCATGTCCTAAAGGGTTCTGATGGGACCCCAATCAAAAGGTTCAATACGTTTAAACACAAATGGGGTTATGTTGCCCCGCTCTACCGATGAGGTCCATTTCCCTGAATGGGCCATATTGCCTCGACCCACCTAGAGGATTTGTCATCTATGGTATTTTATTCGTTATTCAGCTAATTCCTAATGAGGTCTATGCAATCAAATCATGAAAATGTTTGGTTCTTCTGAATACTTGTCCTTCTCTACATTTGACCAATAGCTAGCAGCTTCTAAAGGGACCGATACTTCCAATTCTCGTCGACCAGAGACAATATTCAAATGGATCTCACAACAACTCTTGTTTCCTATCTCAGCACGAAATATATCTTATGGATAAGGAAGGAAACCCTCAAGAATCTAATCGATAAGAGAAAAAATCTCCCTGTATAATCAAACTTCCTAAATGATAATGATTTCAAATTTCAGACATTTGAATTCCGAAATTTTTGAATCTCCTCGTATGGAAACTAGGATTGTAACACCCAAAATGTACACAGTTCTTACGGACTCCATATAAGAGCCTTCAATACATCAAAACCAAGTAAGTTCTCTTGATTTCACACTCGGCACACAAATCATAGGGAGATCCATCCTCCCTTCCTCTCTCAGTCTGTTCCATTCCTTTCAAAAATTGCTCATTCTAACTTAAGCATCAGAATCTCTCGCGTCAGAGCATATTCCGACGATCTTTTATAGGTTTCGAGCCTCTTTATCGAGTATCCGTTCGAGTCATAAGAAGCAGGATCTTTAGAGTCAACACCCATCTCCAACAAATTGACACCATCTGTGGGAGCAAACTAGAGAAATTTTGTTGAATTCTCTGGATCACTAGATCGATATGCCTCCAAAACGGAGAATCAGAACCGCATCGAAGGCCGCATCTGCCATGGATAGCCATACTGCTACCTCCATTGATGTAGCCCTTCCTGTGGTCCCCACTCACTCTATTGACAATCCTCTCATTCATGTTTAACCTGCTCGCTCAGAGCAGGTCCCACAACCTGTGGCTCAATAACGCCCAGCTATGCCTCTTGCATCGAAATCCCAAGAACAAATCAGTCAACCTCAAATAGACTGGCTAAAGTCCAAGATCGAGGACATGAGCAAATAGTTGGAAGGCCTTAGCCACGCCGTGAGGCATGAGGGCTAGTCTTCTTCAAGTGGATCTGGGCATGTATGCCCCCAATGCCAAATGCCACCGCTCAACTAAGAGCCCTTGGCATCTTCCCGCCATGATCTTGAAAACCTAAGGAAACAAGTTAAGCAACTCATAGCTGATAAACTTAAACAGGCCAACGCTTGAGAAAACCAAGCCCCTCTTTACCCTACTAACACTTCATCTTTCAGCCCAAAAGTCTCTTCGGAATTGATATCCCGTGACGTACTTTTGCCCCTATGGAAAGATACGACAAAACAACTGATCCTTGTGACCATATGGTATACTTTGTAATGGTGATGATCTCAAGAGACATGACGGATACCACCATATGCAAGCACTTCCCTACCATTCTCAAGGGGAATGCATTAATATGGTTCAACTCACTCCCACCGTTGAGTATAAAAACTTTCTCTCAACTTCGGTAGCAATTCAAGATGGACTTTGTGATAAGTTGGGGAGCAAAGACAAAATTCACATCTTTACTATCGTTACACCAAAGTGAGGAGGAACCCTTGAAAGACTTCTTCGAAAAGTTCAAAACAGAGATGATGAAAGTTCCAGTCTTGGACCATTCTATCGCGCTGGCCTCACTGCTCACTGGATTGTGCCCTTCAAGCATGAAAACTTCGATCGTGAAAAATCCTCTCTCCACTATTCAAAAGTTTTACTCTCTGTTGAGAAGTACTTTGTGGTCGAAGACGCTGAGACCTTCGACCGAAGGAGAAACCGATCGTCTAAGAGATAACGTAGTCGATCGCCCCAATAGCTCTTACCAAAGAAAAATCGACCAAGTCCTCCACCTCCTCAAAATTTCAATGCTTATACCCTTTTAAATGAGACTCCCAGTCAAGTTCTACTCCAACTCAGGGACCAACCTTATATCTGACCGCCTCCCCAATCCACAGAGGATAATCCCAAGAAGGATAGGACCAAGTATTGTTACTTCTATCACGAATACAATTACATGACTGACAATTGCAGAAAAGCTCAAAGACGAGCTAGAATTCTTGGTCTGACACGAGAGATTACAAAGGTTCATCAGTAGAGAGGGGAGAGACATACCGAATCCTGACCGATAGGCACCACCATTATAGAACAGACCAGACGATCAACTGGTCACTCAACCATCGACTAATCGTCAGCATAGAGTGATCCTCTAAATTCATAAGGAGTAAGCCTCTCGAATGCCACACTGGACGTTTTAGACCGTCTAAATAGTTCACAAGGAAGCAAGACCGAACACCTGGTCACACCAATCTTCTACTCGTCTAACATCCCTCTCCCAACTCTGCCAGAAGTACTAATGACTCATATTAGCGAATAGGCTAAAGGCAAATGACCGATTATCGGTTTTACTGATGAAGACTTAGTCGGGGTGGATCCAAATTGCCACAATCCTCTCATTATTACTACCAAAATTGGCTTGTACGAAGTCCGAAGGGTTTTTGTCAATCAAGAAGTAGGGTGCTATCTCTTATACTAGGTTGCATTCAAACAGATGGGCTTTGGCCCTACACATCTCCAAACCCATACAAGTCCAGTTAAAAAACTCTCCGGTGAATGAATATACCCTGAAGGGATCATTTTACTCCCGATCACACTTGGTGTCAGGACACGACCCGCAGGTCCGAACATGTAACAACTGTCGCGTAATCTAGAAGTATGTGCTATCGCCAACACGCACCCCAAGATCCCGTAAGGCTATGATAATACCTTTTCCAATAAAGAAATCCAGATTGCACAATATTTTAAACCAAAGATATAATAAACAAAAAGTTGTTTAGTGTTTCAAAATACATCTTTCAAAACATAAAATTTTACATTAGAAAAACATGAGGAAAATATATTACATGAAGAGTTTCAAAAGTGTCCTCCGATGGGTCCAATTATATGCACAAAATCCTCATCAAGAGGGACCAATACCACCATCGGCCTCGGACAGCTCTCCTCTTCGACTGGATCTAGCTACCGATGAGATGATTTTGTCTCTACACTTCCTCTGAAAAGGGATAAGAGGAGGGGTGAGTATATGAATAGCCAGTGAGTGGAGTGTAGTGGTATAGCTATGTAAATGAATGAGTAGTAAGTGTAGAAGTGTCAAACAACATTTTCAAAACATATTTACATTCCAACCAAGCATAAAGTTATCATCCAAACATTTATATGAAGAGCCATGACTTTTCCACAACACAATGTACACTTTTCCATCATCATGGGGTTTGCCTCAAAATCTCTCAACCAATGGCTTGACCCGGACCATCCGGCGGAACCGTCAAGGGGTTTTCACTGCCATCGGTCATAAAAAATCAACTCCGACCTTGACGTTAGCTCGCGGCCTCTTCGGAGGTGCAACCGGATAGTCCCACAATGGACAGAAGAGGTGTCTCCCAAACCGACCACCCCTTGTCTACCAACAACAACAATGCCCTCACCACATTGCCCCGTCGGGCCACACCGTGTAGGGAATGACTATAGCCATTTGGGGGTTTAGGCTCATACTCCAAGCCAATACATGTACCATGGGGGCTCAAGCTCATGCCCCAAAGCCAATACATAAACCATTTTTAGATATCACATCATGTACTATATAAATCATCTCATAAATCTAGCAAAATTATTCCCAGGAAAATTCAATAAGTCTCAAAATATATTAACAAGTGCATAAATCTCATGGTTTAAACAAAACACATTTTTAGAAACACTCACAATCACAAAAAATTTTATAAAATCAAGTTAAGAAAATCATTTTAGAAAATCATGAAAAAAAATCATTTCTCATTAACAAACACAACAAACCATCCACTCATAATACTAGAGGCGATGGCCACTTCTAGATTTTCTCTGCAGTAAAAGTCCTGTCTCGATCGGCTTTGTCTAACCCTTGGTTTTGTCTCCAAAGATCCTTCCGATTTGGGTCACGCCAAAACTCTTGATTTTTCTCTCTTTGTGACAGCACTAAATCCTTAGACTTTCCTCAAGATTTAAGACCAAAATCTAAGTTTAGAGAGTTCATATGTAGTTTGGAGTATTTAATCTAGACTTATGGTGGTGGATTGATTAGATTTAGGAAGAAGAGCGAAAAAGAGAAAGAAAGCGACGAGAATACTCTAGAGACAAATAAGCAGTGTCATTCCGTAGGTTCTAGAATCACATGCTTCTTTTATTCTCAAACACATTTCCAATAATTGTTTAGCAGTCCTCTCATATTCCTAAATTGCACAAATGCCCAATTTTCCTTTTGGGTTATTGGAAAATTCATTCAAATAAGTTAAAGTATTTATTTTATTTTATTTATTTATTGATTTATTTTTGTTCTGTTAAGAAGATATGATCGGTATTAAACAAGAGAAATTGGAATGTAAAATATAACTTATGAAAAATAAATTAAAAATGTTCAAAATTTGGAATATCCCCTATTATGGAGTATGATATAAACAAAGGATAATATAAATGAAGAGAATAAGTAGCTTGGTGGTAACATATTTTTGTGGATGTCTCAAACCATGGGTTCAATTCCCAACAATGGCAAACAAGTCTTGGACAATTTGCAAGGTGAATGTCAACATGTGTTCGGTGTATATGTTTGGTGGAGAGAGAAGGTGACGGAATAGGTGCAAGCTTTGACCGATGGCATGACCAATGGGTAGTGGCAATGCAAATTGAAAAGTATTTGTTCAAAATCCACCAAATGCAACTGCAAATAAAGTATAAGGTGATTACAAGTCCAATCGAAGGCAACCCGAAGGGAAATCAACCGAAGGCAAATGTACTCCACCGAAGGCAAATGTATGTGAAGGGAAATGTACCGATGGGCTCTCTACTATGGCAACTTCATCAACAGGCTCATTGAAAATATTGGTTGGAGATATTGGTAGATTAATATCAAGGAGTATATGGAAGGAAGAACCGATAGACAACTGGAAGGAAACAATATTCAAAATTATAAGTGCACCGATAGATCAATAGATCAATATACCGATTGTATAATTATCTCAATACCGAACAAGTAAGATAGATAATAGAGTAAGGTACCGATGAAAAAATAATTGAACATAAAAGTGTATCGACAGGTGTATAAAATGAGAGATTACAAGTTCTATCTTTCACTGTATACCTAAAGCTCTCACAATTTCAATACCGATAGGCTCTCACTATACCGAAGGGAGTTTCAATACCAACAAATGGTTAGATGACCAATAGGAATTTAGGAACTTATTACCGACAGAGAAATAGTATATCGATAAACTATAAATTTTATGCTACGACCAAGAAATAATACCGATGGGGTTTTCACTTGTAAAACAGCAGATGGTCGTTACCAACTACCTATCAAGAAATCAAAATTTAAAAAATTGTTTACTGATCACCAAACTTTTACCGAAAAGTTAAATTCTACTTAATCACAATTTAAACTTTACCGAATACTAACACCATAGTAATCGATCGGTTAAAATTATCAATCTACTGATAGATAGTCTCCAAATCAAATTTTACTAAATACCAAATACCAAACTACTAAAGCCTTATAGGAAAATCAGATGTTACCAAATACTGAACACTCAAATAACCAATAGCTCTGATAATCAGGACTCTAATGATCGGTAACATAGAAATTTTAAAATCCATCGACTAAGTATTTAAAGAATTCCTGATAACTCTAAATGACAAAAATTCATATTTTTCCACATTTTCACATATATAAAAAATTTTCAATTATCCATTTAAAGCAAAAATCACAATCCAGACTTGTCCGACGTTACAATTCCTACCCCCTAAAAAAATTGTCTTTAAAATTTCGGTTTAGCTTATTCATGACTCCTTTAGACTCCCAAGTCATTTCTTTTACATGTTTATTCTTCTATAGAATCCTTATCAATTGGAACTCAATTATTTTCTCAACTCCTTAATTTGCTACCCTTGGATGGCTATCTTTCAGACTCCAAAATTTAAAATTTTTCCTCACTTTAATTGGAGACTTCAAGGATCAAATTACCTCAACTTTGTATCTCATGTGGTGTAAGATTTTCTAAATTCCCAAAGTTTTTTTTTTTAAATAATATAAAGTGCTACTAGAGTGGCAGAATATGTTCAGGGTCATCGACTAGAAAACCAAATTTCTAAATTATTTATTCACAGCTCACTCTTCTCCAAGTTATTGCCATTCGGCTGTCAACTAATTAAACCCATTAAAAGAAGATAATCACCTAGAATGTATAACCATTTTGTCTTGGACATTTGCTAGTCCTTGTTATTTCACATATATATATACTTACAAACTTCCAACCACATATGCTATACCACCCTGTCCATTCTCATCTTCTTTCAAAATTTATGCACTTTATTTGTTCCAACACTTCCAATAACCAAAGAAACTTTTCATTTTACAAATTCAGTGAATCCTGAGTCAATGAATGTACAGGCACCAATCACCAAAATTTTTATCATATTTATTAATATAAATTGCCAAGTGATTATTTGTCAAATCTTTTAATACACCTTTCCTACATACTTCGTAAAATATGGCATCTAATCATAGACATTAACTAATCTAAATATACTTCTAAAAGAGTCATCAACACTTCTAATATCATACAATTTACTCGACAAGACTCACATATTCACCACATAGTAACACTAACAATCATCACAATTCATTATATAAAACTGATGTTCAGGATCAGTTCATCAATTTATCTCTATCATGCAATGATTCAATGCTTATAGTAAACCTCAATTATCAATGGACACCAATAACATGCTTTTCAAATCAATAAACTTATAATTAATCGAATTTACCTATAGCAATATCAAGGTTGTTCTGTTTCTCTTCATTAGTCATCGCATAGATCCTAGTTTGGATTCGAGGTTGAGGACGTCTGGGATTAGTAGCCACCGTGTTGCTGTCGGTCCCTGTCCTTAGAGTAGTATTAGAAGGAGCTACGACAGGGTCAGTTGGTCCACTCCTGGAACTACTAGAAAAGTCAAGATTTTGTTGATTCCCTTGCACTTTCAAACCCATTTCAGGACAAGCATTTTGGAGATGGCCCTCCTCTCCACAATAATAACACCTTCTAGGCTTGTTGCAAGGACCAAGGAGAAATTTCTTACAGTTTCTGCAAGGATCCCTCTTGCTATCTATTGTCCTGCTCCCAGACACGGCACCAGTATTTAGGGCAGCCACATTGGAAAAGTGTTGACCTTGGGGAAAGCCAACAGATCTCATGCTGGAGACACCACTATAAGAACTTGTGCTCTTACTTTTCTTAAAACTTTGACCTGAGGTGAATTCAGATCTCCTTTTCTTTCTATAGCTCTCTCCAATCTTTCCTCTTTCTTCAACTATCTTCTCAGCTCTCAAGGCTAACTATAAAACATCCTTAAAAGTGTGAGTTTGGGTAATCGACATCTTTTCCCCAATGTTCAAGTTCAGTCCTTCCTCAAATTTGGAGCACAAATACTCTTCAGAAGCCACAAACTCCGGAACAAATAATGATAACTCCCTCAGCTCAGTCTCATATTCCGCCACCAATTTGTTTCCTTTCCTAAGGTGGAAGAATTCTTTTCTCTTTAAATCTCAATAAAATCTAGTATAATACATGTCATCAAATTGCCTAAGGAACTCACTCCATGAAATGGGGGTAGAGGATCTCATTTTCAAGTTCTCCTACCATGTGCGGGCACTCTTGTCAAGCAACCTTACGGCAACCATAAGTTTCATCTCATCATCTAATCTCATGTCAGATACAGTTTCCTGAACTCTATTAATTCCATCGTTTGCCACCATGGCATCACTAGTACCCGAGAAAGTCTCACAACCTAGTTATCTTACTTCCTTGATCAATTTGGACAACTCAATGGTTGGACGGACTGATGAAACAACTGCCGGTGGAGGGGAAGCTACCAGTGTCAAGGGAGTGTTTGTTGGGACGGTAGTGTTTGGTGGAGGGGAAATTTGAGTTTGGGTTTGAAATTGAACACCATACTTGCTCCACCATTCTATACACTATTGGAATGCAACAAGTGGTGGTGGAGGAATCTTAGATAGTGCAACCAAAGGATCCGGTGCACTAGCTGGGGGAGCACGGGAAGATGAGGTAGTCTCGTGCTCAAAACAAGAGATCTCAGTCAAAGTTTTTGTCTTCCGACGAGGAGCCATTGGATTTTTACAAGAGGAAAACTTATCTTAGCTCACTAAAATAGATAAACCGATAATGCATTCATGCCTAACGTGACTCCATTTACTAGGACCCATAGGAGGCTTTTTGATACCAAAATATTTAGAAACAAAGAAACCAATAGAGACTTAAGAAAATATTTGAAAAAATTTAAAATTATTTGAAACATTCAAAAATACTCGAAAACATCTAATAACTTCAAAACCTTTGCTCTGATATCAATATAATTGTCATGTCCCGACCCGCAGGTCCGAGCACGCAACAACCGTCGCGTGATCTAGAAGTACGTGCTATCACCAACACGCACCCCAAGATCCCGCAAGGCTATAATAATACATTTTCCAATAAAGAAAATCAGCTTACACAATATTTTAAAACCAAAGATATAATAAACAAAAAGTTGTTCAGTATTTCAAAATATATTTTTCAAAACATAAAATTTTACTTTAGATAAACATGAGGAAAATATATTACATGAAGAGTTTCAAAAGTGCCACAAAATCCTCATCAAGAGGGACCAATACCACCGTCGGTCTTGGATAGCTCTCCTCTTTGGCTGGATCTAGCTACCGATAAGATAATCTTGTCTCTACACTTCCTTTGAAAAGGAATGAGAGGAGGGGTGAGTATAGGAATACTCAGTGAGTGGAGTGCAATGGTATAGTTGTGTAAGTGAGTGAGTGGTGAGTATAGAAGTGTCAAACAACATTTTTAAAACATATTTACATTCCAACTAGGCATAAAGTGATCATCCAGACATTTTATATCAAGAGTCATGACTTTTCCATAACACAATGTATACTTTTCCATCATCATGGGGTTTGCCTCAAAATCTCTCCACCGATGGCTTGGCCCGGACCATCCGGTGGAACCCCCAAGGGGTTTTCATTACCATCGGTCATAAAATATCATTCCCGACCTTGGCGTTAGCTCACGGCCTCTTTGGAGGTGCAACCGAATAGTCCCGAAATGGACAAAAGAGGTGTCTCCTGGTCCGACCACCTCCTTGTCCACCAACAACAACAATGCCCTCACCACGTTGTCCCGTCAGGCCATACCATGTAGGGAATGACTATAGCTATTTAGGAGTTCAGGCTTATACCCCAAGCCAATACACGCACCATGGGGGCTCAGGCTCATGCCCCAAAGCCAATACATAAACCATTTTTCAGATATCATATCATGTGACATATAAATCATCACATAAATCTAGAAACATTATTTCCAAAAAAATTCAACAAATCTCAAAATATATTAACAAGTGCATAAATCTCATGGTTCAAACAAAATACATTTTTAAGGACACTCCATAATCACAAAAAATTTTGTAAAATCAAGTTAAGAAAATTATTTTAGAAAATCATGAAAAAAATCATTTCTCATTCATAAATACAACAAACCGTCCACTCACAGTACTAGAGGTGATGGTCACTTCCAGATTTTCTCTGCAGTAAAAGTCCTGTCTCAATCGGCCTTGTCCAACCCTTGGTTTTGTCTCCAAAGATCCTTTCGATTTGGGTCATGCCAAAACTCTTGTTTTTTCTCTCTTTGTGACAGCACTAAATCCTTAGACTTTCCTCAAGATTTAAGACCAAAATCTAAGTTTAGAGAGTTCATGTATAGTTTGGAGTATTTAATCTAGACTTATGGTGGTGGACTGATTGGATTTTAGAAGAATAGCAAAAAAGAGAAGGAAAGAGAGGAGAATACTCTAGAGAGAAATAAGAAGTGTCATTCCGTAGGGTCTGGAATCTCATGCTCCTTTTATTCTCAAATACATTTTCAATAATTGTTTAGTGGTCCTCTCATATTCCTAAATTGCACAAATATCCAATTCTCCCTTTGGATCATTGGGAAAGTCATCCAAATAAGTTAAAGTATTTTATTTTATTTTATTTATTGATTGATTTATTTTTGTTTTGTTAAGAAGATATGATCGGTGTTGAACAAGAAAAATTGGAATGTAAAATATAATTTATGAAAAATAAATTAAAAATGTTTAAAATTTGGAATATCCCCTATTATGGAATATGATATAAACAAAGGATAATATAAATGAAGAGAATAAGTAGCTTGGTGGTAACATATTTTTGTGGATGTCTCAAATCATGGGTTCAATTCCCAACAATGGCAAGCAAGTCTTGGACAATTTGCAAGGTGAATGTCAACATGTGTTCGGTGTATATGCTTGGTGTAGAGAGAAGGTGACCAAACAGGTGCAAGCTTTGACCGATGGCATGACCGATGGGAAGTGGCAAATGCAAATTGAAAAGTATTTGATCAAAAATCCACCAAATGCAATTGTAAATAAAGTGTAAGGTGATTACAAGTCCAATCGAAGGCAACCCGAAGGGAAATCAACCGAAGGCATATGTACTCCAACGAAGGCAATTCAACAGAAGGCAAATGTATGTGAAGGGAAATGTACTTATGGGTTCTCTACTATGGCAACTTCATCGACAGGCTCATTGAAAATATTGGTTGGAAATATTTGTATATTAATATCAAAGAGTATATGGAAGGAAGAACCGATAGACAACTGGAAGGAAACAATATTCAAAATTATAAGTGCAACGATAGATCAATAGATCAATATACCGATGGTGTAATTATCTCAATACCGAACTGGTAATATAGATAATAGAGTAAGGTACTGATGGAAAAATAATTGGACATAAAAGTGTACCGACAGGTATATAAAATGAGAGATTACAAGTTCTATCTTTCACTGTATACCCAGAGATCTCACAATTTCCATACCGATGGGGTCTCACTATACTGACGGGAGTTTCAATACCAACAGGTGGTTAGATGACTAATAGGAATTTAGGAACTTATTACCGACAGAGAAATAGTATATCGTTAAACTATAAATTTCATGCTACGACCAAGAAATAATACCGATGGGATTTTTAATTATAAAACAGCAGATAGTCATTACCGACTACCTATCAAGAAATCAAAATTCAAAGAATTATTTACTAATCACCAAACCTTTACCGAATAGTTAAATTCTACTTAAACACAATTTAAATTTTACCGAATACTAACACTATAATAACTGATCGCTTAAAATTATCCATATAGTGATAGATAGTCTCTAAATCAAATTTTACTAAATACCAAATACCAAACTACTAAAGTCTTATAGGAAGATCAGATCCTATCAAATACCGAACACTTAAGTAACCGATGGCTCTAATAATCAGGACTCTAATGATCGATAACATAGAAATTTTAAAATCCATGGACTAAATATTTAAAGAATTCCTAATAACTCTAAATGACAAAAATTCATATTTTTATTCCAAATAATTATTCTTTCATATTTTCACATATATAAAAATTTTCCAATTGTCTATTTAAAGCAAAAATCACAATCCGTACTTGTCTGGCGTTACACTTGGTGCGCCACCAAACCATGCAACAGCCACAACGATATTCAATATGGTTAATCTTCCCTCGCCCTATAATACTATCTTGGTAAGGCCAGGTTTGAACGCCCTAGAGTCCTGACTAGCACGAAATATATGAAGGTTAAATTCAAAACTCCATTCGAAATTATGACATTGTCTTGTATCCAAGAGCTTTCGGTACCCACCTCGAAGTGATCATCATTCGATTGTTTTATGCAGTCCTTATGTTATTTTAGTAGTATTCTTCCGTTCGGCAGTGAACATGGAAGACTATTTTATCGTTTGCATTCTATCGAACTGTTTCTATCGATTGCTCTCTATAAAAAAGAAAATGTTGTCAATAAGTGATCTATTTTCCCGAACAGGCCTTCGTTGCCCTGGCTTACCGAATGAATTTATCTCTCCAAACGAGTTTGCGTCGCCCTGGCCTACCGAAAGGATTTATCTCCCCGAATGACCCTGCATTGCCCTAATCTACTGAAGGAATCTATCTCGTAGAACGGGTTTGCGTTGCCCTAATCTACCGAAGGGATCTATCTCCCCGAATGGGTGTACGTCACCCTGACCTACCAAAGGAATCTATCTCCTTAAACGATCGTGTGTCACTCTGACCTACCAAAGAGATCTATCTTCTCGAACGGGGTTGCGTCGCCCTAACCTACCAAATGGCTCTATCTCACTGAACGGGTCTGTGTCGCCCCTGACCTACTGAATGGATCTATCTTCCGAATGGGTCTGTGTCGTCCTGACCTACCGAAGGGATCTATTTCCCTGAATGAGACTATGTTATCCTAACCTACCAAAGGGATCTATCTTCCCGAACGGGCCTACGTCACCTTGACCTGTCTCCCCGAATGGGCCTGCATTGCCCTGACCTGCCAAAGGGATATATCTCTCCAAAATGACCTACGTCACTCGGACCTACTCCCTGAGCGAGCCTGCTCCGCACCGACCTATCGAAATGATCTATCTCCCTGAACGGGCTTACGTCGCCCTAACCTACCAAAGGGATCTACCTCCCCGAGTGGATCTGCATCGCCCTGACCTACCGAAGTGATCTACCTTTCCAAATGGGTATACATCGCCCTGACCTACCGAAGTGATCTACCTCCCCAAACGGGTCTGTGTCGCCCTGATCTACCGAAGAGATCTACTTTTCCAAATAGGTCTGCATCGTCCTAACCTACCGAAGGGATCTATCTCCCCGAACGGGACTACATCGCCCCCAAATGAGCCAAACTATTTTCATTTAATTATTTATGGAATTCCTAAAAGGAAAAAATGGAAAATTTTTAATTTTAAGTTAAAACATAATTAATCTCTAATTTAAATAATTAACAAGCCAAACTATTTTCATTTAAGAGTTTAACACCAAGGGTATTAAAACAATTAAAGGAGATTGACTCTCTCATGTGCCATTGATGTTGTCAGGTCTCATGCATGTAGTAATAGGATATTAGATTTTTTTAATCAATCTCTTAAATTTAAATTTTAAAATATCAAAAAAATATCATAAAAATTAACCCTTAAATTGAGTCATACTATTATTTGATTAAATTAGTCAAATTTCCTGAATAGTAAAACAAAAAAAATTGATGTTGTCATCACTCTCTGAGATAGAACAAGTTTAAAAATAACCTCAAAATACAAATTATTTATATTTTTAAGTTGATAATTAAAATTTTACTAAAACTATATTGATTAAAAGTACTTAACAACATAATACCCAGGTTTTTTCATACAAAATAAGTACAAGAAATTAGTGAAGTTTTTGAACAATTAATGATAATCCATGACTTAGATAACAAGTCGACTATATTGAAAAATCTTATCCAAAAAAGAACATCATTTGCTCTTTATTGTATTTCACAAAATTTAACAATATAATAAAATAAAGATTTTACAGATAAACATTTATTTTTTTAATTAATATACAAATTATTTATATTTTTAAGTTGGTAATTAAAATTTTACTAAAACTATATTGATTAAAAGTACTTAATAACATAATACCCAGGTTTTTTCATACAAAATAAGTACAAGAAATTAGTGAAGTTTTTGAACAATTAATGATAATCCGTGACTTAGATAACAAGTCGACTATATTGAAAAATCTTATACAAAAAAGAACATCATTTGCTCTTTATTGTATTTCACAAAATTTAACAATATAATAAAATAAAGATTTTACAGATAAATATTTATTACAGATCACCTCTCATAATGAATAAATTTGTCATAGATTTATTTCATTGTCCCACCTAATGAATCATTAGGATTCGTTTTTAATAAAATTTATAGATTTCATAGTTCTCATCTCTTTTCTTTTGGCTCTCGTCTCTTTTTTATTAATAATTAGATCTGAATTTTATAATTATAATAAAATTTTGAGTTGAATTAGTTCACATAAAATTTCGGATAAATAATGGAGTAAGGTCAACGGAAGGTAAAAAAAAGAAAAAAAATAAACGATGACACATATTCGATTACATTAGAAAGGTAATTTTGCTCCAAAAAAAATAATAATAAAGAAAACGGCAGAAGTCATCATCTCGCAAAATTAACGGTGGGGATCAGATAAAAAAGAATACAGTCTACCAATCCAACATGTAGAGAAAAACACAAAATCATCACTCCAAGCTTATGATAGCGATAAAAATTTGTCAGCAAAGAACAAACACACTGACTTACTCCGAAGTCACGCCTCCCTCTCTCTCTCTCTCTCTCTCTGTTGCTGTTGATTCTTTTGTTTCGAAGAGAGAGAGAAAGAAGGATGACTTCAAGAACCCCAGGAACAGCAGTAGCAAACGGAGAGCACCACAATCACAGTGACAGCACAAGAAGGCAAGGAGAAAGGCGAGAGGAACACCACCATCACTACTACCCAACGACGCCGTATTATTCATCCTCATCAGCTGCTTCCTTCAAAGGTTGCTGCTGTTGTCTTTTCCTTCTCTTCTCCTTCCTCGGCCTCTTAATCCTGGCCGTCGTTTTAGTCATCGTCCTGGCCGTCAAACCCAAGAAGCCCCAATTCGATCTGCAGCAAGTGGGCGTACAGTACGTGGGCATCACAGCCAATCCAACCACCACCGACTCCGCTTCTCTGTCTCTCAACATTAGGATGCTTTTCACGGCGTCCAATCCGAACAAGGTTGGGATCAAGTACGGGGAGTCCAGGTTTACTGTGATGTACCGCGGGATTCCGTTGGGGGAAGGGAGAGTGGCGGGGTTCTATCAGCCGGCGCATAGTGTTAGACAGGTGGAGACGAGTGTGGCCGTTGATAAGGTGAACTTGATGCAAGCGGACGCTGCCGATTTGATCAAGGATGCTTCCCTTTATGATCGTGTGGAGCTCCGCGTTTTGGGTGACGTTGGTGCTAAGATCCGCGTCTTAGATTTCACTTCCCCCGGTGTTCAGGCAAGCAAATCCCCACCGCCCTTCTCTTTTTACCATTTTGACACACACACACTCTGTCTCTCTCTCTACAATGTGAATGTGGGGTTGCTTTTCACTCTCTCTCTCTCTAGAATTTTGCCCATCTGTGTCATTCCATCATTTTTACGATTTTGCCACTCTCTCTCTCTCTCTACAATGTGTGGAGTGGATAGCACTACTGGCCACTTTTTGCTTTTCTTTGCTAATTTGCGCCGCTTATTTGTCAGAGGATTTTCCTTTATTATTATTATTATTAATTTTCGGTGCTTTCCCGCGTTTTTTTGTTTTTGTTGCTATGAATTTACTGTTTGTTGTTATTTTACGGTTAATGTTGTTTGTTTTAGTATTCATGTGGTATGGATGGAAATTGGTTTTATGGGCCCAATCGAGGACCAAAAGACTAATCACTTCAAAAAATGAAATTTGGTATGACGAAAACGAAAGAGCTTTCTTTTTGCTATGTTTGGGGGCTGTAATCTCGTGGGTTTTTACTATTTTAATAAATTAAAAAAAAAATAGCTAAGACTCCCCCCCCTCCCCCAAAAAAAAAAATTATTGGAGGAGGGTTTGGTTACATAGAGAAGAGGGATTGATTTTTTTGTTTTGGGGGGGGGGGGAAGGGGTGTGATTGAAGTTTGAACACTTTGGGCATTACATGCTCCCTCTTTTACTAACCTTACCATAAATTTTGTCCATTTTAAACAAATATTTCTGTAATTAACCCTTGTCTGTACTATGTTTGTTTGTTTGTGTTACCTCTGGCCCTCTCTCTCTCTCTCAGAGATAATTTTCTTGTCCACGTCTTTGAGAGAATCCGTTATTTTTTTCCCTCTATGGCTCTTTGTCCTATGTTATTTGGAGTTTATATAGGAAGTTATTTCTAAGACGGTTCAAAAATTCCCATACTCATTTTTTTTAAATTAATTAGAAAAAATCTTGTTTTGGAAATATACTTTTCAAAAAGAGATTTTTTTTTTTTTAACTTTTTTGCTTTTATTGGGAAGATTGATTTGTTTAGATTGGATATCATTGTTCAATTTGGAAGTATAGAATTTACGAACAAGAAGAAAGAAAAAGCAGAGTTCTCTCTCTCTTTTCTCTCTCTCTGTCTCTCTCTAAAATGTGATACTTTGGTGGGAATATTTGCAGGTATCAGTGGATTGTGCGATAGTGATTAGTCCGACGAAGCAATCTCTCACGTACAAGCAGTGTGGATTCGATGGCTTAAGTGTATAATAATAAATCTGATTTAAATTAATTAAAACTTTGGGAAAAGGAAACTTAATTAGAGAGAAGGATTTGCAAAGCATATCACTTCCCTCTTGTTCTTCACTCTCCAAAAGCAAAGCCACCCATTTCACAAAATGCTAAGGTCTTCACTTTACCTTTTTTAGCCCTCACTCCAAAATCCATTTTGTTAAAAACCTTTTTATGCATATTGAAATTAAAATTAGTTTCCCTCGTGTAAATGCGAGTTGCTGACCACACTAAAGCATGGCCGTCCCAACCCACTTCCACTCTTCTCAATTCTACACTTTTAATCTTGCTTACATCTCTCTCTGTCTCTCTCTCTCTTTTTCTTTTTCTTTTTTTTTTTCTTTTTGGTTTCAGGGGTTGTCTACTCATCACTGTCCGATGTATGAGGTTTTGTCTTGTCTGATTAATCTAGATCAATCTACAATCGGATCTTTTTTTAGGAGAAGATTTTTCAATATAATTTTTTTTATTCTCACATCAACACAAATCAAAAAATGATTAAAACATCTCAACATCATTAGCATCATTTCCCACAAGTTGATCATCACTCCCCCCCCCCCCCCACTTTAATATCATCGTCGTCGTCTTCTAGATATGCCTAAAACCCGTCATGTAGCACCTTAAAAGTTGAAGGTTATGTAAGCTTACTAAAAACTGTCATAGGATGTATGCTTTGTACAATGATAGTTGTTGATGGTTCCACTAAAACCAACATCCCTATAACGGTAGGGTGTTAGGTCGTTGGAGGAATTGACAGTTCTAGTGAATAAGCCATAGCCTATTAAGCCATTACGCACCGGAAACAAAATTTCAACAATCTGTAGCACAAGCCCCCCAAGAGCTAAACATAAGTAACTGAAGAAGCCATTAAAGCTAAGCTAAGAAAGCAAGTAAAATTGATTTCTACCATTGAAATTGGAAACCATTTCAAGCTCTAGGTTTAAACCCGAAGCATACCAAACAAAAAAAAAAGTGGGGGTTGCATAGATTTTTTTTTTTTTTTTTTTTATCATGACTTAGTCGTCACCCGGTATCGAAATTGAATCTCGATTAAACCGGATCAATATTCTGTCGAGCCCAGAATATGGGGAGATCTTTTACTACTGTTATTTTATGTTGTTAAGATAACTCGAATCTGAGCTTTTGGAAACGAAATGCAATACCCTTTCCATTGCATCCATCTGTGGGGTTGCATAGATTGAAAAACCAAAATGAGGCAAGTAGAGTTACCTTTTGAAATGGGGGCTCTAGGTTGAGGAGGAGGTGATAGCTTTTTTGCGATGAAAGAACTAGGAACACGAATCAGGTCTCTAATCTTCGTCAATTATGGAAAGATCAAGAAAGAGGAGGATGATTCGGCCGTGGAAGGGAGGTTTGCTTTTGCTTTGGTCTAATGAGAAAAATCAAACATCAGCTGCAGACTCTCTCTCCCTCTCTCTTCTTTTTTTTTTTTTTTTTTTTTTATATATTTATCATCTGGTGTCTAAAGTTTTGTCTCAATTAATTCAAATCGACTTATCGTCAGACCCGATAGGGAGAGATCTCCTAAGGATGTTTTTTTCATTCTCATAAAAACTTAAATCCAAACATATGATTAAAAGATAAGGAATTCTTCCCACCATATTAATATCACTTTGTCTCTCTCTCTCGTACGGGAATGGGAACGGGAATGGGATATTGAAGACAAAACCAAAGTGGATTTCTGCGGTTATTAATGCGAGCCGGCCACAAAAACATCAAATAATATATCAACGTCTTGACTAAATCAATTAAATCTCTTGAAATAGTCCTACGTGATACTAAGATTACGATTTTTTTCCCCTAATTTATGGACCAAGTAATATAACACATAAAAGAAATGAAATGGATTCCAGGCAACGACATGTTAATGATAGTAGTAAATTATATTAATGTCTAATTGATTCAATAGTCTATCATTAATATCTCTTAAATAAAATTTTGAATTCAAATCTTGTGTATGACAAAAATGGGCGATGGAAGAATTTTTATTCTAAAGTTTTAACATAGTTATCAAATGTGGGTGATTTATATTAAAAAAAAAAAAGAAAAACAAATTATTAAGGAATATCAGACCTTGACTGTGATTATTATTGATAATAGAAACATGTACAAGAAACATGAAGCTGCAATGAAGACATTCCACTCAGAAAATATTTCCAGCACTATGTGCTTATCCTCCCAATTCCAATCCTTCGCAAATCATTCATTCACTCTAGATTTGTATATAATATACAAATCCAGTTCAAGAACTCTTTCATGTTATGTAGTGTTCAACATTACATTCTAAGAAGACTATCTAGTGCTTGCATACCTTCACCAAACAGAAGAAAGCAGGATTGATGTGGTGGGATTAATGACACACAACGGAACCAATTTGCTGCGAGAAGGCTTATAACTCAGCTAATGAAATTGATTTCCTGTTTCCATGATTACCAGAAGTCAATCCCTTGAAACTGATTGTAGAGATGGGCCAGCAAGATAAGGGACTTCAACCACCTTCCCTACAATGTTGCCAGCAACAATTACCCTGTCCCCTTTTGTAGCAGCCTGCCTCTTAATGTACCCTAAACCAAAATACTCTGATGGATTTCTCCCATTTACATAACTTGTCAGTTTTCCCATCTGATATAATCAGAGAATAAAGAGATAAATTCCCAGCACAAAAATATGCAATGATCATTGTAGCTTTAGATGGAGAATGTAGTAGAGATAAGAAAGAAAGAAAATAGAATTATAATTGTCAAGTTAATAAATAAAGAAAACGTAGTTAATATAATAGTGTGTATGCACCTCAAACAGGTATAGATGCAATCAGTAAAAAATAATTTTGGAAAGATTTAGATGAATTTATATAAATCATACATAGTAGAGAGAAGTTATTTACAGAAGGAAATCTAAATGGACATGTAATAGAAAGGAATAAAAGATTTAATACCACACATGGAAACTTTGGATTTTGTAGTAGGAATGAGGCATGAGGTATTATTTTAGGCTTTGTCATAGCATTCGATCTGTTACTTATAAATATCTTCTATAAGAAAAAAGAGTCACACATAGTTACATATAAAAAGTGGATCTAATACTAGCAAAATAGATTTTTTTTCCACTAAGAGAGAGGATAAAATAACTTGTAAAGATTGTAAGGTTATATCAAAAAAGAGTGTAACAACTCAACATAGACACCTAGTTTCAGATATACGTGTGTTTAAAAGGCAAAAGAAGTATCGTCCACTTGTAGAGTCAAGAATCAATTGGTAGAATCTGAAAGGAGAAAAAGTGAGGAGTCAAATTAATTCAAATAACAAATTGGTTTACTAATGATGATTTGAAAACAATGTGAAAAGAAATATTTGCTAATATTAAGAATACAGGTAAGAAAGTCTTGGTGTATTCAAGAGACAATGAATCATGGTGGTGGAACAAAAAAATGCAAACTGCTATACGATGCAAACGAAAATATTATAGAAATCTTAAAGATAATAATAATAGCAATGTATATGAAAAATACAAAAGTGCAAAAAAGAAGCAAAAAGATTATCCACGAATCAAAAAATAAAATGCATAATGAATTATACAAGAGACTAAAGACTAAAGATGGAGAGAGATTTCTATAAAATTGCCAAACTAAGAGAGAGAAAGGGAAAAAATCTAAATTGTGTTGAGTGTATTAAAAGTGAAACTAATAGTATACTTATAAGAAATGATGACATAAAAAAACGTTGGAGGATTATTTGATAATCTCTTTAATGTTAAGAGTACAATTAATATAGAAAATATCGAGATACCTATTAAGATTCATTTTCATGAAGTGAAAAAGGCCTTAAGGAGAATAAAAAATAATAAAGTCATAAGATCTGATGACATTCTCATTGAAGTGTGGAAATATTTGAATAAATTTAGTATATTAATATTAATATATATTTTTAACAAAATTTGGCAAACTAAGAAAATGTCCCAATTATGTAGAAAGAGTACAATTGTATCACCATATAAGAATAAAGGAAACATACAAAATTCTTCAAACTATAGATGAATTAAATTTATGAGTTAAATCATGAAACTATGAGAGAGAGTGATAAAATATAGATTAAGATTAGAAATAAATGTGTTCCAAAATCAATTTGGATTTATATCGAGAAGATCCACCACGAAAATAATCCACTTGCTAAAACATTTAGTGGAAATATATAGATTACAAAAGAAAAATTTACATATGGTATTCATCATTATAGAAAAAGTATATGATAGGATTTTTAGAAACGTATTGTGATCGGCGTTAATGAAGAAAGAGATCTTTTTTGAAGACATTAATCTCATAAGAGAAATGTATTAGGGAGCTATAACCAATGTAAGAATTTGCGAAAGTCTAAACGATAGATTTCTTATTAACATTGGGTTCCGTCAAGGTTAAATATTAAGTCATATCCTTTTTGTAATAGTGATAGATGAAATCACGAAAAACATCCAAAATGAAATATCATGGTGTATGCTTTTTGCAGATGATATAGTGCTAATTGATAAAATTAGATAGGGTAGTAGTGCTAAATTAGAGTTATAGAGAGGTACACTGAAATCCAGAGAGTTTAGATTGAGCAGGTCAAAAACTGAATATATGAGGTATAGATTTAGCGACAATTATCAGAATGATGAAAAAATGATTAGGTTAAACAGACAAAATGTACCAAAAAGCAAACGTTTTAGATATTTTAGTTCCATCATGCAAAATGATTACAATATAGATGAGGATGTGAATCATAGAATTTAAGCGAATTTGATAAAATGAATAATGACATTTAAAATTTTTGCAATCGCATGATGTCAATATATTGAAGGGAAAGTTCTATAAAATTGAGATAAGATCTGTACTACTGTATGACACTGAGTGTGAGACTATTAAATAACAACAAGAATAAAAAATTATTGTAATAGAAATGAAAATGTTTAGGTAGATGTGTGGCAAGATTAAAAGGGATATAATTAAAAACGAAGAGATTTGTAATAAGTTGAGAATTAGTTCAATTGTAGATAAGATGCGAGAGTATCATTTAAGGTGATTTGGGCATATGTAAAGAAAATCTAAACGTACACTGATTAGGAGTACTAAGAACTTAAATATAGGTGATTTAGTAAAACGTATAGATAGACTGTAAAAAACTTGGATGTAAATTATTCATAAAGACATGATAGTTAAGGGTTTAGATGAGAAGATGGTTTTGGATAGAGATGAATGTTGTAGAAGAATCCACACAGATTAAACTAATATTTATTTTTATTATTATTATATTTATTTGTTTGTTTGTTTGTTTGTTTATTTATTATTATATTTATTTTTTGATAATTTTTGTATTTTTCTATCAAATGACTGATCCCAATTGTTGGGTTTTAGACGATGATTGTTGTTGTTGTTGTTTTAGATCATTGAAGCTTTAATTTTCATCCCAAGATTTGTCTAAATCACATTTTAGGAGCCGCAAAGAGAAAACTATAAACAGCACATATATATATATATATATATTTTTTTTTTTTTCTTTCTAACTATTCTTTTTCTTCCTTTTGAGCTGCATTTTGTTTATAATAGCCTTTGGTTGCTCCATCCAAGAATTAGATTAAGAATTTTCCCAGTCATAAAAGTTTGAGAGCTCTGTAGTGTTTCTCACAAATGATGCATAAATGGGACTGAGTGAAACTTTTCATATTGTTTTTACGAAAACAATGAACTAGAAAAAACAAAAGTACATTCTTAATTAGTCAATGCAATTAAAGAGTATATATTAGGATTCTCGTAATGTTATATCACATCCATGGTCTTTCTGCCATGTCAATAAAAGCAGGTTAAAATCTCCTTCCCAAGAATACTAACGGATGCATAATCGGGTACATTGAGTAGGGAGAACCTTGACATTTTTACTGAGAATTTTTGTAGTCTTCTTTTGCAAGTGACACAAGGAAGTAGCTCACACCTTTTTGCCATCCACTAAAATGGGGCTGCCTGGCTCTACAGGTGCTGATAGAGATTCCCCAGAATCTTTGCTTCATTGCTTCACACCATCATACATAATCAATCTACAAAAAGTTTCTTTGTCCCTTGTAAAATCCTTGGAAAATAATACATCTATAAGAATACTTATTTCCCCAAGTATCATGGCAAAAGAAAAACTACTGTGTACCTTTATTTACAGATACTGATTTCCAGAGATTTGCCACCAGAACATTAAATTCGTCAGTGATCTCCATCCCTGGAGCTGGTCTTCATGCACAACAAAAATATTGATTGAAACTCAAAAGGATACAAAAATATCAAGAAGACCAAGAAGAAAAAAGAGTCATATTTCCAAGTATTCAAGCTTAACTGCTAACAGATGTTCATGTACATGCACAAGCCAACCCTTATGATGCATCAATATTCTGCCCATGTAAAACTGGAAAGTTCAAGCTTGGCTCGACACTGCTGAAATGGTGAAACAAAGTAGTTTGAGCCTTAGGCTCCCTTCTGAACCCCCTGACACACAAACACATATTGCCTAGCCAAAAGAAAGGGAAAAGAATGAGGCTATATCATTTTCTACATGAGTGCTATAAATGAAGTCTAGACTAGCTGATTAAAGTCTCCTGCTGAGTTATTCACGAAGCAAAAGAAACATTTGCAGCTGTGGCTACCAATCAAGCAAAGGGTCATGAGATTGCTTATAAAGACTTGGGTTCAATGCAAAAAATAACAAGTTTTTAATTTTAACAGCAAGATTATATAAGATTTAGCCACGGGGCTGCAGTTGCAATATTGACTCCTCAAACTTCAATTTTTAGGTTACGATCAAGAGCATAAAAGAAAATTGTTGCTCTAAAATTCTATGTAGGGACTACATATTACGTATCAACAGTGCCTCAATATTGTGTAATTTGTTCTGGAACATAGCCTAAGCTGGTACCGCGTCAAAACTGAAGTAGAATCTAAGATGATAAATTCCAGACAATCCATAGCTCAGCCGGAAGAAAATAATCAAAATCTATAGAAGTGAGATTCCAAAAGCAAAAGAGGTTGCTGGGTAGACCATTTGGCAATGGCAAAAAGAGGGGGGAAAAAAATAAAGTCAGTCGGGGTGTTGGTACGTCAGATAAAGCATTGTTACATCATCAAGTCAGAGAAAAAAGTTGACACGACATAGAAACAGATGATGAAGAACAAGTTTAGATTGCAAAACGGTCAAAATTGAGATTCATATCACACATATACCGAACTTTGAAGCAGAATAGTCTATGTGGCATCTATTAACCACTGCAAAGGGTGAACCATGCTTTAGAACAGATTGAAGTAAATTATGGAATAGTGACTCCATTTCACTAAATGTCCTCAACTAATTTACTATGTCGCATCAAATCACCCAGTTGACTGTAAATGAGAAACAGAAAGTAACATTCCACATCATTCTATTATAACTAAAGATTGATGTAACAGTTCTCCTTTGAACCTGGAAACCACAAGACAGCTTAATTGGAATCAATGTCTTAAACAACTGCTAATGAAGTTCTGCCCGTTTTAACTTTAGGTCACAATCATAATTTGCCACCTATATGGTTTCAAGCATCATTTTGTAGGACCTGATTATCAAAGCTATTAATAGCATATCATTCAACTCTCAGAATTGTTAGATCTCCTTCCCAGGATAAAATTACAAGGCTTTCCCATGGCTGTCAGAACCAAATTTCACAAAGCTTTACATACTGAAATCAGCTTAGTTACCTGATTTTATGTGGCATCTTAAGTATGTGTATGTGTAAGCACGTATAATTCTAGCTACGAGAGTATTCTTTTGCAAAATTGGGCAAGTATAGTTTTGTTACTGAAATTTGTAAAACATTGTAGAGGAACATCACATTGCTCTGTCTGAGCAATAATGCATGTCATATATGCCAACATGGCTATGGCTAGGCAAAGTAAAAAGCCCTTGTAAATAACATATAGTAGGAAGAAAACTATACATATCCATGAGCAACTTAAATCCAAGATAAAAATTAGACACGTTTTAATCTTAGTAAGAACCATATAAAAGACAAACAAATCATAAAGGTAAACAGATATTTTTGGATCTACAATTAAACAAACATATAATATCAGTTAAGAATTGAAGACCTTGTAGAACTCTCAGTTTCTCTCATGCATTTGAACCCGTCGGGGTTGCACCATGGCTTAAAAGAGTTTTCCAGACTGATCCTGCAGCAGCCGGTGACGTCAATATTGAAAATCCAACTTCAGATATCAAATTACCAACACCTACTGTTATTGGCATCCCTTCACCTGCAAAAAGATGTTGAAATTCTGGAAAAAGAATTAGCTGAATGAAGCAATGAAGTGAAGATCCTAGACCAACCTAGTATCATAATCCCTTTTTAGAGAAATGGAAACAGAGTTGGAAAAACAAAGTAGCGTAAAGAGAAGGCCCTTCAAATAATGAAAGGAAGAACCTAAGTACTTATCCAATAATTCAAATATGAGAACAAACTCAAACCAGATTGAAGTTCTTTGGAAGAAACACTCCTGAAAATGCCGATTAAGAGATACCTAGGGATTTCGCATCCATGACATCCAATTCAGATAGAATTGAACTGAAACTTAACTTAGGTGATACCCATCTAATAAGGCTTATGATATGCCAGGACATATTTGTCGATAGCTATTGTATACCACTTATCATTGCCACTACTTAACCATGTGTTCTTTTTAGAACTTTTGACACTGAATCCAATTCACTCCAAATCCATCAATTGAATTTGCTTCCAGATTTCCAGAATACACTATATCTTACTTCCGGTTTTGTTGTGGCACAGCTCACCTCACTTTAACCATTTCAACCAAAAAGAAAAATGTTAATTTAGCAGTTTAACTAACTTTTCTTCCCACAAATCCCTCTATATAGAATTGACCGCATTATATAGTGTACACCAAACTATCGTAAAAGATGTCCAAGAGGTGACATCGTACTAGGAAGCTCTTTTTCCATTACAAAATAGACCCCCATAGAATGCTTTTCTATGATATTTAATGTAATTGACATGGTGAGTAAGAATAGATCTCAGGATCACAATGAGTCGTCTCTCGGGGAACTAAATGAGTAGTTTAAAACTTGACCAGACCAGCAGCCTTAGCCCTTTAGTTTTAAGATTCTTGGAAGCAGCAAGTCTTGCACTTATTACGAAACTCTTCAATTATTTCAGCATACTGAGGTTTACTTTGGAACTCTCTTACTACTCAAAATAAAGGAGTTAAAACTTCAAGAAATAAAATCCCATTGAATCAGACGTTAATAGACTCATTCATGCAGACAGTTGCAGACAGGAAGTGGGCCTACATGTTAAGCATGATGTGACATTTAGAACGACATGCAGAACTACTACAACATTTGCCAGCAGTACGGTCATAATTTTCAAGGTCCTAAGAAAGTCAAATATGCAACGAATCTTTCCAGTAAGCATGTTGTTGATTTCACTGTTAAATAAAATCCTGAGGGTAGGGTTAACAGATTTAGGCTATCCCCTGCTGAAGGGTACATATGAACTTTTTGAGGTAGATCTTTTAGAGATCTCCCCAGTTGACCAACTGAATTATTAAATTACTAGTGACCTGAAGGACTTTGTGCAATTGAAGTAGGAATTCAGTAACAGTCCACACTACCAGTCTTGGCGGGAATGCTTTGTTTCCTTCCAGATATCAAAGTTGCAAAAAGAAAATATACCCATTTTGAGAGAAAATTATTTGAGAAAATTGGTGTACTAGGATCAAAGCCTGGAAACAGACCTAGATGTTCAAATGCAAAGTTCAGAGCAGAAAGTTGCTGGCTAGCTATTTGGTAATCCAAGAAGCTATGAACTTTAGGTCAGAAAGCCGATTTACTTGACAATATTTCAATAAACCATAACCCTTGTTATGACCGAGCTTAACTATCTTAAGCAGAATTTGCAGAGAAACTTCAACGAAGGGATCATATTTGAATAATTCCAATACCTTTGAGACAAATGGCTGTTCCATATTGGACCAAGCTAGTGATTAGGTTGATAGAAGGTCAATCACTGCCATTGTTGCTTTAATGAGGAAGGAAGAAAGATTAAATGCAAAGTCACAACATAGAGCTATGGCCCATATAACAGGTGAGATGATGTTGAACTCTTTGCAATAGATAAATTGCCATGCAACATACAATATGATATCATTTTGTGATAATCAAGTATGCAGATCACCAAAAATCCTGTCAGTCATGAAAAGGTTAAAATTATGGATTTATATTTTTACTTAATCAAAGATCTGGCAAAACAAAAAGGGACTGTTCCTTTTGCAAAAGCTTTGGGTCTCATGCATTTTGCCGAAGTTTGTATTGAACTAGGCATGTTCAACTTCCATGCACTAACTTGTAAGGGATTATTAGAAACAGACCAAGGTTACTTGCATAAGAACAATCTTATGGTCATATATAATGAGTAGAATAGGCCTAACCAACCGTATCCATTCTCCAATGAGTGATTCCTTTATCATTTCTCTTCCTCCATCCTTTCTATAGAAATCCTAACCCAATTTGTGAAAAATTGCCCATGCAAAAACCAAATTTTTTTTCAATCATTTTGATCACAAGCTCTAAATACCAGGAGAAATTGACATGAATAGCTCATATGTAACTGCTAAAAGGTCTCACTCAGTACACAAAGTGCTTCTTAACTTAATGTAGGGGCAGAGAGAGGATGGGCGTATATGTATGCAGTCTTCCCCTTATATTTTTGCAAAGCTCATATGTAACTGCTAATGACCAAAAATAAGATTTATTTATAATCTAAGATTCAAATTGAACTAAGGGGATGTCCCCCTAACTGGACACTATTTTCTTATGCCTGTGGATATGGAAGATGCATAAGTGTAACAATCTTCAGCTACATGCAAAAAATTGTAGAGGTTATAAATTTCAAAGATAATGTGAAATTGTCTACCCCTTATCTGACCAAATTGTGATAGGTCCATAACCTGTGCCATCAGAAGTCGAGAGGAATTCGGTCAATCCTGATATTCAGTAATAACATTCACAACAAAGAAATAAACGGTAGAATTAAACTTTTCCAGCAAAAAACATGTCTACAACCACATTCTATTGGATCCACTTTAACAAAGAGAAAGACAAATTGAATTTACATATGGTTACTACTTTGAAAACATCCTAACCAGGGGAAGAACAAAAGAATTTGAAAATCTTATGCTTGTGGGCCTTCTTCCAAATTCCAGCCAATATTTAGAAATCATAGGATAGATCTTCAACATTGTTCATCCCACTAAAACTTCTTCAAGTTCAAGTTAACAGAACAGATGCATTTCTTTTCTGAAGAGTTTTTCATAAGAGATTATTTTCCTCAATGAGAATATGATTATAAAAAGAAAAACACTATAACAAAAGAAATATGAACATCAAATATGTTAGCAAAAATAGTGGATTTTGGAGTACAATTATCATCAACGGCAATCCTTATTTTTAATTTATTAACTTTGACATGGAACTAGATGCCCATCAAAGATGGGGAGAGATTGGTGGACTAATTAGGGGAAAAACCGAAGGAAAAGAAGAGGTGAACAGGTGGTGATAAAGCCAGTAATAAAGATTGTTGAGCCATTAGCAGACTCACTGGTTGGCTAGTCCTTCAAAGGTAAGGTGGTGAGAATTTTTGGGGAGGGAGGGAGGGAGGGAGGGAGAGAGAGATAAGGAAAAGAAAAGATGAGCAGGTCACAATAAATTTCAGTGAGAAAGACTGTTGAGCCCATCAGCAGACTCACCAGTTAGACAGTTCTTCAAAGGTAATTACAGTTTTGATAACTCAATTGTCCTAGTTCCCCAAGTTGTTTTAGAAGCATTATAGGAAGCCCCTGGGTTCAATTCTTGGAGATCCTTGATTACTTTAGGGGATCTGCTATTAAATTACTATAGGAGATCTTTGATTTTAAGAGTCTTCTCATGTTGACCAAAACCCTGCTTAGTGGATTCAAGCATTCCAGCTTATCTCAATCGATAATTTCTTAACAGAACTTAGGCAATACCAGAGGTATGACTCTGTATCCTGGTTGGTTTCAGATGGAATTCCACATATGCTCATAAAGGAATCTATGCCCAACTATGGAGACAATGGACATCAGAGTATCAAGCATAGAAGAGACCTGTGAACCAACTGTTCCATTAAATTTTAAGATCAAGGAGATTGGAGCCTACTACAGATAAGCCAACCTTTCCTAAACATGCCAAAGGTGAAAAGGCAACTATTCTTCCCCCCCCTCCCCCGCTTTCTAGATAACAACATTCATGAGTCGCTTAACATTAAAAGGAAGCCACAATGGAGAAACATGATTATTTTTTTTTCTCGATTTTTATGGGATTCTGTGTTTTTTTTTTTTGGGGGGGGGGGGGTTGGGAGCCCAAACATGGTCAATTTTTTCAAAGCAGAATATTCTAGCAATCATTGCAGGAAAATACATGGAAAACAAAGAAACTAATTTTCATTGACACAGCAAAGAGTGCAATAATTAAGCAGCAGGGACCAAGGTGGCTATCTTTAAGAGGAAGATTTAGCAACCAAAATGATCAGACTATGGAAGCCAATAGTTGTGAACATCAAAGCAAGAAGCACCATCCAAACAAGTTTTAGTTTCTGGTATGTGGACAAGCTTAAGATATTATATTTGATAATGGTAGTAGCAAGAACTTTCCGCTAAAATGGTTTCTGAAGTCTTTGAAATTCCAATAGAGAAACAGTGCATTCCGTCTTCTTTTTCCCCCTTTTTTTGCTTAGGGAGGTATTTGCGGTTAAAAATAGCAAATTAATATTAAATGGAATAGGCATATCCAAGCTTGTAAAGTGAGGAACTTGTTTCTGTGAATTCACAGTAACCAGTATATATATGTAAACCAAAGACTAACTCTCTAATATGAAAAATAAAGTAGCTACAATTGAGTATCAGATGTTCATGGCAAAAGCCCACACGAAAGTTAGTTCAATATCAACAACATGCCAAGGGATTTATTAATTACCTTAAAGTGGAAAGAAATCAGGGAATGAGACAATTAAAGAGGTGGAAATCAGGGCCAAAGTTTTTGAGTCTATCAAGTAGCATAGAAGAGCCTACATCAGATTCTGTTGGACCTATTTCCATTTGCTAGACCTTGGATGGGAACTTTTGTTTTGCTAAGAATGTGTTTCTAAAATTTTCTTTGACCTTGCTTTGTAGCACAGGGAATTTTATACAAGAATTAGTATCATTTTGGGATAAGAAGCCCTACAGTTTGTCATAAATTGCAGAGAGTCCTTTGAACCTGATTCAATAAGTTCATCAATCCAAGTACGCACCAGAACCCCATCATAAGCCGTATCCAAGGCATTCATAATTGACCAAAATGTACTCTGATAGTGCAAGCCTTTTTTGTGTTTGAATTTAAACATCTAATACTTTATATCACAAGATGGTAATTGACCAAAATCAACTACTCTATTCATAATTCATGGAGAAATGGGAAGAGGGAGGTCCTCCAAAATTGTCATTCTTACACAAGAACGAATTAATTACTTTCAACATAAATGGGCAACAAAGAAGGAAATTTTCAGCGAGAGAGAATGTGAGAGCATTTCACATGCTTACAAACCATAAAAGAAGCAATAATGTGAAAAAAATAAATAAATATCAATTAGTTAGGCACTGTGAAATACCTTGTACATGTAAGTTGCCAATGATATACAAATGCCCAATGAGCAAAAGAGGAGGGGTGTTACATCAAACTAAAACATGGAAATGTGTTTTGAAATCACAATGTATTAGAATTCTTAGAACCAAAAATGAAGTATCAGGTGCAAATTTTTTCTTGCTAATGAACTAGATCAGAGTGAAAGGGAAAATCAAACAGCATGGGTGGCTATAGATGATCAATTTTGTTATTTAAGATCTATCATTCAGAAATATAAAAATATAGAGTAAGATGCTGCATGCAGCATTATGTCAAGTGCACGGCCAGGAAGGGTACTTCTGGCATGTGGTATGGCCATAAGAACCTGACTAAACTATAAGAAACTTCAGTTACGCCAAAATAAGGCCTAAATTTCCAACAAAATGGTTAAACAAAAGATGATTCTTTTAAATTTGTCACATCCATATATTCTAGAAATTAGCCTTGAGGCATCCAACATCAAACTTCTTCACCTAAAAGTAGTGTTTGCCGGTGTTCAAACCTAAACAAAGGGTTCAGCTATGGCTTTACATATCATATGCTTTCTCCTCATCTTGGTTGTCAGGTTTTACATATTGTTAACCATATGCAACATCCAACCAATGCTTTGGTACATTGTGAAATGCAACAATGCAATGACTAGCATCTTCATCCGATGGGCAATGAAGATTCCCTCCCGACTACAAACATTTCCCTTTCAGTTACACGTTGCATGTAAATCTTGATCAAGTTTTTCCCCCATGAAACCGGTGAAACAAGCAAATTCCATCTTATTATACCACAAGTGTCTTGACAGTATAAACAGACATAATTTGTAGCCTCTCCAGGATTTAAAAATTCAGGAACTTACAAATCCAAGGTCATAATATTCATCAACCAACTGATACTTCTGGTCACTAGTTCCATTAGGGCATGTAAAGGCCAATCTTTAACAGGCAATCATATTGACAGCTGCTCGACAATGGGCACTTGTCCATCACCAACTAATAAAGCATTTCAAGGTTTTGGAAATCTGCAATTCGGACCCTAAAAATTGAAACAATTGATTACCAAAAATCATGCCAATCAACAACGCTTTGGAATTAGCTACAACAAGTTAAAAAGCATCAGTTATTTCTTCAAACGCATGGACTAAAATTCCAGCCAAGTCCACAGGGGTCCTAAGTAATCAAAACCCCAGATGGCACAATTCTCAATTTCCACTTTTGAACCACATCAAATGTCAAAAATCTTAGAAAGGAACATCCTCCAAATCATGATTGGACATATATGCTCACACCAAATGGTTTCAGTCCTCCTATGAATATTCTACGGACAGTCGAAGTCCTCGAAATCTTATGAAATTTACCCATAACCAAAAAAATAATAATAAAAAAAATACAAATACAGAGAGAGAGAGAGAGAGAGTGAGAGAGATAGAAGAGAGTGCTTACGAAGAGGTCGTGATCAATAGGAGGAGGGAGAGATCAGAGGAAGATGCACAGAGCCTGGAAGAAGAAGGCTTGTAAGAAAGAAAATGAAAGGGACGATGAGGGAATTTCGACAGATTACGAGTGGGAGTGAGTAGGAGTGGCAGAGCTGTGTTCGAGTTGGTTCTGTGAATAGCAGGGGAAATCACGCAGGAGCACATCAACGTTACTGCCGCCATTGAAATGAAAGTACCAAACAAACCAACCTTTTAACATCACTCATCATATGCATGTTTCTTTTTCTTTCTTTTTTCTTTCCAAATATTTCAAATATTAAAAGAATAAATATATAGATTTTGTGAATAATTTTCATTTCCTATATTTCAAAAAACGTCAACTTTGTGAAGAGCAGAGCTCATCTCATAAGAAACGGCATGTCTGCTTCCGATTTTGTCGCAAGTAAACCACAAGTTTATTTTTTATTTTTTTATAAATCACTAGTATCCCGTAATGATATTAATTCCATAAAATTTGATTTGATCTAAATTGATTCCGAATCAAAAAACTTATTTAAGAGATACAAGTATTCAATTATTGAATCAACTAGTCATTGGTACAAACATGTTAATTCGCAGTCTCTCAGGCTTTGAGGCTGGCAGCTGCCTTGCATATTATATGTTCAAGTGAACCATAAGCCATTCATGCACTTGCTGTTAAATGCTGCCCAACTCCATTTCCCAATTCAATCTTCAAATTTGTTTAGAAAAACCTGTATTTTTTATGTTATGGGTCGAAGTCTAAAAACCAAAACTGTAAGATTTAGAAACACTGGTTACCGATTGGTAAGATCAAACTGTGATTGACAATAGGTTTCTTTTCTTCAGAAAAACAATGTTCTTGTCGTTGGAAAAGAGGGTATGCAATTCTTGTTGATCTATTTGTTCGAACCCTCAAAAACTTTGAATTTTGAGCTGTGTCTGCATTCCTATGTTGCTTGCTTTGTCTATACCCTTCCAACTCTTTCTTCTATGTTTATTGGAGGACAACCCATAAATTCTTAGTTAAATTGATATCAAATTGTTGGGTGATGATAACAAGGCCTTCTCTTTGGCAATAAACTATGAAATGCTTAATATTTGGAGCTACATGTCTTGGTAACTTCACCATGGACAATATAAAACCAGCCAACTTTACTAGTTTTGCTATCACTTCACAAGCCAGAACATAAGAGAGAGAATGGCAGGGGAACAGCTTGTGCTTTTGGACTTCTGGGCTAGCCCTTTCTGCAACAGGGTCAAGATTGCCCTGGCTGAAAAAGGGCTCAAGGCTCGAGAGAGGGAGGAAGACTTGTTTGGAGGCAAGAGTGAGTTGTTGCTCAAATCAAATCCGGTTCACCAAAAGGTGCCGGTTTTCTTGCACAATGGAAAGCCAGTCTGCGAGTCCACTAACATTGTTACCTACATTGATGAGACTTGGACTTCCCCTCCATTGCTTCCAACTTGCACCTATGAGCGCGCCCGTGCCAGGTTCTGGGCCGACTTCATTGACAAAAAGGTTAATCTCTCTCTCTTCTCACACATAAATAATGAAAAAGAAATTTGATTGAAAATTATGTTGCATGCAGCTATTTGATACTGGTGGCAACATATGGAGGAGCACAGGGCAAGAACAAGAAGCCGCGACCAAGGATTTCATCCAGATTGTGAAGCTGTTAGAAGGAACTCTGGGAGATAAAGAGTTCCTAAGTGGTGATAAATTTGGGTTCATTGACATCATATTGATCCCATTGACCTCTTGGTTTTATGCCTACGAGACATTTGGAGGGTTCAAAGTCGAGGATCACTGCCCCAAGCTGTCAGCTTGGATCAAAAGATGCAGCGAGAGAGAGAGTGTTGCAAAAGTTCTTCCTTGCCCTCAGAAGGTGTGCGAGCTTGTAGGTATGATGAGGAAGATGAATGGCATTGAGTGAAGTCAGTGACCTTAATTTGTGAGGCTTTCTTTTGCTTTTCTGGGTTCCCTGAGAGGGGAAAAATAAGGGAAAACTATCATTTTCCTCTCTTGTTGTCTCCTTCCAAGGTGAAATAATTGTAGCTGTGGCCATGAATGGCTTCTTTTTTTTTTTTTTAATTTCTCTATTGATGCTTGCATCTTATTGCAAGATTTTCTCAATCCAAATGCTTCACACAAATTCTCTTGACGAAATTCAGTTTTGAAAATTCAATCTTCGCCTAAATAAATGATATGAGCTATCAAACCCAGGAGATAGGTTTCCATAAAACCTATACCAAGGATCTGAGTCTGAGGTAACTCTAACTCGAAGTGAAGCAAAGCCAAAAGCGGCCACACTAACCAACCAAAAACAAAAAATGGTAGGAACCAAGCCAAGCAACACTGCAGACCTTATGAAGAAGACAACCAGTAGAACCTACAGAGTACTCCAGAAAACAGCCAACTATGTCCGGTAGTTTGAAGCATTGAAAAGCCACAGCAACAAACAAACAGAAAGCAATTTTTACATCAAAAGCACCCAATAGGATTAAGTCTCATAGCAGCAACTTGAGTTAAAATCTTAAGAGCTGTGACAACCCGAAAGGCTCCAATCTAGCAGCAGACTAACAACTCCATTGAATCACAGAATCTCTGAATTTAGAACAAAAACCTCAACATTTTGAATTTCTAAAGACAAAAGAACGTTGATTTTATGTGAAATTATTTTTTATTAGTTTTAAAAATTGTTATTGATGGAGGTGGGTTTTGACTCCTCAGATACCAACTCCTTATTGACTCAAACGGTTACCGTCGATGGTGTATACACCTACAAAAACTGCCGGAGGGTACTCCGGCGGGGAGACTCCGACGCTCAAGTCAGTAAAGAGCGGTTTTCGTTTGAAAGAAATAGACTGAGAGTAGAGGGAGAGTGGTTCCCTGTGATCAATGTGCCCCATGTGTTAGGTTTCGAGAGCGTACCTGATATCGAGGGTTTTGAGATCCTTTATACCTGTGAGAATTATGCGTCGCTGAGGGACTTCCACCCTACTTTCATTATCGAATTGATCTCGAAAATTTTGGAAGTCAATATTATGAATTGATCATGATCCTCATATATCAGGAAATCTTCCTCTTCGGGTGGAATGCTTTCCTTATCTGAAAGATTTCGGAATTACAGTTACAAAATCAAGGAAGTTCTGACTTTTCTTTTTTAATCAATAGCGGTATTATCCATCATTCAGTTGCTTGACCGATAAAAGATCTTTTGAAACTTGCCCGGTTAGTGGACTGATATTTGCTTGACTGATCGATATGACTATCTCCGCTTGATAAGTCACGATCGATTAATCGGGGCGACTAAGGCCCTATCGTTCGGTAGAGCAAGGCGGCTAAGGCCCTTCGGTAGATCGATCGGGGCGACTACGGCCCTTTAGTAGATTGTTGTTGTGGTCGTTAGATATTGATCGGCAGACACCTTTTTCGTGGGTCCTTTGGGAATTAACTCTTTTAGACTGGGTCTTGGAATACGTCCTATCATTTGCCCCTGACTCATGATTTTCTTGGAAAGAGACGCCATGAGTCATGATTTTAAATCGGAGGTTCGAGGATCCTTTAATACGACCGATGTCGCTTCAGTCTTAGTAAACCATTAATCTTACATCCCATAAGGACTTCTCTCGTCGCTGCTTTCTCCATCTCTTCCACCTTTTTCTCTCACTCTCCCTGCCAAAGAGTCTTTATCGATGACAAAAATGTCTGCTCCTCAGACTTTTCCAACCATTGGTGATATTACGAGCGCCATGTCAGCACAAGAACTCCAAGAAGTACAAACTGAGATGCTGTTGGGGGATGACTACTCTCTGTTGTCTGCGACAGAGGTTGATAGGGCTAATAGGGTATCAGAGAACTGTATGCCGATGTACCTCTACTCGGTCAAGTACGGTTTGAAGGTTCCATATACGGATCCTTTTTCTAAGGTTCTGCGTCAGTGGAACATATTCCCGACGCTCCTGATTCCCAGTGCCTGGTGGTTAGTGGTCGCGGTAGCTTCTTTATTAGGGTTTTGTCGTCTTCGTTTCGATTTTGACGTTTTGTCCTCAATTTTTATTCTGATGAGGTGTGGGAGTAATGGGCCGACCAAGGGGTGGTACAAACTACAGACCCGGCTCGAGTCCTATTGGAGGTTTTTCTACAATGAATTCATCGATAAGAACTGGATGCAAAAGTTCTTTTTTGTAGAGTTCTTGGATAGGGATCGCATGCCCTGGCTTCCCAAGACTGATGGGGTGCCCAATGTAGGGCTGAAGCCTCCAACTGCTTCGAAGCATGGTCGTTTTATTCGATCAGTTAGCAGCTATTGCAAGTCCACCGGCCGGAGTATATGGGTCGAGTCCTTACTGGACGACCAGATGTTATCCCTGGCTGGTTTACTGCTCAGGGAAAAGAGAAAAGTTGATCGGTCCCTTCTATTGGGGAGAGCGAAAATCGAGTTAGTCGATTTTTTGAGTTGTCTTGACGACGTCTTGTTGGAAAGTGTCACTGTTGACAAGTTTACTCGTCATAACGCTAAAAGACCTTTTCACGAGGATCCCGGGGCACCTGAGGCCCTACCTAAGTCTTCTTCAGGGTCAACTGGGATCCTTCGCGGGTCGCCATCTTCTTTGGCAAAAAGGAGGAGGGCTTCCTTGCTCCCATCTGCGCTGGGGGCTCTGTCTAAGTACCCGGAGCTTGACAGAGGCTGTATCAATAGAGGGAGCTATCCTAAATGAAGATAACCCGTTAAGCGGAACAAATGTTGATGCAGACGAGTTAGGAGGAGGCGGAGGTCTTCCTTTACTTGATGCCGGAGTGAGAATGAATGTTTCTCGAGTTGCAAGGGACAAAATGGCGGGACATTCTTCCGCTGTTCCGGTCTGGCCTTCGTGCAAGGGAAAACACAAATTTCTGGGAGGAGCATCCTCTTCATCCTCCATCCATGTTCGATCCTTCAATGGAAAGAAAGGCTCAAAAGAGCGAGGAACCGTTACCGTTTGTGCTGGAGACATGCAGTATGACTATATAGATCTAGCAGAAGCGGAGCGCATTGCTGGGTAATTTGACTTCCATCACTGTGAGCTTGACTTTCATAGAATGTCTTACGAATAGGTCGGCGGAGCCCTTGAGTCCTTAGGCTTGATGGTAATAATCTCCTTTCGTTTCTTGAATTCTCCTCCCTCTTTTATCATTTGTTAATTTGGTTTTCTTTACAGACCATGACCCTTGCTCGATTTCAGGGATAGCAGGGGAGGCAGGTAATAAGCTATTTAGAGGGACGGCTCCCTGAGTTGACTCGTCCGCGAGAATCAGTCTCCCTTCAGGGAAAAGAGTCTTTGGTCGCTGAAAACGTGTCCGATGCCCTACTCAGTCAGAAGGAAGAGGAGTTGAGATCCCTTTGATTGGAATTGGTTTAGTGCCAAGGGCAATGCGAGAGGCTGAAGTCAGAGTCTCTGGTGCACAAGAAATTGGCTCAGCTCCGTGAGGAATCTCTTCGAATAGCAAAATGCAAGATTGCGGAGCTTGAGGAGTCCCGCTCAAGGGAAGCCATCATCCAGAAGGATTCCCATCGTAGACTGGCCGAGAGGTTAAAATGTGCCAAAGAGATAATTCATAGTATGGGTCTAAGTGAGGCTCTGTCTTTAATCGAAGAAGAGATCGATACTCCAAATCCGATTATATAACCTCTGCCGGGGTTTTTGTATTAAGTGGCCTCTATTCGTTTATGAGAAATTCTTGTGTTTTTTCTGATAGAAGTCATCTTCTTTATTTTTCACTGTATTGTTTCAGAAGAACCAAGGGGATTTAGATCTTTTCACCTAGCTTAGAACGGGACGATTATGCTTGTTGTTTCGAAAGGCTATATAACTTGTCAGTGAAACACGCGATCCACTGGGGCTGAGCGACTGAGACCTTCTGTACGATAGAAGATCTTTAAATAGTTGGGCTATGTTTTCCCATCGGAGGAGTTACATCCCCTCTTGACGACGCGTACAATCGGTAGATCATGGGCGACTAAGACCCTCCTAGCGATAGGAATTTATTGTAAGTTGTGGGCCGCGTCCACCCATCTGGGGAGTTACATCCCTATTGATGACGCGTACGATCGGTAGATCCTAGGCGACTAAGACCCTCCTAACGATAGGAATTTATTGTAAGCTGTGATTGCGTCCACTCGTTCGGGGAGTTATATCCCTATTGACGATGCGTACAATCGGTAGATCCTGTGCGACAAAGACCCTCCTAGCAATAGGAATTTATTGTAAGTTGTGAGCCACGTCCACCCGTTCGGGGAGTTACATCCCTATTGACGACGCGTACGATCGGTAGATTCTGGGCGACTAAGGCTCTCCTAGCGATAGGAATTTATTGTAAGTTGTGGGTTGCGTCCATCTGTCTGGGAAGTTACATCCTTATTGACAACACGTACGATCGGTAGATTCTGAGCGACTAAGACCCTTCTAGCGATAGGAATAAGTTATGGGCCGCGTCCACCCGTCCGGAGAGTTACATCCCTATTGACGACGCGTATGATCGGTAGATTCTGGGCGACTAAGACCCTCGTAGCGATAGGAATTTATCATAAGTAGTGGGCCGTGTCCACCTGTCCGGGGAGTTACATCCCTATTGACGACGCGTTCGATCGATAGATCCTGGGCGACTAAGACCCTCTTAGCAATAGGACCAGGACATGGAGATGTAAGAGATATATTGATAAGTGATTTCACAAATGTTGAGAAATACCCTTACAGCTTAGAGAAATACTAGCAATAAAATCCGATGACTATTTATGAGCGGAAGTAGAAGGCTCCGACTCACATGTGAGAGTCCCAACCCCTGACGACGTTCTAAACTTAATCTTCATATGCTTGGTACTAGGCAAAACTTCCAAGGTGTTCAGACCTGGTCTGCCCAAGATGGCGTTGTAGAGCGAAGGGAGGTTTACCACATTAAACACGATGGAAGCCGTCGCATGATTAGGAGGTGTTCCAAGGGTGATCGGAAGGGAGATAATACCGTCGGGATATATCCATTCACCCGAGAGCCCTTTAACCGGGCCCGCATGGGGCTAAAGGTCGGCATGAGTGAATCTCATTCATCCGAAAGTATCCCGATATAGGAGATTACAGCCGGCTCCTTGATCGACAAAGATCCTTCGAACCTCAAATTGTCCAATTTTGGCGGTTATCACAAGGGGATCGTGCCGATTCAGGTCATCCCAATGAGATTTTTGTTGGTAAAACCAATGACCGGCCTTTTTTCACCTTGTCGTTTGTTGGTGCTCGCTGTTAGGATCTCTTGTGGTACAAGAGGAATTGCCTTCGGGTAATAGAAAATTGGTGTGATTAGGTGTCTGGCCTCATGTTCTGTTGGTCCATCATGGACATGAAGAATCACCTGATCCCTTCGGTCGGTCGGAGGCCTAGCAGCTTGGCGTTCCTCCTCTTGGTTACGTTGCGGCGATTCACGCCTATGATCGATAGGAGGACCTCTTTCCCTTCCTGCAACAAACTCCTATAGTCTTCCTTCACGTACTAGAAATTTCAATTCGTCTTTCAGTTTCTTGCAATCCTTGGTCGTGTGACCGTAGTCATGATGAAAGTGACAGTATTTCGTTTTGTCCTTACTGGAATCTTCCTCGGTTGATCACAGGGGCCATCGAACGTATGGCTTATCTCTGATAAGGGCTAAGACCCGGCCAGGGGTCTCACTCAGCGGGGTGTAGTTGTTATATCTCCTTGGAGGAGGGGATTTCGCCCGGTTTCTCCTGGGCGGAGACCACCTGGGTGACTGGTTCCGTTCTTTTCGGGTAGTCCGATCTCTTCTATGATCGGATGCTTCGGCGTCTTCGGCAGCAATGTACTTTTCAGTTCGAGCATAAAATTCTTGGATGGTAGCAGGGGGTTTCTTTGTGATGGACACCTTCATATTGGAGGGCCGCAAAGTTGTTTATCATTTCCTCTTTGAACCTTTCCAGGAAGTTCCTTAGGGATTCCTCTTTACCTTGATGCAGCGATAGCAAGGTGGTGGACTTCATCTTGACTCCCCTGCTTATCACAAAGTTGATTTGAACTGTTCGCGTAACTAAGAAAATGTCTTTATACTCATCGGCAGGAAAGAGTTGAACCAAGTGAGCTCATTTCCTGCGAGAGTAGTGGGAAAATACTTGCACATGGCTGCGTCAGGCATGTCCCTGGAAATCATTACGGTTATAAAATGGGCCACATGATCCTGGGGGTCCGTTGTCCCATTGTATCTCTCCATGGGAGGCAGGAGTACGTTGCGAGGCATAGGCTCTGAGGAGATCTTGGAGTCAAACGGCGAAGCGTAAGAATAAGAGGGGATTTGGTCTCTCTGAGAGCTGGCCCGCTTTAGTTCCTCGGCTACCAGTTGTTCAACCTATTTTCGAAGATCATCCGGGACTAGTTTGGAGTTTTCGGATGCTTCCCCACGTGGGGGCGACGATCGTTGTTGGAAACGTCTAGATCCCCCAACAGATGATTGGACTTCAGGTCTGAGAGCGCGACTAAGGTCTTCTAGTTGTCTACTCATATCCTGAAGTTTGGATTCTAGCCTTTCCATCTGGGGGCGATTGACTCACTCCGGAATGGGGTCGGCCATGGGTTAGACAGGAAGCGCAGGTTGTAAAACCTGTTCTTAATGAGGTGATCTCATGGGAGCTGCCGGATCGCAGGTGGCTGAATCAGGCACCGTAAAGAGAGCGGCTGCAGAAAGCATGGCAGTTCGCCCTTCCACAGGAGGGACGGCTCTTGAGGACGCTCTGGTTCTCGGAGGCATAATCGTCGTGAGGAATAGGAACCACTCAAATCTGTTTCCCACAGACGGCGCCAATCTGATGGAGGTGCGTTTTGGCTCCTCAAATACCAACTCCTTGTTGACTCGAACGGTTGTCGTCGATGGTGGATACATCTGCAAAAACCGCCGGAGGGTGCTCCGGCGGGGAGACTCTGACGCTCAATTCAATAAAGAGCGGTTTTCGTTTAAGAGAAACAGACTGAGAGTAGAGGGAGAGTGGTTCCCTGTGATCAATGTGCCCCCTGTGTTAGGTTTCGAGAGTTTACCTGATGTCGAGGGTTTTGAAATCCTTTATACCTGTGAGAGTTGTGCACCGCTGAGAAACTTCCACCTTACTTTCCTTATCGAACTGATCTCGGAAATTTCAGAAGTCAATATTACGAATTGATCACGATCCCCATATATCGGAAAACGTTTCTCTTCGGGTGGGATGCTTTCCTTATCTGAAAGATCTCGGAATTGCTGTTACGAAATCAAGGGAGTTCTGACCTCCTTTTTTTAATCGATAGCGGTGTTGTCCCTCGTTCAGTTGCTTGATCGATAAAGAGTCTTTTGAGACTTGCCCGATTAGAGAACTGACATTTGCTTGACTGATCGAGGTGACTATCTCCGCTTGATAAGTCACGATCGGTTAATCGGGGCGACTGAGATCCTATCGTTCGGTAGACCAGGGCGGCTAAGACCCTTCGGTAGATTGATCGGGGTGACTATGACCCTTCAGTAGATTGTTGTTGTGGTCGTTAGATGTTGATCGGCAGGCACCTTTTTCGTAGACCCTTTGGGAATTAACTCTTTTGAACTGCATCTTGGAATACGTCCCATCAGTTATGAATTTTAATGAGAAGTCTTTTTGGGTATGGAATGTTTATAAATATTATTTGGTATAATTGAAGTGAGCGGAAAAAGATATATATATATTTTTTGTTACATTAGAATTTGAACCATGGATGAATGGATTGAGAGAGAATACTCTGACTATTAAACTGTTCTCTTAGCATAAAGATATTTTAATTTGACAACAAACACAGCCATGAAAATTTCATCTTCCCTAATTGCGGGAATTTTTTTCCTTTAAAAAACATGCTTTAGGAATGTGCTTTAACAGTCTTAATCCTGTCGACAGAATTTCTTGGAGAACTGCTTTTAAAAAAAAATGCTTCGATTTGCATTTCCCAAACAAATGTCTGACTAAAAAAAAAAAAAAAAAGAGTGAAATATTTGAACTTATAAAATTTAAGAAAAAACCCATTTAATATTTATTAAAAAAAAAAAGAATTCGGCCAAAATCTTACAAATTTTCTTAAGATTTATCAATTTAGATATTTCACACACAATAAATAAATGTTAATAATATCAAATTATAAAAACTTATGTCTTTAAAAGGGAAAAAAAATAAACAAACCCGTCCTCCTACTCAAAAAAAATCATGAGCAATTTTTTCTTCAAATTACCTACCATTATCCGAAAGGGAAAAAAAAAGGACAAATCGGTAGGGTCTTTTATCCAAAAAGAAAAAGAAAATAGTGAAATCATTGATATTATAGAAATGGATTTTATATAATTATAGAGGTATTAATATTCATGTGTTTAGTGACCCTTGAATGGATGGGAAATGATAATCATTTTTTTTTGTTACACATAGATTTGATCCTGGGATCTCTAGACTTAGGGATGGAGTTGTGACTATTAGACTGTCTACTTGAGGAGGAAAATGATAATCGTTGAATGATGATCCAACATCTACTAATCATGTAGGTATTAACACTTACGGGAAAATAGAATATCCTTTAAAAAAATCACAAAATTTAGAATTAAATCTAAATTTATTGTTATTATTGTTGAAAATATTTATTTTTTAAATTAAAAATTGAGGGCGTAAAAACCCGGCACAAACTAAGAAATATTTATTTAAAATTTTGTTATATTAGTGAGAGAAAACTTAAAATAAAATCAATTAAAATTTAACATAATAACGTTTTATATCATTTTTCAATTATATAAATGTAAAATTCAATTCAAACATAACTTGGAGGGGGTAATGATAGAAGGGGTATAGTTCGTAAGGTAGAGTGCTCGCTAGGCGTGGGATTTGATTCCATGCACCTCCAAATTACTCTCTCACACTACAAAAAACACGATTTTAGTGATGAAAAAAATTCGTTGATATTTAGCGACGAATTTAGCAATAAAAACTAAAGTCGTCATTAATTGCGATAAAAAAATTTTCGTTACAAAATTAGTAACAAACTTGATATTCGTGACTAAATTCGTGGCTAATTAGTCATGAATTAATTTTTATCACTAAATTCGTGGCTAATTAGCACGAATGAATTTTCGTAAATAAATTCGTGACTAATTAGCAACAAAAATAAATTTCATGGCTAAATTTTGCTACGAATTATATTGTTCATCACTAAATTTAGTGATGAAACTATATCTGTGGCTAAATCCATTGTAAATTAGCCAGAAAACAATTTCATAACTAAAATCATCGCTAAATTGCAACGAAAATATATTCATCGCTAAATTTAATGATGGACACCCGGATTAGTGGCTAAAGTCTCACTAATTAGCCACAAAAAAATATTCATCGCTATATTCGTCGCTAATTTTTTTACTGTACTTAGATATTCATAACTAATTTCATGATTAAATTCTTTTTACACTCTATTATGAAACATTTTCAACCGTGTCTCTCTTCTTGACCTTTTCTGAGTAAGAAAATTGAGTTGAATACATAACAAATCACTGAATTGATAAATTTCGACAATAAATAATTCAAGAGTAAAATAATAGAATTTTCAACAATCAAATACTAATATATACAATAGTAGAATTTTAATTATATAAGCATATATTTTATCTTTGTACAAATATAAGAGTATAATGGGTATCAAACAATTCTTTTAAAGATTAGGTAAAGAAAATTGTACTTATTGAAAATATTATCAATCATAATTTAAAAAAAAAAATTATAAATTTCCAAAAACTACTTTTGCATTGTTTATTTTATCTCAAATAGCTTATTTATTGTTAAATTCGTTGAAAATGGTGAATAAAAAGAATTTTTCATCGCAAGTTTCGTCACAAACTTAGCGACGAAAATATAAATTCGTTGCTAATTTAGCGACGTAAATAATTATCCGTCGCTAATTTAGAGACAAAATTTGAAATCTGTCGCTAAATTTAACAACAAAATATAGAATCTGTCGCTAAATTTAGCGAACTATTATATCCATCGCTAATTACCGATAGATTACTTTTTCGTCATTAAATTTAATGACAGATTTCTTGTTCGTCACTAAATTTAGTGACAGACTACCGGATTCATGGCTAAAGTTGTCACTAATTAGCCACAAAAAAATATTCGTCACTAAATTCGTCGTTAATTAGGGTATTGATTTTTATTAAATATAATTTTATATTTTTATTAAATATAATTTAGTATTTTTATTAAATATAATTTTGTAATTTTATTAAATATAATTTTATGTTTTTATTAAATAAAATTTTATGTTTTTATTAAATATAATTTTGTATTTTTATTAAATATAATTTTATGTTTTTATTAAATATAATTTTGTAATTTTATTAAATATAATTTTGTGTTTTTATTAAATATAATTTTATATTTTTATTAAATATAATTTTGTATTTTGTATATTTATTAAATTAGGGTATTGATTTTTATTAAATATAATTTTGTAATTTTATTAAATATAATTTTGTGTTTTTTTTTAAATTAGGAAATTGTATTTTTAATGGTAAGAGTTAGAAAGAAAGTAAAGAAGTATAAAAAAAAAGTATATCAGATAAATTAATGTGACATAGTAGTTGAGAGCACTCAAAACATACTCTTGAAACCAGATTCGAACATGGGTAAGAGCACATTTTCTGTAAAAAAAAATAAAGTAATAGAGGGTGCGAGCGTGGTGCGGGCATGGGTGAGCAAGCAACAGGGGGCCAGGGCGGTAGGTGCGTGCCCTGGCAGGCAGGGTCGGGCAGAGGGGTATGAGCAAGAACGGGTCATCGCTAAATTTAACCACGAATTTCAGGATCTGTCGCTAAATTTACCGATAAAATTATTGTTCGTCGTTAATTTTGCGACAAATATATTGTTTTTCTTCATTAAATTTTTGTGACGCGTTATTAGTTATGGAATTTTTTTTATCGCTAAATTTGTCGCTAAACAAATTAGTGATGAATTTTTTTAAAATTTTCGTCACTAAATCCATATTTTGTAGTGTTGATTTACTATAAAAAAACCAAAAAGATATTTATTACGAAGAAAAGAGGAGTAAAAGCAACATCAAGAAAAACAAAGCTATATTTTATCTTTTTTAATGATAAAGAACTCAAAACAAAAATATTTAAAAATTATCCAAATAACTTTTTGCCTATTTTCTCATATATGTACAAATGCGAAATTCAATTCATGTATAATGTTGAATTGCAATGGCACAAGAGGGTGTAGTGATAGGATCACTATATATTTTTAGGATAAAATCAATACATAAAAACTATTTATCTAAGATGCTAAATAAAAGCAACATTAGCAAATAATAATACTATTAATTGGATATGCCCAAGAGGGGCATTATGATAATTTTGAGGGGTTTTTCAAAACTACCATAACACCACTTCTATTATTCACTCCACGTTTTGTGCATCACAAGGAATTTTGAAGTGAACTAACCTTCTTCTTAAAATGTGTCCTGTACGTGGTTGAGAAGCCATTAGAGAAGGTTGCACAAAATTGAAAGCAATTAATATATTCTCTGAGAGAGCGAATAAAATAGAGGGCTTGAGAAAAATTTCAAGTATGAAATTTTTCTCATCGCAACGATCACCGGATTGAGGTTGCAGCGTCGTGGTATTGCGGTAGTGGTTCGATTAATATCGTGATTACCATCCCGACCGTGAGATCTGTTCGAGAGACGTAAAATTGGATCAATTTTAGAGACTCTACACGTTGAGATATTTAACCCTATACCCGAAATCTCCATTTTTATTCTTTCAAAAATTATTGTGTATGCTTCCGTTATGAATGAGTCACTAAAATATCCAACATTGATATCAGAGCATACGTTGGATTATTAAAAATAATTTTCGGAATTATTTATTGATATAAAAAATTTAGGGTTTAAAATTTGGGGTTCGATCACGAATGAGTTTCGTGAATCCGAGAACAGATTGTGTTACCCATGATCCGTTAAACACGAAAATAATTTTTTCGTAATTTTCTGATCACGTTTATGCGAAGAAAATTCTGATTGAAAGTTTCGGCCGTGAATAGTGACCGAACCATTCAATCCCAGATTTGTCGAGTTTTAGGGCAAATCAATGCATGAAAATTATAGATCTATGTTCCTTGTTTCATGCTCTTCGATTTGATATATATATTGCATATTGTTGATGCTGAAAAATTGGGTTTCAAAATTGGTTGCGGAGGACTGGAATTTTGGACTCAAAATACGCCGAGATTAGGGCGCAATTATACCAAAAATCGAGTCAAGGATGTTTGGAATAAATAGAATTAGATATTTCCTAAAAAAAATCCGATGAAAATAGAGCCGAAAAATAGATTTTTTGGATACCGGGTCTACAGAAAAATTCGGGCAAGGAAGACGAGTCCGAGTGGCAAGAGCGTGCACGACACGTGCAAGGAGGCACGTTCATGCAGAGGCGTCAAGCGCATGAACCGGTCTGGGTCATCCATGTTGGTTACAACCCGGACACGTGTCCCCAACCCGCGCGGATCCGGATCGGTTTTCAAGTTCCGACCCGCACCGGGTCCGGAACCGACCCGCACACATGGGTCTCGCGCGTGCCAAACACGCATGCAAGCGCGTGCCAGACACGCTGCGCGTCTTGCATGCGCCAGAAGCTATCCCCGGTGTGTGTAGGCGTGTGGGGACACGCTGCCGAAGCGTGGCGGCACGTCGGACCTCCGGCAGCGCGTCAGGTCGTCTGGAATTGAAATTTTTTCAATTTTTGAGGGGTTTCACATCCATAAAAATAACTTTTTGTGGGTTTTTGTGTACCGAATCCTAGTCCGAATAGTGAGATGCAATCCCAAATTGTGGTGTATGGTGTCTGTTGATTCATACACTCGTCTTAGGGTCTGTATTCAAATCATTTGGGTCTTGTTGATTCGTAGGGTGCACAAAATGTGAGAATAAGCATCACAAGTCACGATTATCTCAATGACTGATTCTAAAATTGTTGTATTAGATCTTTGCAAGGGGGATAAAATTGAATGGTGATAATTACGAGATTTTTCACCGGTAGATTCGATTTATTCTCGAGGGGCAAGATCTAATTAAAATTTTGAGGCATGAGATGGTGGACTCCAGGAAGGGTACCACACCTCAGAGAGACGGGATTAGAAGACATTACGTACATGGAAGATGAATGATGGCCGAGTTAGGGCAATCCTCCTAAGTAGCATGCACGATGATGCTATCCCAGTCTATAAGCAATGTCCTATGGCTTTATTGGTTTGGCTCATCCTATAAAGAGTATTGTGGTGCTCTTACAGATCCTAAGACGAGGATACTAAATTATAAGTTTAATAACTTATAAAGAAATGGTTGATCATATGATGATGCAACATTTGATGAAAATGTCAAGTATGATCACCGAGTTGGAGAATGTGACCGAGCCCATTTCGGATATGGTTTCTTATACTGGATGCGATCCAGTTCTTTACCTGATTCATGAGAAATCATGAAAATCTATTTCACATACGATGAAAGTATTCGTACTTTCACTAATGTGAATAGGCACAGTGAGCTCGAGTAGGAGCATCTAGAGGCGAGTAGGCCATACTCGGGTCATCCTTATGCAGTGGAATCGAGCAAGAACTCCTGTGGGACTCAAGGTTTAGGTAAGAAGAAACCATCTGACAAAACCGACAACGAAGTATTAAAGCGTAAAGAGTTAGATAGGACCAAGGTGTAGTGCTATATCTGTAGTAGATTTGGTCATTTCGCTCGTGAGTGCGATAAGTAGAAATTATCTCTTCCTTCTTTACGTGGTTTGAGATGCTTATTGTTTTCTCTCCTTCGTGGGTTATGAACACGGGAGCAACCGACCACGTAGCTCGAGATAGGAGCACGCTTATATAGTTCCGCCCGGTGAGTCCTGAAGTAGGAGGATTTATGTAGAGAAATGGAGCGTTTGTCGACATCAGAGGGAGTAGCACTTGCAAGTTGGAGTTGCAAATATGCTAGACTCTGTATGCTCTTTACGTTCCGAATGTTCGACGGAACTTGATTTCAGCATAGGATATGTTCTGTTAATTTAGAAATTTTATAATTTTTATTTATTACGACAATTTTTTGATTGGTTCTGCTTTGGTCCATGAGGGACTATAAATACTGGAATTGATTCCTTTTAATGGTATTTTTTGATATCCTCCTAGCGTGAGAGAGGATGAACCGGTTAGCAGTGAGTGGTTTTGTAGAACCCGCTAACCAGTTTTGCCTAGACGGCAAACTTACAAGAAAACCATTCGACAATGCAATGAGGGCTGGGACTCCATTGCAATCGGTTCACTCCAACATCTGTGGCCTTATGAACGTGAGAACCTGAAATGGTGTTGGGTACTCTATTATGTTCATAGACAATTATACGCATTTCGGTTACGTTTATCTGATCTTGCATAAGTCTGAGGCATTGAAATGTTTCAAGAGGTTTACTAGCGAGGTTGAGAATCAGTTAGACTTGAGAGTGGAGACTCTCAAAACTGATCGAGGGTGCGAGTATTTGTCTGAAGAGCTCTATTTCGAGAAGGGCATTACGAGAAACTGACTATTCATTGTTACTCAGTGGAGTAGAGTAGCTGTGAGGAGGAATAGGACTTTGTTTGAGATGATGAGGCTAATGATGGCACAAGCCAATTTACTCGTTTCCCATTGGGAAGATGCGTTATTGGTTGCAGCCTACGTTCTCAATCGCGTTCTATTGAAATCCGCAGTCAGTACTCCAAATGAACTTTGGACAGGGAGACAGCCTGACCTTAGTCATTTGAGATTATGGAGATGTGTCATATATGTTCACTGTTTCTCTTATTTACACGGCGAGTTAGGCTTGCGAGAAAAGAGATGTATATTTATGCGATATTCAGAACACTCTAAGGGGAATGTGTTCTAAGTGAGCATACGAACGGCACTCTTATTGAGATTGAGTCTCATGATGCCAAGTTTCTTGAAAGTGATTTTCCTATGAGAGGTGAAATCAATTGGGACTTTACCTTTTATCAGATGGATGAGCGTAGTGGTTTAGCTGATCCAAGTAGCAGGACCCAAGAATCCATTACGGATCTTGGTTATAGTGGGAGCGATCCATCTAGAGGCAAAAAGGTTTCCCCTCCTCTTAAGAGTAGTCGAGAACGCGTGCCTAACCGTCGCTTCCCGATTGAGGAAGAGGCTCTCAGTATGACTCTTAAGGATTATGAAAGACATTTAACTGTCCTAGAGGCTCTTGAGGGTTCTGTGGAGGACCATTGGTTTGAGGTCATGGATGAGAGAAGGAGTTGATGAGAATCAATGGGATCAGAAATCTAGTTGATCTGCCTGAAGGTAGTAGGGCCGTTGGAAACATGTGAGTTCTCAACATCAAGGAAAAGGCCGACTGATCGGTGTAGAGGTATAAGGCCCGTCTGATAACCAGGGGTTACTCAAACTGAGGGCAAGATTACCTCGATGCGTTTACTTTTAGGGATTGTTGTGGACATGATATGGATCTGGAGTGAGACCAGATGAATGTTGAGACTATTATCCTGAGTAGGAGTTTTGGATGAAAATATCTATAAGGAACGGCTATCTGGCTTTATTCTTGTAGATCTGGATGATAAGGTCTATCAATTTCGGAAGTTAACATACGACCTTAATCATCAATCCAGGCAGTGCCATTTGAGATTTTACGAGGAGGTGATATCTCACGGTTTCATGATGATCGAGGAGGATCATCGCGTATACCATTTTACGTTCTTTTGATTCTTTTGTGATCATGTCCTTATGTGAAAGACATTCTATTGACTGGGAACAACAGAGAGTGTCTGATGACCACGATAACGTGGACATTGTCGAGTCTTGATGTGAAGGACATGGGTGAGACTCAATTCTTCCTCGAAGTTAAGATCTAGAAGGATCACTCGAGATAGGTGTTGACTCTTTCACAGAAGTCCAACATCAAGGGAGTTCTTGAGCGCTTCGAGAAGATCGACTACGACCCTAAAGACACTCTTATCGCTAAAAAGGTTAAAGTCTAATTCTTGACATATGTCCTAAGACTCAGAAAAGGACAAGGAAAATGAGTAGAATCCTTTGTTTTAGTGCATTGAGTAGTCTGATGTACGTAGTGTCGCGTACATAATCAGACGTTTGCTTTGCAGTCAGTATGGTAATTAGGTATTGATCGAATCCTAGAGGGGATCACTGGAGAGCAGTGAAAGGATTCTGAGATATCTCAAGAGAACTGCGGACCTCTCCTTGTGTTACGAAGGATATGATTTGCATTTTGATGGGTATTCAGATATCAACTGGGTTGGTGATCTGAATATATGTAAATCAATATCAAGTTTTGCTGTCTTGGAGTAGCAAGAGCAAGAAGCAAACCTACATATCTATATCTATGATAGAGGCTGAGTTTGTGGTACACTCAGCGGCAGTTCAGGAGAGTTTGGCTCTGGAAATTTCCGGATCACTTAGGGGTTGTGGCAAATAGTGGGAGACCAGTGATGATTTATTGAGAAAATCAGGCCGCCCATGACCACAATTGAGACCCTAAGTATCAGTAAGTCCAAACACATTGATACCTAATACTATGTTATGAGAGACATCACCGAGAATGGTGAAATGACAAATTAAGTACATTACTATACAGCGTGTTGGCTGATCCCTTCAATAAACCCATTATGAGAGATTCTTGTATGAGATATAGGAATCATTGGGTTTGCATATATATTGACATTTCTCACCTTGTACTGATGCTTATTATGTTATATATACGACATGTGTGCATGATTGAGTCACTTATTAATTACACTATTTTATTGTCATATATTTTGTGATATATTGTGATAAATGATATGTCAGGCAGGCGTGGTCAACTCTCTCACACGAGTGACCATCTCCAGCTCTGAATGAGTAGAGATGAGACGGTTTCTAGTTGTAAGAGATTTTGAGAGTAGCCCTACTAGAACATAAGTCACCCTGATATGTGTTCAGGATGAGGTCATATGCGATATGATCGGTATAGACGTACCCACATCCATGTTGCCTGTAAGTAGCCAGGTTTGAGATCTTAGATATTACCTACGACTAGTGATATTGTCTCTGAGATACTCTCTCTGAGATCTCTGAGTAAAGTCTTATGTGTAAACCGAGTCCCATACATACATAGTGTTAGAGAAATCTGACATATGCCCTTTAAGAGATGGAAAAATAACACTGTGGCACGCGTTTCATACTGTGTGTGATATGACGACCAGGGATAATGAAAGCATTATTTAAGACATTGATATTATTTAGATCCCCGTTCCCACTGTATGAGGCCCGAAATCGTTTGGATGGGATCTCTTGTACCCTTATCACTTTCAGTTATTTCTAGAGTCTTGACTCAGTGTTGTTACTTTAATCTGTTTACCGATGGTCCGGAAGATAAATTGAGGTCTGAGGGACAGGTCTAGGAAAGTAGCTGAATTGAGACTAATAGAATCGAGTTTGAGAAAAGGAAGACCAATTGACATTACATCATTATGTTGTATTCACCAGCATACCTATTATGCCTATCCATGTTGTGATGTAAACATAATAGTGGATACACAGTCGAGCGTTTATTGAGGATTACTTTCGATGAGGAAAGTAACTCGATGGATGTAATCAGTCTTGGATCTGGGGTGCAATGAGTTCTTTTGATACTAACGATGGCTTCTCGATCATCCTAACAGGTGTATCGAGAGGTCTTTGCTTGTAGGTGTACTCGCAGGTTGCACGACGTCCAATCCTGTATGAAAGTCCAGTAGGGTGATGTGATCGCATGAGTTGTGATCTTATGACGAATATTAAATGTTTTCATGTGCAAGTGGGAGATATTAATTGGATATGCCCAAGAGGGGCATTATGGTAATTTTGGGAGGTTTTCCAAAACTACCACAACACCACTCCCATTATTCACTCCACGTTTTGTGCATCACAAGGAATTTTGAAGTGAACTAACCTTCTTCTCCTGTATGTGGTTGAGAAGCCATTAGAGAGGGTTACATAAAATTGAAAGCAATTAATATATTCTCTGAGAGAGCAAATAAAATAGAGGGTTTGAGAAAAATTTCAAGTAGGAAAATTTTCACGTCGCAACGATAACGGACTAAGGGTTGCGGCGTCGTGGTATTACGGTGGTGGTTCGATTAACATCGTGATCACTATCCCAATCGCGAGATCTGTTCGAGAGACGTACAATTGGATCGATTTTGGAGACTCTACACGTTGAGGTATTTAACCCTATACCCGAAATCTGCATTTTTATTCTTCCGAAAATGGATCATACAGTATACAAAGTGTTCCCCGACTTAGGGTAGGGTAGGGAAAGGTAAACGTACATATACGTAATCTTCTCCTTATATTTTGTAAAGATGATATTTTTTATGATTTGAACTCGTAATTTCAAGATCACCAAAAAAACAGATAATAATACAAACATGAAAATAAATCGGAAGGAGTATGGATAAATTTAACTTTTTATAAGAAAAATAAAATAGGAAAACAATAGTAAGGGATTTTATTTTTTATTTTTTTATCTTGACTTTGAATTACGCATCTCTATGGCTGCAATCTTTATAATCATAAAATTGACTCCAAATGTGAGTTTTCTTCTCTTCATCCTAACTCCAATATCTTGAATATTCGATCTAGTAGGTAAATCAAAGTGTAAATTGATTCTTTGTGCGTAAAAAAAATCTAAATTCATTATGTTTTTGTACCGGGTGACCCTACCCTCACATTAAGTTGTGGAGTATTTTATACAGTGGGTGAGCTATTTATGTTTTTGTATAAATTAATCAAAAAGATTAAATTTTAAGATAGATGTTCAGAGAGAGGCATGGAGGCAAAGAAAAAATTGTGGGGAATCTCATTCTCAAATCTAGAACTTGTAGTTCTAATATAACAGGATGAAATTTTCAAAATTCATAGAAAAACATTGAAACTTTTAGAAATTACAAAACATCCCTGCTAAAAATTACATTATTGCATTGTTGAGACTAGAAAAATTAATCATCTCCTGGATTATTTAATACCATTGAATCTCTTGTACAAAAGAAGGAAATCTTAAAATATTCAACTTGTCTCCCGATAGTTGATCATACTAAACATGTTTTAAAAACATTCGATATGATATAAAATTATATTACTAAGTTTAGTTTTTGTGTAATCAAATAAAACAATTAAAGAGAATCATATCAGACACAATTGACATAAATTCTGTATCGAATATGTATGTTCTAACTAATTAATACTACATACCCAGAATACCAACCTCTTGACTCATAAAAAGCATCATCTATTATACATCAAAGCATATAGTTTTGATTTCACAAATTTCTCTATATATAATCAAAATTAAGGTGCATATGGACTATATATAAATTATAGAGTATAAATTTCTATGTTCATAATATATTTATGGAAACTACCCATCTCTGACTAACAGAAAACTTATAAATTTTATATTAATACATGATAAAGTATCTTATGTACGCATTATATACTTAGGTCACTTACATTGAATCAAAATATCATATACAAATATCATATACATGCATAAATAATAATAACTGCATATTTATTTGAATAATTAAATCAAACATTACCTTTACACAGAAAAGTCAGCACATAGTTTTTTGAGTATATAAAATAATAAATTTAGTAAAAATTAGGGCATAATTCCAATATATAGCTCATTTGATAGAGAGCTTGTTTCGTATGCGAGAGGCATGAGGTTTGATTCCCTACACCTCCAAATTTCTCCCTCCATTTATGTTAGAAAAATAGAAAGAAAAAAAGAGGTGCAAAAGCAGACACATTGAGATAAACTAAAATATACTTTTTAAAATTCTTTTTTTCAGGGAGATAAAATAAAAATATTTAAAAGTTATCGTGAAAATATTTTATGCAGGTTCCCACATGTTCAAAAGCAAAATTCAGTTTGTCCCCTGGGAGATAGCCTGGTGATCATGTACAAAAGCAAAATTCAAATTACTCTTTCCATTTGCTAATTAAAAAAAAAAAAAATGAACACACACACATTTGCCATCAAGAAAAGAAGATGGGTAATAACATACATATTAAAAACCTAAAAATATGTTGTTGGTGAGATAAAATTCAAAAGAAATGTATTTAATGAATCTCTCAATTTGCTATAAGAAAATATATTGTTTGAAATATGCTAATTTAGCGACGAATTTCAGAATTCGTTGTTAAATTTTTGCGACGTATGATTGGTGACGGAAATTTTTCTGTCGCTAATACGTTTAGCGACGAATTTTTCTAAAATTTCTGTCGCTAAATCCGTTGTTAAACCCTTGTTTTTTTGTAGTGGTTATACGACTACCCCTACTAACACAACCCCTCCTATGGCACCTTCTTGACCTGCCAACCATCTTCCTGCTCATGATTAACCTTCTCGCTTGGAACAGGCCCAACAGCCTGGGTTACAGGATTATCCAGCCATGGTTCCCATGTCGATACCTCCAGAACAGGTCAGTCAGCCCCGATCGACAGACTAGAGTCCAGAATTCAGGACATGAGTAAATAATTAGAAGGCCTTAGCCGTGCTTTTAAGCCTGAGCGCCACTCTTCCTCGGGGGGATCTAGATGCGACCGTCCCCGACGACGAATACCACCACTCAACTATGAGCAACTTGTTGTCAATGAACTTAAGCGGGCCAATGCCCGAGAAAACCAGACCCCCCTCTACTCTAACGCTTCGCCCTTCGACCCGAAGGTCTCTTCAGAACTGATATCTCGTGACGTGCCGTTGCCTCCCATGGAAAGATATGTTGGGACAACCGATTCTCGTGACTATACAGCACATTTTGTGACGGTAATGGTTTCAAGAGACATGACTTATGTCGTTATACGTAAACACTTCCCTACCACTCTCAAGTGGAATGCGTTAACATGGTTTAATTTACTTTCACCACTGAGTATAAGAACTTTCTCCCAATTTTGATAGCAGTTCAAGACTTACATTGTAATAAGTAGGGAAGCGAAGAGAAAATCCACCTCTCTATTGTTATTACATCAAAACGAGGACGAATCCCTAAGCGACTTCTTGGAGAGGTTCAAGACAAAAATGATGAAAATTCCATCCTTGAACCACTCTATTACATTAGCGGCACTGTTTACTGGGTTACACCTGTCCGGTATGAAAGTTTCGATAACGAAAAAACCTCCCTCCACTATTAAGGAATTTTTACTCCCGTGCTGAGAAGCACATCGTGGCTGAAGATGCCAAAACATTCGACCGAAAAAGGAATCGATCGTCCAGGAGAGAACGCAGTTGATTGCCCCGACGACCCTCACCGAAGAGTTACCGACCGGGTCCTCCGCTTCATCGAAGGTTTAACACCTATACTCCTTTAAATGAAACTCCTAGTCAAGTTCTGTTTTAGATTAAGGATCACCCTTACATCCGGTGGCCTCCTCAACTTGCAAAGGATGATCCTAAGAAAGATAAAAGCAAATACTATAACTTCCACCATGATTATGGCCACACGATTGACGACTGTAGAAGGCTCAAAGATGAGCTTGAATTCTTTATCAGAAGTGAGAAGTTACAAAGGTTTATCAGTAAAGAAAAAATGGATATGCCACACCCTGACAAGCAAGCACCGCCGATGCGAAATGAGCCGAACAACAGACCGGTCAATCCACCACCAATTAACTGCTGGGATAGAGTCATTCTCCAAATTCATGATGAACGAACCCCTCAAACATCTCCACCCCTGTCGAACATCCCGAACTCCTCAGAAGGTACACAAGGAAATGAGGATGAATGCTTGATCACACCCATTTTCTATTCACCTAACGTCCCTGTCCCTCTCCTGCCAGAGGTACTAGCAACTCACGTTGAAAAGAATGGAAAAGGTAAGTGACCGATCATCGGTTTCACCAATAAGGACCTAGTCGACGTAAATCCAAACCGCCACGACCCCCTCGTCATCACTGCCAAAATAGGTCCATATGAAGTTTTAAGAATCTTCATTGATCAAGAGGTGGGGTGTAACCTCCTATATTGGGATCCTTTCAAACGAATGGGTTACAACCTCGCACATCTATAACCCTATGCGGGTCCAGTCAAGGGGGTTTCTGGTGAATGAATAACCCGAAGGGATTATTCTTTTACCGATCACGTTGGGCACGCCCCCAACCATGCGATAGCTATAGCGACATTCAATGTGGTCAATCTCCCCTCACCTTATAATGCGATCTTAGGAAGATCGGGCTCAAACGCCTTGCAAGCTTTACCCAGCACTAAGCACATGAAGATAAAATTCAGAACTTCACTTAGAGTTGGAACCTTATCCTGCGATTAGGAGTCTTCAGCTCCCGTCCCGAAATAGTCGCGCAGTACGTTTCGATGAGCTCCACATGTCTCTTACATTTTTACTATGATGTTCCTTCGTCTGATAATGAACACACGTATGCCTTATTGATTGCATCCTACAGAACTCCCACTCCCTATGGGAAAGAAATACCTAAATGAAGGGATCTATCTCCCCGAACGGGCCTCTATCGCCCAAACTAAATGAATGGATCTATCTCCCCGAACGAGCCTCCGTCGCCCTGACCAAACGAAGGAATCTATCTCCCCGAACGAGCCTCCGTCGCCTCGACCAAACGAAGGGATCTATCTCCCCAAATAGGTCTCCGTCACCCTGACCAAATGAAGGGATCTATCTCCCCAAATGGGTCTCTATCGCCCTGACCTAACGAATGGGTCTATCTTCCTAAACGGAACTCCGTCGCCATGACCAAACGAAGGGATCTATCTCCCTGGACGGGCCTCTGTCACCCTGACCGAATGAAGGGATATATCTTCTCGAACAGGCCTCCAATGTCCTGACTTAATGAAAGGCGTTCCTATTCCTCAGAAAACCTGAGACGTTCATGAACATACACAGTTAGAGAATACTCTATTATGGGCTGGCATTCCTTGGAAAAGCCCGAAACTACAAAACATAACTGAGAAGTCCATTCGAGACATTGCATATCCCATGTTACCAATGCACATTGATTGAAAAGAAATATACAAGAGAGTCTCATTAAAAAGTATTATAATACAATGACATTAGAACTACATAGGCTTCGGAGGAGTAGAGGCCTCCCGAAAAGAAGTCCTTGTATCCACCACACTCAGGGCACTAATCAATCTGACAGAGGCTATATCCTGACCCCTCGTATCCTGGCTGGCCACCTCCTTGATTGGAGGCAGGGCTCCCTTTAATCCCAACCGACGGATTATCTCTTTGGCATATCGTAGCCTCTCTATCAATTCACATTGAGCATCTCTAAAGGAAGCAACACACTAGAGTAAAGCTCTCTCAGATTCAATTGCTCTCTATTCTACCACCTGGAGAGACTCTTCATGCAATTGGGCCAACACCTCAGCAGTATGCAACCGCTTCTTAAGGGCCTTTTTCTCAATTTCTAAATACTCATAATAATTTTAGAGGTTCTTAATCTCCTCTTCGACCAGCGAGGTCTCGAACGCCTCCTTTGTCCCCGTGTCTTTCTCCTTCCAATCGGTAGCACCCTGTAAAACCCCAACTTGGGCACTCGACTGATGGACCTTCTCCTCCAAGTGACCAACAGTTTGCTTTCTCCGCTGCTTTTAGAATTCTGCTAGGGCCATCGTCTGTGAGAAAAGAAAAATTACTTTACAATAGGATGAAGAGAAAGTGAAGAGAATTCAGAAGATGGTACCATTAAGCCAAGAGACTTAAGAGCCTCATCAGCTTGTTCCATGGACATCCTGTGCAGCTCTAGATCGCAATGACGAAAGTCAAGCCGATCAATTATTTTCTCTGCCTCAACTAGGTCCACATAACTATACTGCTTATCCCCAGAGCTAATGGCTAATGTTTCTCTCTCCTTCGACCCCTTGTCGCTATGAAAGGAACGGATGTAGATAGAAGGAGGGATAGTTGTTCCATCAAGTATCTAGCGCTTTCCCTTACAAGAAGGCCATAGGGGAATCGCGCTCGACAGGCCAGACAATTCTTTGGCAAGTGTCATTGTCTCCCTTGACACCCTAGCTTCCGCACCGACCGATGGATTTCTATCAAGTCCCTCTGATAGCGAAGCTCCCTCTTTCCTAATTGATAGAGTGTGACCAATGCTATCCAACCCCTCTGGTTCAACCTTGAACATCTTTGATGAAACCGAAGGCATGTGCTCCTCAATTTCCTTGTTTGCCGCACGACCAGTCCCCTATAGAGAATTAAGCTGAACTAATTTCCTCCTTTTCGATGGAGGGAAGCACTATTAAAGTTTGGGTCTCAGATAACCTATTGGTCTCTGCTAACGAATTCTCAAAAGATGAATCCCTATCAATTGTGACCTCTCTTAGCATTGAGTCATCTATGAAGCCTGAAGAACTAGTCAACTTGATCTCCCTCCTATTAATTAAGAGGAGGTTGTCTATCCTCCTCTTCTCTCCTATCAGTAGACCCGCCAGTGAGAGCATCTGATCGTCCATCAAAGAATCGACTAGGATAACCCTTCGCATAGACCGACAATAATTACCAACCGAACATACAAAGAAAAAGTGACGAGAGGCTGCAATCCAAACATAGGCCTTCCCTCAGCACTGAGAAGCACTGGCATAAGATCTTTGTTCTGGAATTCCACAAAAAAGTACTTACGCGCCTAGTCACTACTAGTGGATTTCTTATAATGAAACCCCCAATCAGAATTGGGACCAGTTTGCAACCTATACCAATCTCGGACCAAATCCTTCTTCGTGCATCTCACTAGAGAAAAAAGAGCTGTCAAGACATCAAAATCAAAGCGAAAACGAAAAAACCCTAATAAGGAAGTCACAGCAACAATTAGGCACAAAGATTCGGGAGTCCACTAAGTTGGAAATATATTCCATCGCTATAACACTTCAACAAACAAACTAGTATATGGTACCTTTAAACCAAACTTCACCATCTATTTATACATTGGGACACAGCCCTCTAGGGCCCTATTTGCTCTGTCATCGTCTGTGGCAGATACTAGGGTATTGTCGTCACCCACTAACATGGCAGTTTGAACTTCTTGGAGCTCCAATACAGATATAGTATTCCTAATGTTGTTAATACTTTGGGCAACAGAACCTCTTGCCATGCCTTTTGTGAAAGCTTTCCAGTATATAGAGACAATTTGAAAGAAGTAAGAAATAAGCGCAAGGCGATGAAAACATCAGATCCCCTCTTATCAAAACATTTATAGAGATTGCTAGAGACGGCTTATGGAAACCAAAAGACACTCATTATATCAAAAGTTTGGCGCCTTTTCAGAGAAGTCATTACTCATGGCGCCTTTCTTACGAAACGACACTACGAGTCGGGGGTAAATGATGACACCCTCTTTATAAAGGCTCACTACATGGGATATACCCCATCAGGCAACGACATAGGACCTGTAATCCAGTATGTCCAAATCACTCACATATAAATAGCCTATGTCATCACATTCTACCAATGGGATTTATCTCTCTGAATGAATCTCAGTCGCCCCGACTAACCGAATGAGTTGAGCTCTATGGACGCCTACTCACTAATCGTTTGCCCCCCGATAATATTTACATGGTTTAAACCTATAAGAGCATTCGGTGGGACCGAACGCTTCCCTTCTCTCTCTCTCTCCCGACTGATGGCTATCGAAGGAATCGAATACTTCTCCTCCCACTCTGTAGCACTCAACGGAATCTCGTCTCGATTGAGTTTCTTATTTCAGTACGAAACGTATTCCCCACGAAAGGAAGCGAGCTTCGAGGATCCAATTGATAAGAGAAAGAATTTTCTCATATAATTCAACTTCCTAAGTGATAACAGTATAAAATCTTTGACATTCACAGATCAAGAATTCTCGGATCACACCATAAGGAAATTAGAGTTGCAACATCTCGCGACAGCACAATTCTCAGAGGAACGCTATATAAAAGCTTTCGAGGCGTCAAGTCAGGTAAGTTTCTAACTCAACACAAGACACACACAGATTATAGGAAGATCCGTTATCCCTTCTTCTCAGTCTGTTTATAATTTTGAAAACTGCTTTTTCTAATTTGAACGTCGAAATCTCCCCCGCCGGAGCACCCTCCGACGGTCTTTTGCAAGTTTCAAAACTCTTTATTGAGCATCCGTTTGAGTCACAAGAAGCCGGATCTGTGGAGTCGAAACCCAACTCCAACAAATCTATTGGAGGTAGATTATGGCTCCACAGATACCAGCTCCTTCTTGACCCGAACAGTAGCCGTCAATGGGTGGATGCACCTGCAAAAACCGTCGGAGGGTGCTCTGATGGGGAGATTCCGATACTCAAGTTAGTAAAGAGTGGTTTTCGATTGAAAGAAACAGACTGAGAATTGAGGGAAGCTATTTCTTGTGACCAATGTGCCCAGAGCGTTAGGCCTAGAGCATATACCTGGTTTTGAGATCTAAATGAATGATTTATACCTCTGAGAGACCTACGCCACTGGGGGACTTCAATCCTACATTCCTTATAGAACTGATCCGGGAATCTCAGGAGTTAATTCTATGAGTTGATTACGATCCACATTTATCGATGGAACTACTATTTTAAATAGGGGTACTTTCTTTACTTAAAAGATTAGGGATATGCTATTATGAAATAGGAGATTGAAGTTAAGGAACTTCTGATCTTCCTTTAAAATCATTAGGGGTGTTGCCTGTCTTTTGGTCGCTCGACCGATAAAGAGTCAATCAGGATTCGTCCGATTGGTATGCTGCTATTTGTTTGCCCAATCAGGACGACTGCCTTCACTCAGTGAGTATTGTTCGGTGGACCCGGGTGACTGAGGCCCTATCGTTCAGGAAGTCTGGATGACTAAGACTCTTCGGTAAATTAATCCAGACGATTGAGACTTTTCGGTTGATGGTTACATTTAAACCTCGACTGGTAATTATCCTTCATGGGCCTCTTGCGTGGGCTTTCTTAGGGCTAACCTATCGGATGTGATTCCAGGACATCCGTCCCATCAATTGCCGCTAACTCATGGCCCTCTTGCCAAGGAGATGTCATGAATTATGACGGGACTTTTAAATGTGAGTACAATCATTTCGACTTCCTCAAATCGTCTTCTGTATGCTTCATAAGGGTTAGCGTTCATTAGAGAGTACCATACTTTGGCCTTTTCTCTTTTCGCTTTTTTTATTTCCTCTTTTTAAGATCCACCAATGACACCATCTCCAAAAATAATGGCAAAGACACCCGTTTCTCAAGCTTTTCTAGGCATCGGTGACATCATGAGTGTTATGTCTCGGGAGGAACTCCAGGAAAATCCGTTCCTCTTTTTTTATAACTACGCTTTAGTGTCTGCCACGGAAACCGATAGAGCTGATACAGGGCCAGAGGGTTGTGTTCCGATATACCTGCAATCAATTAGGTATAGGCTGAAAATCCCATATGCGGGCCCTTTTGCAGAGGTGTTGCATCTTTGAAACATATTCCCGACTCTTCTGATCCCAAGTGTCTGGCGTTTGGTGGTTGCAGTGGCTTTCATGTTAGAGTTTTGTCGTCTTCGCTTCGATTTTGACTTTCTGTCATCTCTCTTCATTTTGATGAGGTGTGGCAGCAGTGGTTCGACTAAGGGTTGGTACAAATTGCAGACACGTCCTGAATCTGGCTGAAGATTCTACTATAAGGAGTCCATCGATAAGAACTGAATGCATAAATTTTTTTACATAGAATTCTTAGATATGGACTGTTTGCCCCTGATACCCAAGGACGACAGAGTTCCGTTAGTGGGGCTGAAGCCCCCGTCTACTTCAAGACATGGCCGCTTCATTCGGTCAATTAGTGGCTATTGCAAATCTACCGGTCGGAGCGTATGGGTCGAGTCCTTACTCGATAACCAAATGCTGTCCCTGGCTGGTTTGCAGATCGGGGAGAAGAGGAAAATTGATAGGCCCATTTTGCTAGAGAGGGTGAAAGTCGAATTGGTCAACTCCTTGGATTCTCCTGATGATGTCGTGTTAAAGAATGTCACAGTTGATAAGTTGGCTCAGTCAGGTGTGAAGAGGTTCCTTCAGGAGGGCATTAAGGGGTCTAAGGCCCTTCAAAGATCTTCTACCGGGGTGTCTGAAACCCTTCCAAAGTCGCTATCTTCTTCGGTGAAGAGGAGGACAACTTCTTCTCCTTCATCTGCGTTAATGGTTCTGCTTGACCCTTCGGCTCTAACAGGAGGCGTGCTAAGGGAGACTGTTGTCTTAGACGAGGGCATTCTGCCAGATAAACTGAGCGTTGATGTAGACAAACTGAAAAAATCAAGAGATGGTCCTTCGTTTGGCACCACAATGGGAAAGAATGTTCCCAGGGCTGCGAGGGGTAAGATGGCAGGGCCCTCCTCTGCTATTTCGGTTTGGTCTATGCGTAAGGAGAAACATAAGATTTTTGAAGGAGCGGCGTCTCCGCCTGTCATTCTCGTCCAATCCTTCGATGGTAGGAAGGGCTCAAAGGAAAGTGGAACCATTGCCATCTGTGTTGGGGATATACAATATAGTTAATAGATCTGGCGGAGGCAGACCGCATTGCCAACCAGTTCAACTTCCATCGTTGTGAGCTCGACTTCCTTAGGATGTCCTATAAGCAAGTCAGCAGGGCTCTCAAGTCCTTAAGTTTGATGATACTGTCTTCTCTACACTTGTCCGGTTCTTTCTCGTTCCTGTCTTTACGACTTACTTATTTTCTTTCAGACCATGGCCCTTGCCGAATTTCAGGAACGACAAGGGAAATAAGTGATACATCACTTGGAAGGGCATTTGTCTGAGTTAACCCGTCCAATCCAATCATGGGAGAAGATTCCCACTTTGGAGAAAAAGGCCGTGGTGATTGGGAGCACATCGGGGGCATCGCTTAACCAAAAGGATGAAGAATTGAGGCAACTTCGGTTAGAGTTGGCCCAGTGTCATGGGAAATGTGAACGGTTGAAATTGAAAGCCTCTGTACGCGAGATGCGTTTTTGTTTAATCGAGAAGCTAGCCCAACTCCGAGAGAAGTCTCTTCAATCGACGGAACGTAAGATAGTTGAGTTTGAGGAGTCTCGTGCCAAGGATATAACCATCTTTAGAGACGCTCAACGTAAGCTGACTAAGAGGTTAAAGTGTACTGAAGAGATAATCCAGTGTATGGGTCTTAGTGATGCTTTGCCCCCGGTTGAGGAAGAGGCAAATACTCAGAACCCAATTGTATAATTCTTTCTGAGACTCTATACCCAGTAATTTTTGTCTGCTCAATGAGAAATTCTTGTTTTTCATCATTTTAAACTGTAACCCCAATTGTATTGTCTTGGCAGACTTAAATAGACTTATATTTCCAATCAAGAAGCTTTTTTGGTAGAATAGTCGCGTTCGCCTATTCGGGGAGCTCTACTTCTTATTATGTTCGGATGATAGAGCCTAGGCGACTAAGAACTTCCGAATGATAGAAAATTCTTAAGTTGTGAGTCGTGTCCACCCGTCCGGGGAGTTACATCCCTTATTGACGACGCATACGAACGATAAAAGTTGGGCGACTGAGACCCTCCGAACGATAGAAAATTCTTAAGTTGTGGGTTGTATCCACCCGTCTGGGGAGTTACATCTCTTGTTGACGACACGTACGAACGATAGGAGTTGGGCGACTGAGACCCTCCGAACGATAGAAAATTCTTAAGTTATGGGCTGCATCCACCCGTCCGGGGAGTTACATCGCTTATTGATGACGCGTACGAACAATAAGAGGTGGGTGACTAAGACCCTCTGAACAATAGAAAATTCTTAAGTTGTGGGCCACGTCCACCCGTCCGAGGAGTTACTCTCCTATTGACGACGCGTACGAATAATAGGAGCTGGGTAACTGAGACCCTCCGACCGATAGGAAATTTTTAAGTTGTGGGCCGCATCCACCCGTTCGGGGAGTTACATCCCTTATTGACGACATGTACAAATGATAGGAGCTGGGTGACTGAGGCCCTCCGAACGATAGGAAATTCTTAAGTTGTGGGACGCGTCTACCCGTTTGGGGAGTTACATCCCTTATTGACAACACACACGAATGATAGGAGCTAGGCGACTGAGACCCTCCAAAAGATAGAAAATTCTTAAGTTGTGGGTCACGTCCACCCATCCGGAGAGTTACATCCCTTATTGACGACGCATACGAACGATAGGAGTTGACCATGGGGTTGTAAAAATAGGTGTCGTCAAGAACTTAAGAAACACCTTTGCAGTTTAGAAGAACAACAGCAATAGAAACTGATGGCTACTTGGGAACGGAAGTAAAAGGCTCTTGTTCACATGATATAGTCCCGATCCCCAATGACGTTCTAAATTTGATCTTCATATGTTTGGTGCTGGATAAAGCCTCCAAGGCGTTCAGACCTAGTCTGCCCAAGATGACATTATAGAGTGAGGGAAGATCCACCACTTTGAATATGACAGGAGTCGTTGCACGATTCGGGAGTGTTCTGGGAGTGACCGGGAGTGAAATAATACCGTCAGGGTATATCCATTCACCCGAGAGTACTTTAACTGGGCCTGCTTGGGGTTGGAGATCAGCAGAAGTAAACCTCATTTATCCAAAAGAATCCTGATATAGGAGATTACAGAAGGATCCTTGATTGACAAAGATCCTTCGAATCTCAAATTGTCTAATCTTGGCAGTTATCACAAAGAGATTGTGCCGATTTGGGTCAACTCTGACTAGATCTTCGTCGGTAAAACCGATGACGGGCCTCTTTTCACTTTGTCGTTTATTAGCGCTTGTTGTTAGGACTTCTTGTGGTATAGGGAGAATTGCCTTCAGGCAATAGAAAATTGGTGTGATCAGGCGCCTGGCTTCATCCTCTGTCGGTCCATTGCGTATCTGGAGTATCACCCCATCCCTTCTATCGGTCGGGGGTCGGGCAGCTTGGCGCTCTTCCATCCGGTCCCGTCGTGGCGGTTCGCGCCGATAGTCAGTGGGGGGAACTCTTTCCCTCCCGACGATGAACTCCTATAGCTTTCCTTCACATGCTAGGAACTCTAGCTCGTCTTTCAACTTCTTGCAGTCGCCCGTCGAGTGACCATAGTCATGATGAAAGTGGCAGTATTTTGTTCTGTCCTTGTTGGATTCGTCTTCAATTGATTGTGGGGGCCATCGAACGTACGCCTTGTCTCTAATGAAAGCTAAAACCCATCCAGGGGTCTCGTTTAGCGGAGTATAGTTGTTGTACCTCCTTGGAGGAGGGGGTTTTGCCCTATTTCTTCAGGGCGGAGACATCTGGGGTGACTGGTTCCGTTCTTTTTGAACATAATGGTCTTTCCTGTCATTAGACATTTCAGCATCCTCGACAGCAATATACTTTTCAGCTTGGGCATAAAACTCCCGAATGGTAGCAGAGGGTTTCTTTGTAATTGACACTTTCATACTGGAAGGTCGTAGGCTTGTTAATAACGCAGCCAGTGCAATCGAATGACTCAAAGAAGGGACCCTCATCATCTCCGCCTTGAACCTTTCCAGGAAATCTCTTAAGGATTCATCTTTCTTCCGGTGCAGCGATAATAAGGTTGTAGATTTCCTCTTGACTCTCCTGTTTATTACGAAGTGTAACTCGAACTGCTTGAGTATTTGAGAGAAAATCTTTATACTCAATGGTAGGAGAGAATTGAACCATGCAAGCATGTTTCCCGAGAGGGTGGTAGGAAAGTGCTTGCACATGGCCGCATCATACATGTCTCTGGAAATCATCACGTTACAAAATGGGCTACGTGGTCCCGGGGGTTTGTGTTCCCACTGTATCTCTCCATGGGGGGTAGGAGCACTTTGCGAGGCATAGGTTCTGAAGAGATCTTAGGGTCAAATGGTGAAACGTGATAATAAGAAGGGATTTGGTCTCCCTGAGAGTTGGCCCGTTTTAGTTTTTCGGCTACCAGTTGCTTGACCTGCTTTCAAAGATCGTCAGGGACTAGTCTGGAGTTTTCAGATGTTTCGCCACATGGGGGTGATAGTTGTCACTGAGGACGTCTAGATTTTCGAACAAAGGATTGGACTTCGGGCCTGAGGGCGCAGCTAAGGTCCTCTAATTGTCTGCTCATATCCTGGAGTTTGGACTCCAGTCTCTCCATCTGGGGGCGATTGACTCGCTCTGGAATAGGGTCGGCAATGGATTGGACGAGGATCGCGAGCTGTAAGGCATGCTCTTGACGAGGTGGTCCCATGGGAGCTACTTGATCGCGAGTGGCATGATCAGGCGTCGTAAGAGGAGCGGTTTCGGAAAATGTGACAGTTCGCCCTTCAGCAAGAGGGATGATTTTTTAGGAAGCTCTAGTTCTCAGAGGCATGATTGTTGAAACAACAATAGAAGCTACTCTAGTCTATTTCCCACGAACGATACCAATCCGTTGGAGGTGGGTTATGACTCCACAGATACCAGCTCCTTCTTGACCCGAACAGTAGCCGTCAATGGGTGGATGCACCTGTAAAAACCGTCGGAGGGTGCTCCGACGGGGAGACTCCAATGTTCAAATCAGTAAAGAACGGTTTTCGATTGAAAGAAACAAACTGAAAATTGAGAAAAGTTATTCTATGTGACCAGTGTGCTCAAAGTGTTAGGTTTAGAGCGCGTACCTGATTTTGAGACTTTTAGGAATGATTTATACCTTTGAGAGATGTGCGCCGCCGGGGGACTTCAACCCTACCTTCTTATAGAACTGATCCGGGAATTTCGGGAGTTAATTCTATGAGTTGATTACGATCCTCATTTATCGGTGAACTACCATTTTAAAGAGAGGTGATTTCCTTATTTAAAATATTCGGGATATGCCGTTATGAAATAGGAGACTGAAGTTAAGGAAGTTCTGATCTTCCTTTAGAATCATTAGGGGTGCTGCCTGTCGTTTGGTCGCTCGACTGATAAAGGATCAATCGGGACTCGTCTGATTGGTATGCTACTATTTGTTTGCCCAATCGGGACGACTATCTTCGCTCAGTGAGTATCGTTCGGTGGACCCGAGTGACTAAGACCCTATCGTTTGGGAGGTCCGGACGACTAAAATCTTTCGGTAGATTAATCCATGCGATTGTAACCCTTCGGTTGATGGTTATATTCAAACCTCGACTGATAATTGTCATTCATGGGCCTCTTGCATGGGCTTTCTTAGGGTTGATCCATCAGATGTGATTCCGGGATATCCATCCCATCAAAATCCAAATTAGCAATAATAATGATTTAGTTGATTAAAATCTATAGTTTTTATCCAAACTGCTTTACGTGAAAGTAGATTTTGAAAATAAGCTTAATTTATACATCTTGTATGGCTAACAAAATAACATACCCATCGTTATGAACTCCTTGATATAATGTTGAAATATAAAATTATTATCGATTAATATTTAATCTAAAACTTTTTCCAATTAAAAGAATTTAACTTGTTAAATCAATATTATTTTTAATTTACTTAGTTTTTTTCTACATGAATAAAAAGAACATGTCATCTAAATTTACCGAGTTATGCTTACTTACTTTCTATGAATAATATATTATTTAATAAATAATCAAAATCTAAATAATTAAACGAATGAAGATGACGCAAACACACTAACCCTGGACTTTTTAAGTATGGTGGGGAATTGAGGATGCCTCAAGCTATTCACCCAAGATATAAAAACATATGACAACTCACCAAAACAAAAAAAAAAACAAAAAAAAAAAACATATGGCATTTTTACAAGTTAGTCTCAACATTTTTTCGAGTTTTTCTTGATAAAAAATTCAAATTTCTAAAAATTTAGTTAAACATTAAAAAAATGTTTTCACCCCCCTTCTTTCCCCCCCCCCCCAAAAAAAAAATCTTTGGAGTTGTTGATTAGGAGTATAAATAGATAATAAAATATTAAAAATAAAACTTTTAACTTTTTCAATAATTTAGACGAGGGTATTAGATTTGAAATATAAAAAGTGTAAATAGCCGCACTGGAGTGCGAATAATCCCACACGCATAAAACTTACCCATCACTCAACATTAATCCCAAACACAAGAAAATGAAAATATTACCCCTACCATCGATCCCCCCCGCCCCCCAAAAAAATGTTTTCTCTTGAATATTCTCTCACTTGGGTCAAAACTTTGAAGAGTTGCAGAGGATTTAAAGGTCATAGTTTTGTAATTTATAATCCTCAACTCCCGGTGGCACTTTAAGTGATTGTTGTAAGCAAAGACAAGTCATTGTTTCTACTTCTTTCTTCTTTTTTTCCCCATAGAAATGCAACCAAATAAGATCGAATCATAAAAAAGAAGATAAAAAAGAGAAGACTCTATCGCTTGATATGTCCTTGAGGGACATGGTTTCTACCTTCTTTCTTGAAGGGTTTTCCATGTTTAAAGTTTTTCAAATGTTGGCACAGCTGGATGGTGTCTTCTTCTTTTATACCTTTATTAAAAGGCAGGCCACCATTATCTTCTTCAGTTTCAAGGTTCGAGCTCAAGCATCTCATGGCTCTGTTTGGGTCACGACTTGTTTGCCTGAGGACATTCTTCCAATGGCAAACAGATAAGAATAAATTTACAGCACAGCAGAATAAAATTATCCGAAGCCACCATTTGCCCAAGGCTTTCAGCTCCACAGACATATTCCTCTGGTAACAACTAAATTTTCTTTATTTGTCATAATGGATGAGAAAAAGAGCGACTTCCCCATCACCAAATCCTTGTTATATTCAGAATCACTTAGAGCTTTGATCTTGCGGTACTTTTATCATCGAAGACCATCATCACCTTCCCAATCACCTTCCTATTTTTGATTGCAGAAAAGCCAAGATTGGCCTGTCAAGGTCATGTCCCACGTACATTAGATGATATATTTTTCTAACAAGATAAATAAAACCATTAAGTGCGAACGTGTAGGTGATTTATTTTTCTGGGATTTTCCAAAGGCCGCATCTCGTTAGTTCTTCAGACAGATGTTTATTTTAGTGCACTTACTGTATTAATGGCCATATGTACAGAGAAAGCATCGGAGTTTGAGAAAGAGAAAAGGCAAAAGATGGCACTGACCTCCCATAATGGGTAAGCATGGGAAATGTTGACAGTAATTAAACCCTTAGCCAACCAGGAGAGTAGCTCATTAAGAGAATCTTCAAGTACACCTGGTCGATGTATTTTGTAGCTTCCCCAATAAAGACCATGTACTGTCCAATTCTATAGAACAGCAAGAATTGTTAGCGATCAAAATGATATTATCAGATATAATCAAAACTAAATGGCAATATGACAAGTACAAAATCTACAACTATCTCGTGGAAACAGAGCTGCAACATTCTGTAGAACTGTCACAGGTCCTTTCATATGTGAGCTGGACCACTAATTATATGAAGAAGTAACATAGGCAAACTTCAACCACTTATCTCATTCTACCTTCTGCTTGAATTTCCGCATCCCCAATCTGGCACCACCATGCCGGGGGAGTTGGCTTATCTGCTCCTTTGAGGTCTTCTCTACATGATTACTTCATTACTCTCTTCATACAATTACCCATCATAAAGAACTCGAAACGATGACACTAAAACCTCACGACATAACAAAAGCACTATGGCACTATGTGTTTTAAATCATTTTCCTGCAACCAGTCGAAGAAAACACCAAGTCCCATTCACCAAATGTGAAAGCACCAGGGAATGGGAAGAGGACTGCTAGCTGGGTACTTTAACATCAACCACTGTTATTGTTACTTTTACTTGATCTATCATCACAAGTTGCAAAATTTATCTCACTCATTAAGATTACCTCTGCCTTCAAGTGGTGCTGCCCCACTCTCTCAATGCAATGGTGAGGATCTATTAGTTATTGGGTAGGGCCAGTCTCCCTGATCCACATTACTCATTCTCAGGAGTGATACAGCGGCCAACTAAATATTGGACAAAATCCTGTTGCACATTTTCTCATGCATAACCATTTCCACTACTTAACCATTTCCACTACTTTTGTCACAGAAGTAATGCCATGTGGAACTTTTCATGATCCATGCAGTTCACGAAGCATAGTGTATCCATGTAGTATGGCTTTTTGCAAATAAAAATTAATAATGGAACAGCATAGTGCGTATGATAATCATCTAGCTATGTCTAGGGGGATAAAGGAGGAACAAAAGTATGCCTAAGAAGCAGAATGTTATTGGAGACATATAGGAGAAAACAAGTGAGCACCTTAACCAAAGCAATATTTGCAGGAATAACAGGGACTTCTCCACTTGCAAATCCTATGATCAATGTGTGCTCCCCATTTCAATAGCTTCATAGAATCTTTAGTGATCTTGCCACCAACTGGATCAAACAAAACATCAACCCCTTTGAGCTTTCTTGTCTTCAAGAACTCCTTGACACTTTCAATGACATTTTCATGGCTTGAATCAACTACATGGTCCACAGCTATAGATTTCAGAAGCTTCACCTTTTCAGCTCCCCTGAAACAAAAGAAGAGGTAAACCAATGCCCAGAGCCAGGTTATGGCAGATGCCTAGGGATAAAAACAAAAAAAGATGTGCCTAGCCACAGCAATGACGATTGCACCAGAAATCTTTCCTATTTGCACAGCTGAGAGCCCCACACCACCAGCTGCACCAAGAACCAGTAATACCTGAAACATCATTAGACCAAATGCTGCCACAGTAATTACATATCTGACTCCATGCCCTTTTCAGAATGAAATAGACTTTTAACTATATAGCCGAATAGCCAGAGAAGAAAAAATCCATGTGGTTTGGGAGTACCTGGCCGGCTCTCAAATGTGCCCTATGAATAAGGGCAACATGTGATGTACCAAATGCAACAGGAAGTGCGCCAGCGGCAACCAGATCTCATCCATTGGGAACCATGAACCTATTTATTTCAATGATAATATGATCAACCTCAAACTATAACAAATTCGGGCACTGTTTGACCCTAAGAAACCAAAAACAATACCAATTTTCCTTAGTATGTAGCACGCCAGTAAACTTACCAGTTGATTTGATCTAAGTATTAAGAATGCACATAACCTACAAAAGTGATGATGTGAACCAAAAATAAACAAATGATTTGGTACTATTAGAGCCCTAAGTACAGGGTACCATCACATTATCTAACACCGACAATGCATGGACTCTTCAAAATAGAAAAGATGCTTTAACTAATTGCCACATATCTAAATTTTTATCATTCTTTTAAACACCAAACATTTCGAAGGACACTTGTCGGGCACTTCCAAGACACTCTGAAAATACTTCAATAAAAATTACATTGTGTGTATTATTAAAAGTCTCTCATTCAAAGGAAGACTATAAAGTTTATTAATAATCAACAAATTATTAATGTGGTTCATATTATACACTCTAGAGAGTAGGCAAAATCTAATTTTAGGGCTAAAAGCTTTAATTTTATGCCCCAATCCTCTTGGGACACAGGCAGTGTTATGACAGGAAACTCAAGAGGACACATGGCAGATGAGTTGGCGGATGATAGGGCAGATGTAGTGGCACCAAAAGCACTACAAGTTTACAACCGCAGAAAGAAGAAAGAAAATGTGGGAGGTGATGTGGTGCAACGAACTCAACCATGAGGAGAATAATAGAGGTTAGGGAGAAAAAGGGGAATTATAAATGTAATGGTAGTATGGGGGAAGTGAATTGTAATTCGGCCATAGGCTGGACAGTCTTGCTATAGCAGACTGCGTTATCCTTTATATTTTTCAGATCGTATTACTTTTAATGAAGAAGCCACCTAATGCTTTCGATCTTCTTAAGCTCTCTCTCTCTCTCTCTCTATCTGATACTTTCATCTTTTTTTACATAGATTTTTCCTTCTTTGTTTTTTTGGCCCCACAAAATATCGTCCTTTTATTTATATTACTTTTTACTCCTCTTATTACCTTTTTTTTATATCATTCATTGGCCTTTTTTAGAACTTTAGTGGTTAGTCTCTCTTTTTTTTTCTATTGCTAATATAAATCGTATTTTTTATTGATTTAAACAATAATTTAGCTAAATATTGAATTAATTATAAATTTAATAAGTGTTTATACAATGAAAAAAAATACAATTCACAATTCACGTCCTTCCCATGACCAACATGTGACATCTCTAAAGAAGTGAAAAAGTTGTTTAAACAATACACATCCCTACTTAGTATTTATTCACCTTTTTACCTACCATTTTACTTTTAAAATTTAGATATCACTTTGACACTACAGATCTGAACATGTTTAGGTAATGTAAATCTTAAAGGTAAGATTAATCCGAGACATTTTTGTCTCAAAGTTTAAAAACTCTTAAATTTTTTAAAAGAGATTTTAAAATTATCAAAATAATATATTACAATAGAAATCTTAATATTTTGAATTACATTATTCATAATTTAAGAATTACATTATAAACCTAACAAATTATAATTGTTTTTAACTGTTTCTTTTCGTGATGTACACCATGCAACGGGTGGTGTCTAGTTAGAAGAAAAATGGGTGAGAATTCGTCTCACCTAGGAAAACAAAAGGAAAAGTTTTTATATTTATAAAATTTTCAACTAGCTAATATCTAAATTGATAAATAAAAGAAATCAAGTGTAAATTCATATATAAATTCCTAAATTACATGAGAAATGCAATACAAAAGGAGTGTAAAAAAAATAATAATAATAACCTTAAGTTTGAATATTACTAAGATCAAATTTTAATTTAACATCCGAATTCAAATTCATATTGTTGGAACGAGAGTACATCTCTGGATAATAAAATGAATCCAATCAAAAGTGTTTGTGGAAATAAATTTACTTTTATTGAAAAATAATATTGATTGTTTTGACAATTGACAAAGTAAAGAATTAAGAGATTTAGATGAAACATGACCAAGATGATCGCATGAAATTAAGATACGGAGCTTGCTAGTAGAAGTACGACATCGACAAAGGTTCTAGGTTTGGATGATGGGGGTGAGAGTTGTTACAGAGATTAAGCAATCAAGAATACGGAGGAATGTAAGATCAAAAGGTCACCCGATTATATGGTCTATCCCAAGAGTCCATTGTGTTTATATATCATGTACACAATAGCCACGAGAAGAAAAGTGTAAATCAATACCTAATTGACAAGGTTGCCTACCAAAATAATATTTAACTATAATTTTGAGACTAAATAAGTCTCTTGTATGGTGGTGATGAAGTGTGACCAATATGGCCGACATTCATATGGGAACCATTAGTGGTGTGGATAGTATTTTTTTTTTTTTAGTAGTGTGAATAGTTGAAGGAGAGGTATTTGAGGATAGAACCTCTTTGATAATAGAGGTCACATTGGTGAGAGTGTGGGGTGTATCGCAGAGGACTTGACATCAAATACGACAACTGTGAATGTGATGACCAAGCTTGTAGCTATATTTACAATCAATTTGAATGCAATCTCCTGGCTAGTATCCAGATTTGTTACACATCCTGCAAATGATATGGCTTAACTTATTTGGTCCAATACAATTTGATTCGTTAACATCCAAGTTAACTTTGAGAGGATTGAGTCTAGTTTCATTAAAAAATGAGTTCTACAACTATAGTGTCAAGACTTTGGTAATGAGTCTTGATGAAGTAATAAGGCACGAATAGGCTCATATGAAAGGTTGAAGGCCATAAAAAATTGTATGAGTTGTATTTGATCCGGGTTGATCTTAGCTTGGTAATATGGTTCATAGAGGTTGCATTCGAGCAAAGAAATCATCGATAGATCGGCTTGATTCTTATTTTAACTAATAAAGAGTACTATGCAGCTAGTATTAATGGGCAAGTTTACTTGTTTTATATCTATTGCCCACGAATTCCCAGATGTCCTTAGCTATCTCAAATTGTTCAAATTGAATGAAGATTGATTGTATAGTTGTGTTACCTGTGTAGGTGTTTTTTGGTGGTTTTTACTCTCCCAATCATCGACTCATTCAAGGTACTTAGAATTTTCTTCACCTTGCACATATAATGATATTGAGAATTTGAATCTTGCAATGTGCCATATCTTGTGATCTATAAAAAAGATATGTGTACTTTGTACCCTAAATGTTATGGTTTGATCCATTTAAAAACCTTGAGGTTGGGTGAGAAATCTAAATTTTCTGTAGTTTGTCCCAAGAAAGAGAACGATAGAAGCAAAATTTCAAGAAACGGATGTCAAAAATGAATTCAGATGTCAAAATATACTAGGAGAGGAGTTACCAAAATTTGCTAACGTAGCAAATGACTTAGCAACGAGATGTTGTTGTCGTATCAGATGACACAGTAATGAGGGATACGTGGTTGGGGGTGCAGCAACAAGGGTTCAATGGAATTTTTAAAACTTTTAAAAAGGTATTCTGAAAATTGATAAGAAAAGTGCTACACACAACAGATAAACAAAACAACTTGAGAACTGAATGAGTAATTTGCTAGAACAAAGGATTACACAAACCAAAGAATTTTTTGATAAACATAAAGGAAAAAGTAATTTTGTTGAACAAATGAGCACACATCAAGGAATTTCTGATGAATGTATAAGCAAATTCACGATTTTCTACGATTGTAAAATCCAATTTTCAATTAAAATTAATGAGACATTTAATGAATGCAATAACCAACGCTTCATTGGTCTAATAGGAAAGGCAGTAGCACCCCACATCAAGAACCAGAGTTCGAGTTTTGATAGTGGCAAAAACGATGATGGAAGAGCTCCTTCTCGATTGAGACCCGATAGCAACTCGGTCGAGATTTGTCGGAACAAAACTCTGGATACCAGTAGTGGACCAAGTGTAGGGATAAAAAAAAAAATGAATGCAATAGGTAGTCAAAAAATGAATTTATCGAAGAGGCCCTTGGTTTCACTAGATCACTAATACCATTATAGCCTTTTACAAGAGTTATTCCACTAGACTAATCTACAAAGAAGAAAAATAAAAGTTAAGTATAGTGTTTTGTATTCAATTGTGTGATTTCGGATTATATAATGCAGGTATTTATAGATGAGAGACCAGTACATATGGTATATTTACAATGATCAGGAGTCAATTGTTACAATTAAGTTTGATGATTCTATTGACTTGTTCCATCACGCAAATTAAGTTTAATGATTCATTTGACTTGTATTCATCACATAACTATGTGATTAAATTAATTAACCTAACCATTCCTTTGACTTGAATTCAATCATATAACTATGTGATTAAGTTAATTATGCTATCATGTAAGATCATATTGCATGCAATCAACTTACTCCAAATCCCCCTCATATAAAAATTTAGCACACCAAGCAGTGCTAAAATGTTTAATAAAAAATTTAATTATGGGTTTAAGAAATCAAAGTTAGAAAATAAGAAAAGGAAACAAGATTGAGGTGAGTGCATCCACCCTCTCCACCACAAAAAGTAATACACTTAACGACTTTATTTAGAGTTCACTCTCTTCTTTTTCTAAATCTCTATAGAGATTTGGTCTTAATTATATACTGATTTTATTATTTTGTATGTCTAAAAAATTATGTATTAACTTCTCTATATTAGAATAATATTTGTTTTAATTATTCAATTAGATGAACATATTTCCATATTATTTATACATGTATAAGTTGATAGTTAGTAGAAAAGATATAAGTTATGGTTACGTCAACTTAAAATAAATAGTTTATAGTTGATTAATAAAATCGGATATTTCATCAAAATTTAAACTATAATTTGCGACTTTTCTAATTATCAGAGACAATTTATCTTGATTATTGGATAGAGTGCAGACTTAATATAACTAGTGCAAGTAGCTAGCATTGAACAGAACCCATAAAATAATTTTCTAAAATGTATTACGAATGGAAATTAGTATGTAATTTATGTATTCTTAATACAGAGCGTATGTGGATAAATTTGTGAAGTTTGGACTCTATACTTTGATGTATTATAAGTAAAATCTTTTATATGTCAAGTGTTTTGTTTGTTAGATATATAGTGTTGAAATCGCCTTCTTGAATTGTTTTAGTCGACTATCCAAAAATAGATGTTAGTAATACGATTTTGTATCGCATTGAATATTTTTAAGATTTGTCAAATTCCATCAACTAACAGAAAACAAATTAAACATTCTGGATATTTTCTATTGTAGACAAAAAATTTGATGTATTAAATAATTAAGAAGCTGATTGTATATTTATTTATATATTTTGTTTATTCTCAATTATGCATGTTACATAAAGGGCAGCATATATATATAGATTGAAAACAAAATAATAGATGTTTATTTGACTTTTGTAAATAGTATGATATGTATTTTGAAATATAGTTCTAATTACTTAGTAAAATTAATTAAAATTAAAATAATTTTAATACTGTTATTAGATTAGCATATTACATTATAATTCTTTTGGACTCAAAATAAATATGTACCAATTCTCTTCTCTACCCTAAAAATTGATATTATTGTTTGCTCGTATGTGATTATCTTTCTATTAAGTTAATTAGAAATGAAAAATAATGTAAAGATGGAAGTTTAGGGCTGAATTGTAATTTTTAAGAAAATTATAAGGTAGTCTATAATTTCAAAAACTTGCTATGCTGATTTGTAATTATGAAAATATATCCGTCCTCTTTTAATTGTCAAAATTATTTATCCCATTTTGTAATTTTAAAAATTATTGGGACTATTTTATACATTTTAAAAAGAATGGGGGCTAGTTTTATAATTTTGAAAACTACAAACTCTAGATTTTTATTTCCTACTTAAATTCTTTAATTAATAAGTATCTCTCTCTACATTTGTTAATCTTCAAAACTAATTAAAACATTTGGATAAAAAACGCTATGATGAATTAGGATACATAAGACTTCGTCAACCAGAATAGGTACAAGAGTTTAAGTTAGTGTGGAGAAAATCATAATGTGATGAGATTAGTCACAAATTTGAGATTAATAATCTTTGCTTTATTTTTAATGTGATTTTTCTTTTAAATCATATTTTGTAGTTTTTTTCTTTATTCAAATCATATTTTATCCATTGCATATATGATAATTTGAATGATTTAGATATAATATTTTAATCTCGAATCTAACAATCTCATCCCGATCTTGAAGAAATTCAATCTAGTTTGATGAAACCCAATAACATTATAATTCCAATAGAACATGAGAAAAGAAAGAGAGAGAAATTGATTGATATAGAGAGATCATTTGAGATAAAGAAACATAAAGCAAATAGGAGATCGACCAATATAAGGAAAACGAAAAGAGAAATAAAGAATTTGATCCAGAGGGATTCAGTGATTGAAGGAAAGCGAATGAGAAATATCGATCAATGGAAACAAGAGAACAAGCGAGCTTAGAGATGGAATACCCAATATATATATATATTTTTTTTCTTATTATTCTCTAAAATAAAAATTATATAACTTCCATCTACTTTAAAACTTCAAACAACTTAGCACAACAAACTATTAAACACTATCCCCCTGTGGCTCTGATACCAAGAGCGCCCATAAAACCCATGAGGACTTTCTTTATCAGAGCACAACTAGGCTCTGATACCAAGAGCACCCAGGAGCGAATGGTATAATAAATAAGCAAAGAAATAAAGATAGGGAATAAGAAAAATAAATAAATAAGATAAGAAATAAACAAAGAGAAATATAGATCGAGATAAATGAATAAAAATGACCAGAATCTGGAAGGACCAGAAATCTGGAATGCAGAATAAATAAAAGAGGACCAGAGATTTATGGGAGGCAGAGCCTACCGCACTCTGGAGTATATAAAAGAAAATAAGAAAATGGGACCAGAGATTTGTGGGAGACAGAACCTACCGCACTCTTGAGTATAAATAAATTTTAAAAGATGAAACCTTTGGGCGGTAGTACTAGCCACTGATCTCCACTGTTATAAATAATAAAATGAAACAATCTCCACAATGAAATAAATAAATGAACTTTTATTGATAAATAAAAATTACATAAAGATAAGATACTTACAAAGGTTTTATCTTCTTCTTCAATAAGAGAGATAGGTCTCGATAATATCCTAGACTTGGAGGTATCCTAGTTTAAGAGGTTTTATGTGGAGATGTGTTTTACATAAAGTTTTAAAGTAGATGAAAGAGAGTTGGTTGAGAGAATAGAAGTGGTAGGTGAAGTGATAGATGTAACACCGATACTGCGGTTTCCGTACTAATATTCAAATTCATGAAATTTAATAAAATATTTCTTAATTTATATGTATAGAGAAATTTTTAATTGTATTGATTTTCGATTTTGAGGTATTTAAATTGAATTTTAGGTATATTTAAAATATTCGTGCTTCCGACTCGAAGTACATTTTGTTTTGATAAAAATTTGAACTTTAAATATAAAATGGGTATAAAGATATATATATATATATATATAAATATTTATTTAATTATTAATTTATCAATTACTTATCTATTCATTTATAAAATATTATATATATATATATATATATGTATGTATGTATTAAATAATAATAATAATAATAATAATAATAATAATAATAATAATAATAATAATAAAAAGAAGAGAAATCGAATTAGGGCTAAAAAGCCCTAATTCTCCTTCCCTCTCTTTCCCCTCTTCTCTCTCTCCCCGCCTCTTCACCTTCTCCCTTCGCTCAGCCGCCGCTGCGACCTCACCCCTCTGCTGCAGACGGCCGCCAACCACCACCGAGCCATCGATCAACTCTCTCCCTCTCCTTCCCTTCTCGGTTCCTCTCTACCACGCTGTCTCTTTCTTCTTCGTAATTTCTCTCTCTATCTCCCGCTGTGTCTCCCTCTCGCTCGATCTCTCATCTCCTCCGCCGTGCTCTGCCGCCCACTCGGCTCCGCCATCCGCCACAGTCGGCCACCACCTGTTCCCTCTTCACCTCCATCTCTGTTTCCACCCTCGATTCTCTCTCTCTCGGTTTTCTCTCTATCGCTATCTATCGCTTTCTTTCCCTCTCTATCCCTCGCGGTCTCGCGATTAACTCTCTCCCTCACCCTCGATTTCAGCGACCACCGTGACCACCGCGAACCGTCGCGGGTCGCCACCTCTCAACCTCGCACAGTCTCTCTCTCGGCCTCTCTCTACCACAGTCTCTCACAATCTCTCTGTCCCTCTCTAATCTCACTCGCTCTGCTCTCCCTTTCCCGTGCGAACAAAGTCTCTTCCTCTCCCTTTTCTTCTGCGCGCAACAGCTCATAGAGCTCTCGCTCTCTCTTTCGTTCATGCGTTGAGAGCCCTGCTACAACCCTAGTTAAAGCCCCAAAGCAACAGTGACCAATAGGCCTCCGAGAACCCTAAGTCACAGCCTTGCATAGGTAAGCATAGGTTTTCCAATTTTGATTATAGGGTTTGAATATTCTGAGTATTTAGGTTTAATTTCTAACGATTGCTACAAATTGAACTCGTTATAGGTTCGAGCTTGAGTCCACTGGCGACCGGAAGCTAGGTCTGCAAACCGAAAAGCCCTAGATGAGAAATTTTTTATCATCTTAATAAATTGAGTAAAATTAGGGTTAAATCTAGGGTAATGAGATATGTATATGTTAGATAAGTATAGAATACGATTTTCTGATATTTAATATGTAATTAGTGAAGTAAGTGATGCATAATTCATAAAATTAGGCTGTTTGATACAGAAGAAGCATGCTAAGGAATAATAGAAATTGAATTGAGTTGATTTGAATGGTTTCTCTAGAATTTAATTCAAATTATGCATGAAAGTAATTGGATTTAGGGTTGGAGCTTAAGGATTGATGCGTTGTTTTATATTATAATTTGTTTTGTATATAGAAAATCAGGATACAATTTACGTATTATGAAATTAGACTTCAATACCTTGAAAATGACATATGGGTTGAAGAAATCGGATGTGAATTTAAAAGTGTATGATTTTTCAAAGAGTTTTCCATTTTGTAGAAAATTTATTTATTTGAGATTGGTTTTCGATTTTAAACGGTTTTAGGTGTTTGAATTTAGATTGGTTTGGATTTCGTTATTTATTTATAAATTGAATGAAATTGATTACATTGGAATACATTTATAAATTAAAGAGTTTAGGATTTGTATGAACTTAAGGAAAATGATAAACCCTGAAATTAGTTGAAAATTTGATGAAATTCGTGATTATTTGATTAGGTTGACTTCTTAGAAACTCGAGGAGTTGAGTTTGGTTCGATTCGTTTATTAGGGAGTGCACTATCCTCCCCCATACTATGAGTGAGACTACGACATCTACTATTGATTGATAAACCATGTTTTATCGATTTTCAAATGACATGATTTCTATACGTGTGAAAATTAAACTTTTGGATTTTGATAAGTATTTATATACATATTTTTGTGACCATTGGAGTGTCCCAATTACTGATTTTATTGATATGCATCCATGAGTTTGATAACTGAATATTATGCCACTTTTTTGATATGTTGACGTGTTTTAATGCTTCCACTTACATTGGCGCATGATTTGAATGGATTTATACGTACCTTTTGGGCTGTATGCCTGGCTGATATTATGATACGATGCATGGGGCTATATGCCCGGCTGATATGGTGTTGTGATGCATGGGGCCACGTGTCCGGCTGATTTGATATTGTTCCGTAGCTACGAAGGACGTTTGGTAGCGGCACCCCTTGTGCCCGGATACTCTTCGGCCGGAAGTATCCGCCAGATTGTCGTGTGTATAGTTGTCCCAGGTTGAACCCTCATCGGGGGAGGACATGAGTTGTATCTCTGTCTAGCACTAGGCGGGGGCATCATACACGGCTGACTATTTATATGTATATCATTATTATTATTATTATTTACAGGCTAGTTGGAGTAGTCTGTGGCCAACATTAGGGTAGAGAGCCATTATTTGATATTTGCATTGTGAAAACCCCCAATGTGCCCGTCCTTGGTCGAGGTAGACCATTGCCGGGGTTGTTTATTCGGCCGCTCTTCTCATATGATTTGATACTTGGATGGATGCATATGTTATTTTCTGATGTGTGCCTTGAGATATATTTAAAACTACACGCTGTTTTCATATACTCGATATTGATTTACATGCTTTGACACTCCAAGTTCACATTTGATATTGATAGCACGATGTCCTTCCCCTCACTTGCTGAGTATCCTCCCATAGATACTCACCCCTATTTTTTCCTCCCTCAGACAGGATCGTTGTGTTAGAGCGACGTTTTAGAGTCTAGAGATTTCAGTTCATCCTAGGCGGGTTGGTTCTTCTCGACGGTAAGGTTTAAGTTAAATTTAAAATACGAATTTAGCACTTTATTTCAACCCTGCGTGGTCTGGATATTGAGGTCCGTAGTTGACCGTGTACACTTTTATAGGATGACTGTAATATTTATGGACATTGTTGTGAAACTCTCATATTATACTTGCATTGAGACATTAGTAAACATTTAAACTCTTTACTTGGGAAACTATTGTATATTATATAAAATTTAGGTCCGCTCGATGTGGCGGCTGCTCATGCTCTAGTTGGGCATGACAATAGAGGTCTGTGCTTAGGACTGTTGGTGATTTACTTAGCCTGGCGTTGTTCTGAATGTCTGCTATGATTGATGGGTTTTGGAGAGGCCGGGATGACCATTTGTTTTATTTTCGGGATGATTTTGAATTAAACAAGTTGAATTGTACATGGGAGGCTTCCGATTTATGGGGAGGTTCTGCCCGATTTTCTGTAGAAATACAGTCGGCATCCAGGGCAACGGGCAGCTGTTCACGATCCCGATTCGTAGTGTGACAGTTCTCTTGGTATCAGAGCTCTAGGTTGAGAGCTGTGTTTTATAGAATAGTTTTGAAAATATTCCTAAGCATGATTTAAAAGTCCTCAATGCATATGAGAGTTTCATTACAGTCATGAGATCCCAGTACATGGTCTTAGGCGTATGAGTTATTCTTTTTAGGGGGTTAGATACGGTGCGTATCTAACCTAGTATATTAGTTTTATCGGTTCTTAAACTTATAAGCTTATCCATTTTAGGGCGATTTGATGCGGGTTGTAATTAACCTAGCATATCTTTTTCATTGGTTCTTAAATCAGTTAGTTCATTTATTTTAGGGGGTTAGTTATGTCATAACTAATCCTAATCTTTACATTTCTACCTAACTAGTACTTTTTTCCTCGCAGTAGTATGATGACTAGGCGAGGTACCAGTTTCGCTCCTACTGAACCCACTGGAGCACCAGAGGACATGTTTTCTTCGCACGCACCTCCTCCAGTACCTATTCCACCAGCTGCTACAGCCGTAGTGCCACCACCACTACTGGACGCCTATAGACAGGTGTTCGAGTGGTATAGTTTACATGGCATACAGATGCCACCTCCACCAGTACCGATGGTCGCGTCGATTCCTACGGCCATGCCACCTCCAGTGGTACCAGCTCAGCCACTGGTTGTTGGTTCTTTTACTGTTTCAGGACCTAGTGACACTACCTCCTCCACCTTGAGACATATTTACGAGCTCACCCGGTTGGTGAAGGAGGCGAGACAGTTAGGCTGCACGGATTTCACGGGGATGGGTGATTCCACCGCAGCGAAGTACTGGATCAATTACACCCGCAGAATTTTAACTGTTCTGGGGTTGAGCGAGGACTACCGGTTACGGGTAGCAGAGAGACTCTTAGATGGTGACGCCCTCACTTGGTGGGAGGCGATCCGTGGCGATGCTATCGGGCCTCTGCAATGGGAGGACTTCCTACGGGAGTTCGATTGCAGGTATTTCTCTGAGTTCCAGCAGGACCGCAAGAGGGCAGAGTTTTTGCACTTGCGGTAGGGAACCAGGACAGTGACAGAGTACGAGGCGGAGTTGAGGAGACTAGCTGCTTTTGTTCCAGACTTGGCGACGCTAAGGCAGTTACGGTTCAAGTTTGAGGACAGCCTCAACTTGAACATCAGGAGATATATGACGGTGATTCCTAGTCTCTCATTTGCGGAGATCGTAGACTCAGCACTAAGGGCGGAGGAGATCGTCCGTGCTGAAGGCAGACAGTGGGAAAACAGAGAGCAAAGGAAGAGATCTGAGGCTACTTCGAGCCAAGGCTCGAAAAGGGGCAGGATTTCAGGATATCAGGGAGGCCCTTCTCAGCTGAGACAGACACATTTTGAGCAGGGATCACAATCCCAGGGGTTCAGAGCACCGGCCCCTAGTGCCACTACTCAGACTTCAGCTCAGTGGTACCCCTCTTGTAGCCGATGTGGTAGACACCACCCTCTTGGAGAATGTAGGGCGCCTGTTACATGCTTCCGGTGTGGGAAACCAGGGCACATCAGAAGTGCTTGTCCCAAGTTGGGATTGAGGGGTCAGACAGCTACGGACTACTCGAGTGTTCCACGAGGAGGACAACAGGGAACACCTGCGCATTCGAGTCACACCGCTCCACAGACAGCAATTGGGAGCAACACGGTGCCAGGGTCATCCCGACAGCAGTAGAGAACACAGGCCCGTGTGTACGCCATGACGCAGGAGGACGATCAGGCAAATCTTGACGTAGTTATTGGTACTCCTCCCACTGGTCCCCATGTTTAGAGAGCTTCCATGTACTTTCTTTTGGGTTCCATGTACTTCCTTTTGAGAACCATCACTAGTTAAAGCCTTAGAGGCTTAGCTATGTTGGTTTGTACATACATTTTGATATATATATATATATATATATATATGTAAATATATGTGTGTGAGTACATGTTTACTAACCATTTTGATAAACTCTTTACTAACTCATCAACTGTTAAAATATTTTGATGAAAAGATTTTGTAATAAAATTTGAGATTTTAAAAACAATTTGTTGACTACCAGAAATAGTAGTCAATGATTTTAAATCTGTCTGAGAAAGGGTTTTAGAAGATGAAGATTTTTTTTTCTCGGTTTTAGAAACTAGTATAGGTTTAGAACTATACTGTCTCTCCCTGGGACTTACGGCTGGGACCACCTACCGAATGACTCACTAATACCTAAAATTTTAGGGTTAGAACTTCAAACAACTTAGCACAACAAACTATATAACACTATCCCGTGGTTCTGATAATCTCTTATATTTTAATATATATATATATATTTATATAAGCACAGTGCGGGTGAGTGTAAAATACACTGAACATGATGTAATTTCTTGCAAAGTAATATAGGAAATAAGTTATTGGGTGAAACTTGTAATTTATTTTAAAGGATAAATATATATATATTTATATATAGATATATTAAAATTTGTCCTTTTAAAATTACGTTAATTTGAATAACGGAGGGATAAACTTTCATGTAGTAAAAAATTAAAGTTCAAAATATTAAATTGCTGAGAGATAATTTAGTTGAATTCTAATTTTAGGAAATGACTAAATATGGATAATTTATTTTGGATAGAATATATAAAAATAAAAAGAAATGAAAATTGCTTCGTATTTATGTGAAGACCCAGAATATAAACCAATGATATATAGTTTAACTAATACCGTCCTTTTTTTTTTTTTATTTAAGTTTTGAGCTTGATTTTTATATATATTAAAAAAATATCTAAAATATAATAATAATAATAATAATAAAGAAAGAAAACGTTGAAGTCAGATGAAGGGGAAGATGGTTTTCTGCATTTAACACGCATCGGCACTTCACTGTCCGGATCTATCTTCTGATTTCATCGTCCCTTTCTCTCTCTCGAAAAATGAGGAAAAGGGGTACAATCGCATGGAGTGTGGCGATCGTATGTTTTGTAGTTCTGATGATCGTTACTCCTGCCATTCCTCAAAACGAAGCTTACCACGATTTTGCCGATAAACGTGAATTCTTCGGTAAAACCCTCACTCTCTTTGCTGATATGCTAGAGCAATTTCAATTCGTAATTAGGATATTCTTACGTTTTGCCCAATTTCACTCTTCACTGGTTTGATTAGTAGATACTGCTTTATTTTCCACTGGTGAATCAATTGTTTTAAACCCTTCGCTTAATTTCAATGTGGGTCAAAGACATATGATTATTCAACTACGCTCTTGTAATCCTAAATTAAAATTCTTAACGTGGTTGCCCAAACCCTATTCCTAGAGCAATCTTGTCCTAGAACCATTTTTTTCGTTGTTTCATCTTTAGAATTGCTTATTACGCATTCATTGAACTTGGATTACCCAAAAAGGAAATATAATTTGACTCTGTGCCCTCCTATGGTCGGATTTTCAGGTTATGTATGCCTTTGGCGTCTATACTAGAAGAAATAGACTAGAAGAAATAGTGATTTGGAAAGCCATGCAAGTGCACCAAATTTTGGTTCCTGAAAACGGCTTTTCGGTGCACAAGAGATATTATAAAGAAGCTCTTAGCTTAGTAATTTAGCTGAAATGTAGCCGAAGAGGAGTGTTGACATTTTGTGCTGCTTTAGTAATGACATGTCATTGAAGACTTTGCCGAAGGTCAATCTTTTCAGTGGGTGTAGGGGAAGGGAGTCAACCCCCCCTCCAGGGGCGATTTTTCACTGAATTAGGTTTTAATCTCGTTTCAAAATATTCTCTGAACATTTTCATGCCTCTTGCCCTCTTACACATACATGACACTGCAAAGCAATATATATTTCATATATATTTATCTTTTGTCTCTGCTTTATAGAGCTGACACATGCTTTTTTTTTTCTTCAGGGATCCCCAATACATTGAATGTGGCTTCAAATTTCCCGTTCCTTGTCATTGGTTTGATAGGTCTAATACTTTGCTACCATAATAACTACTTTAGGCTAAGGTAGTGCAGGGGTTTATGTTATTATGTAATTGCTAATTCTTATGCTAATTGTCTTTCAGTCACAGATGATGATCCTCTTTTAATTATATTTGATTTGTAGTACACAAGGGGAGCTTTTGGGTTGGACCTGCTTTTTTGTTGGTGTGGCTGCAGTTTCTTTTGGATCTGCCTACTATCATCTTAACCCTAATGATGCTTGTCTTGTGTGGGATCGGTTGCCGGTGAGCTTGTCTATGTTGTTGAATTTCTTATAGATTTGGATGAGCAACTTTTCAACTTATGAAATTGACCAGAGAATGATAACTCAAATTTGCCATATTTTCAATGAAACAGATGACTATTGCATTCACATCTATCATGTCAATATTTATCATCGAAAGAGTTGATCCACGGAAAGGAACTCTCTCTATCATACCATTACTCATGGTGGGCATCATAAGCATTTTATATTGGGTGTAAGTTTCCTTGCTATGCAATGCACTATTAAATTATGTTTTGGGGGACTTTTTTTATTCCAAGATTACATATTGACAAAATTGTTGCTGGTTTGTATTTATTATAGCATGCCCTGCTAAAAGTGATGTGAACCCAATGGGTATAGAAATCGTAGAATCCACGAACAAGTAATATAGTCCAAGAATTTTCCTAATGAATGATTTGAACTGATGGAATTAAAGACCTCAACCCTTACTCTAAAGGAGGAAGAATCTAAGGTATATGACCTTAAAACTGTTTCTCACTAGAACAAGAATCTTCGTATAAAGATAGAATGAATGATGTCACAATCTAGGTGGTTCGAAACTTAGATTGATAAGCCAAAAAACTAAACAAGACTCCTATCTTGAATAAGCTCAAAAGTTCTCAAAAGAACAAAACTTGTGTGAAGAATCCTCACAATTTTATTAATTCTCTCAAAGTTGTCTTTTTACACAATATGTAATGGCCTATTTATAGGCTAAAGGTAAAAACTAAATTGACAACTAAAAATTTAGTAACTCCTAAATAATTAAAAAAAATAGGAAATTAAAATATAAACTATAAAGAAGAATTAGGAAACTAAATAAACCAAACTACTTTGACTAAGTCTTGTTGCTATTTTTCTTTATTTTTGTCCTCCCTTGGTCTTAGATAGTTTTAGGCCCTTTATTTTTTCAATTGGGCTTGTATGAGCATAATTAAGGTCTCTTTTGGTTTTTCATTCATTTGGACTTCAATTTCTTGTTGTAAAATCCTCTGATTTAAGTTATTCAGTACTTTTTTGAATCTTTTAATTCGAGCCTTTGTCACCGACCCAACTAGAACTTGAGTTGGATCTTGTGAATTCCTTGCAATCTTGATGACCTCATCAAAAAGGATGTTTGATACCAATCACAAATCATAGTTTCTATAGGAAGAATAGGTCTATTTCTCTCGCATTCATACAGAGTGTTATCTCAACATAATGTATTACCATTTGACAGTGCAACAAAGATAAAACAGTGATTTTAATAATGCATGTTATAGATTTAGTTTAAGAAGTACAAAAGCTACTATCTTGATAATATAAGAATACATGATGGATCTTGAATCTAGAAAGTACCTGGAAAGTTGGCCTATACAGATGCTTGATACGACGCAAGTTGACAACAAGAATCCAACTCATCGGGTGAACACAACCTAGGGTTATTTTATAACTTGCTTAATATTAGGTGTTGGCCTTCTATCGAAGTTTTAGTATTAAGTAGGCTTAAAAACATATACTATAGTGGTTACCGAATTTTATCAATTACCTAAAATAGTGGCAACAAAATAAAAGGGAACCTTTGGTGTATTAATGAATGAGAAAAACACTGTTTATTTGTTGCTAATCTTTTAGTTTATGAACCGGGATGGTATCTTCTTTACTAAAATTGGTTTAAGTAGCTATAACAATTTGTGCTTTCATGGCTTTCTACAGAATCAAGTGACACAAAATAGAATTTGTGGATTTACTGGTTAGAGAAATAGGAGGATAGGGAAGATGAGTTGACTTTGTTGGTTTTAGTGAGGATAATATGTGTGCATGTGTATGTGTGTGTATTTTCGCGAACCCTAGTAACGGTGGTGCCCACTAGTCATGTGAATATATGCAGTCACCTAAGAGTCACCTGCATGAACTTGGTAGAAATTATAGCATAGGTGTTCATTGCATCTAAATTACAAGATTAACTTATAAGTAATAGAAATTGTTGACTCAGAAGCATCAAGGGGGTGGTGGTGTAGTTGGCTAACACGTAGGTCTCATAGCTTCTCTGAGTAATCCTGAGGTCAAGAGTTTGAGCCTCTCTCACCCCATCTGCAAAGTTGTTTTCTTTTTTTTTTTTTTAATTTTTATTATTTTATTTTATTTTACTTTTTGGGATTGAACTATCAATCTGCTATTCTGAAAAGAAATTTGAAATAGAATCTAGATAGGGTGAATAGATTGTATGACGCTTTTTCAATGGTTTGGAAATTTTTGTGGTTCATAAACAAAAACAGAGACGTAAGAGTTGAAGAAGGAAAGAGAGATAAAAGAAGAAAAGAGAGCAGAGCACTCAAAGTTTTTATAGTGGTTCCATCAAACCCGATGTTTATCCACTCCCAGATTCCACTTGGATTTTCACTATTTGCTTTGAAATAGTACAATGAACTTGCTTCAAGGTGCAAACCAAACCTTTACAAGTGTTTTCTCATAAACATTTTCTAACCTCACTGATTGTTTCTCTCTCTAAACCCTAGACCCAATGAACTCACTTTGGTCTTTGAACTTTAAGTACAAGAGAAGAGTAAATGTTATAATAAATGAAGTTATGACTTTAGGTGTAATAAATTTGAAGCTCACTAGAAGAATTTTTATCCAAAAATAAAATAAAGCGTTTCATTTAAAGCTCAGAGTATGTTTTCTTTGAGTGCAGTGAGTAAATGCTTGGTTCTGTATATTCTGCTAACTTCTCTTTTGTATTGTGTATTTTTTTCTTTGAGTGCGGAGAGTCGTTGGGATAGGTCAAAATTTGAATCTCTTCACTAAATGTTTCACCTACCGCATTTAATGTCTTCAATGCTCTCATTTAATGTATTCTAATTTAAAAATTGTTGTCTCAAAATCATCAACAATGGGGTGGTGGCATAGTTGGCTAGCACTTAGGTCTCATAGCTTCTTTGAGTAATCCTGAGGTCGAGAGTTCGAGCCTCTCTCACCCCATCTACAAAGTAGTTTTCTTTTTTCTTTTTTAATTTCTTTTATTTTATTCTATTTTATTTTATTATTTTTGGGGTTAAACCGTCAATCTGCTATTTTGGAAAGGTATTTCCCTTAAGATTTATGGACATCTGAGATCAAATAACAAAATTATAGATAAATAATTGTTTGGACTATCAATATCATATATTTTTCAGAATATAAATGATACAATGGAAGTGGAACATAGAGCAAACAAGTCCAGGCCAGGACACCACCAACCTGTAAGTCTTTGTTTGGCAGCAAACATGGAAGGGTGTTGCTTGCCTTCTTTTTTTGTGTGAAAAAGAAATACGAATCTATTCACACACACACACGCGCATAATATTATATATGTATAGAATAAAGAAGTGTAAATATTCCTGGATGTCTCTTATAAGTTATCATAACTTGGTAGTAACTATAGCATAGGTGTACACTACATCTGAATTAGAAACCTGAGGTTGATGCAGCTGGCTAGCGTGGGATTAACATATAAATAATAAAAGTTTTTGAGTCAAAAGCATCAATGGGGGTGGTGGGACAGTTGGCTAGCGCGTAGGTCTCATAGCTTCTCTGAGTAATCCTGAGGTCGAGAGTTCGAGCCTCTTTCACCCCACCTACAAATTAGTTTTCTTTTTTTTTTAAAAAAAAATCTATTATTTTATTTTATTGTTTTTGAGGTTGAACTGTCAATCTACTATTTTTGAAAGGTATTTCCCTTAATGTCTATTGACATTTGAGACCAAATAACAATATTATAGATAAGTAATTGTTTGGATAATCAATATCATATATTATTCAGAATAAAAAAGATACAATGGAAGTGGAGCATAGTGCAAACAAATCCAGGCCAGGACACTACCAACCTGTGTTAAGTCTTTGTTTGGCTGCGAACACAGAAGGGTATTGCTTGCCTTCTTTTTTGATGGAAAAGAAATATGAATCTATTCACACCCACATATAATATTATATATGTATAGAATAAAGAAGTGTCTATATTCCTGGATGTCTTTTATAAGTTATCATAACTTGGTAGTAATTATAGCATTGGTGTTCACTGCATCTGTATTAGAAATCTGATGTAGATGCAGTTGGCTAGCGTGCGATTAAATTATAAATAATAAAAGTTATTGAGTCAGAAGCATCAACGGGTGGTGGCATAGTTGGCCAGTGTGTAGATCTCATAGCTTCTCTGACTAATCCAAGGGTCGAGAGTTCGATCCTATCTTGACCCATTTGCAAAGTAGTTATTTTTTTTTTTAATTTATATTATATTATATATATATATATATTTTTGTGATTGAACTACCAATCTGCTATTTTGAAACGGTATTCCGCTTAAGACCTACAGTCTTTTGACACCAAATAACAAAATTATAGATGAGTAATAGTTTGGACCATCAATATCATATTTTTTTTCAAAATGTAAAACATGCAATGGAAGTGGCACATGCTGCAAACAAACCCACACCAGGACTCCACCAACCAGTGTAAGTGTTTGTTTGGCTGCAAACATGGAAGGGTGTTGCTTGCCTTCTTTTTTGATGGAAAAGAAATATGAATCTATTCACACACACACACACACATTTAATATTATATACGTATAGAATAAATAAGTGTCTATATTAGTGGATTCTCTTTATAAGTTATCATAACTTGGTAGGAATTATAGCATAGGTGTTCACTGCATCTGAATTAGAAATCTGAGGTCGATGCAGTTGGTTAGCGTGGGATTAACATATAAATTATAAAAGTTTTTGAGTCACAAGCATCAATGGGGGTGGTGGCGCAGTTGACTAGTGCATAGATCTCATAGCTTCTTTGAGTAATCCTGAGGTTGAGAGTTCGAGTCTCTCTCACCCCATCTACAAAGCAGTTTTCATTTTTGTTTTTTAATTTCTATTATTTAATTTTATTGTTTTGGGATTGAACTGCCAATCTGCTATTTTGGAAAGGTATTTCCCTAAGACCTATGGACATTTGCAACCAAATAATAAAATTATAGATAAGCAATTGTTTGGACTATCAATATCATATATTTTTAAGAATATAAAAGATACAATGGTAGTGGAACATAGTGCAAAAATGCCCCGGCCAGGACACCACCTGCCTGTGTAAATGTTTGTTTGGCTGCAAACATGGAAGGGTGTTGCTTGCCTTCTTTTTTGATGGAAAAGAGATATGAATCTATTCACACACACACATCTAATATTATAAATGTATAGAATAAGGAGGTGTTTTTATTCCTGCATGTGTTTCATAAGTTATCATAACATGGTAGGAATTATAGCATTAGTGTAAAACCTGAGGTTGATGCAGTTGGCTAGCGTGGGATTAACAAATAAATAATAAAAGTTGTTGAATTAGAAGCATCAACGGGGTGGTGGCACAGTTGGCTAGCGCGTAGGTCTCATACGTTCTCTGAGTAATCCTGAGTTCGAGAGCTCGAGCCTTTCGCACCCCATCTAAAAAATTTTCTTTTTTTATTTCTTATTTCTATTATTTTATTTTATTGTTTTGGGGTTGAACTGTCAATCTACTATTTTGAAAGGGTATTTCCCTTAAGATCTATGGACATTTGAGACCAAATAACAAAGTTATTGATAAGTTATTGTTTGGACTATCAATATCATATATTTTTCAAAATATAAATGATACGATGGAAGTGGAACATAGTGCAAACAAACCCTGGTCTGGACACCACCAATCAATGTAAGTGTTTGCTTGGCTGCAAACATGGAAGGGTGTTGCTTGCCTTCTTTTTTAATGGAAAAGAATTATGAACCTATTCATACACACACACACAATATTATATATGCATATAATAAAGAAGCATCTGTATTACCGGATGTCTTTTATAAGTTATCATAACTTTGTAGGAATTATCGCATAGGTGTACACTGCACCTGAATTAGAAACCTGAGGTCAATGCAGTTGGCTTGCATGGGATTAACTTATAAATAATAAAGGTAGTTGAGTCGGAAGCATCAGCGGGGTGGTGGCGCAGTTGGCTAGCGCGTAGGTCTCATAGCTTCTCTGAGTAATCCTGAGGTCGAGAGTTCGAGCCTCTCTCACCCCATCTACCAAGTAGTTTCATTTTTTATTTTTTTGTTTCTATTATTTTCTTTTATTTTCTTTTATTGTTTTGGAGTTGAACTGCCAATCTGCTTTTTTGAAAAGGTATTTCCCTTAAGATCTATAAATATTTGAGAGTAAATAACAAAATTATTGATAAGCAATTGTCTGGACTATCAATATCATATATTTTTCATAATATAAAAGATACAATGGAAGTTAAGCAAACCCTGGCCTGGACACCACCAACCTATGTAAGTCGTTGTTTGGCTGCAAACATGGAAGGGTGTTGCTTGCCTTCTTTTTTTATGGAAAAGAAATATGTATCTATTCACACACACACACACACACACACACACACGATATTATATATGTATGGAATAAAGAAGTGTCTATATTCTTGGATGTCTTTTATAAGCATAGGTGTTCACTGCACTTGAATTAGAAAGTTGAGGTCGATGCAGTTGGCTAGCATGGGATTAACTTTTAAATAATAAAGATTGTTGAGTCAAAATAATCAACGGGTTGGTGCCATAGTTGGCTAATGCGTAGGTCTCATAGCTTCTTTGAGTAAATCCTAAGGTTGAGAGTTCGAGCCTCTCTCACCCCATCTACAAAGTAGTTTTCTTTTTTTGTTTTTTAATTTCTATTATTTTGTTTTATTGTTTTGGGATTGAATTGTCAATCTACTATTTTGGAAAGGTATTTCTCTTAAGATCTATGGACATTTGAGACCAAATAACAAAATTATAGATAAGTAATTGTTTGGACTATCAATATCATTTATTTTTCTGAGTATAAAAGATACAACGGAAGTGGAACATACTGCAAACAAACCCAGGCCAGGACATCACCTACCTGTGTAAGTGTTTGTTTGCTGCAAACATGGAAGGGTGTTGCTTGCCTTCTTTTTTGATGGAAAAGAAATATGAATCTATTCACACACACGCACACATATAATATTATATATGTATAGAATAAAGAAGTGTTTTTATTCCTGCATTCTTGCATGTCTTTCATAAGTTATCATAACGTGATAGGAATTATAGCATAGGTGTTCACTGCATCTAAATTAGAAATTGAGGTTGATGCAGTTGGCTAGCATGTGATTAACAAATAAATAATAAAAGTTGTTGAGTCAGAAGCAACAACGGGGTGGTGGCGCAGTTGGCTAGCGCGTAGGTCTCATAGCTTCTCTGAGTAATCCTGAGGTCGAGAGTTCGAGCCTCTCTCACCCCATCTACAAAATTGTTTTCTTATTTTTTTTAAAATTTCTATTATTTTATTATATTGTTTTGCGGTTGAACTGCCAATCTGCTATTTTGAAAAGGTATTCCCCTTAAGTTCTATGGAAATTTCAGATCAAATAACAAAGTTATTGATAAGTAATTATAGGGACTATCAATATCATATATTTTTCAGAATTTGAATGATACAATGGGAGTGGAACATGGTGCAAACAAACCCTGGCCAGGACACCACCAAACAATGTAAGTGTTTGTTTGGCTGCAAACATGGAAGGGTGTTGCTTGCCTTCTTTTTTGATGGAAAAGAAATATGAACCTATTTTCACACACACACACACACGATATTATATATGTATAGAATAAAGAAGTGTGCATATTCCCGGATGTCTTGTATAAGTTATCATAACTTGGTGGGAATTATAGCATAGGTATACACTGCATCTGAATTAGAAACCTGAGGTCGATGTAGTTGGCTATCATGGGATTAGCTTATAAATAATAAAGTAGTTGAGTTAGAAGCATCAGCGGGGTGGTGGCGCAGTTGGCTAGCACGTAGCTCTCATAGCTTCTCTGAGTAATCCTGAGGTCGAGAGTTCGAGCCTCTCTCACCCCATCTACAAGGTAGTTTTCTTTTTTCTTTTTTAGTTTCTATTATTTTATTTTATTATTTTGGGGTCGAACTGTCAATCTACTATTTTGAAAAGGTATTTCCTTTAAGATTTATAAAAATTTGAGAGCAAATAACAAAATTATTGATAAGTAATTGCTTGGGCTATCAATATCATATATTTTTCAGAATATAAAAGATACAATGGAAGTGGAACATTGTGCAAACAAATCCAGGCCTGGACACCACCAACCTATGCAAGTTTTTCTTTGGCTGCAAAAATGGAAGAGTTGCTTGCCTTCCTTTTTTATGGAAAAGAAATATGAATCTATTCACACACACATACACACACATGCACATAATATTATATATGTGTAGAATAAAGAAGTGTCTATATTCCTGGATATCTTTTATAAGCATAGGTGTTCACAACATTTGAATTAGAAACTTGAGGTCGATGCAGTTGACTAGCATGGGATTAACTTATAAATAATAAAGGTTGATGAGTAAAAATAATCAACGGATTGGTGGCGCAGTTGGCTAGCGCGTTGGTCTCATAGCTTCTTTGAGTAATTCTATGGTTGAGAGTTCGAGATTCTCTCAACCCATCTACAAAGTAGTTTTCTTTTTTGTTTTTTAATTTCTATTATTTTATTTTATTGTTTTGGGATTGAACTATCAATTTGCTATTTTGAAAAGGTATTTCTCTTAAGATCTATGGACATTTGAGACCAAATAATGAAATTATAGATAAGTAATTGTTTGGACTATCAATATCATTTATTTTTCTGAATATAAAAGATACAATGGAAGTGGAACATAGTGCAAAAAAACCCAGGCCAGGACACCACCTACCTGTGTAAGTGTTTATTTGGCTGCAAACATGGAAGGGTGTTGCTTGCCTTCTTTTTTGATGGAAAAGAAATGTGCATCTATTCACACACACGCACACAAATGATACTATATATGTATAGAATAAAGAAGTGTTTTTATTCCTGCATTCCTGCATGTCTTTAATAAGTTATCATAGCATGATAGGAATTATAGCATAGGTGTTCACTGCATTTGAATTGGAAATCTGTGGTTGATGCAGTTGGCTAGCATGGGATTAACAAATAAATAATAAATGTTGTTGAGTAAGAAGCATCAACGGGGTGGTGGCGCAGTTGGCTAGCGCGTAGGTCTCATAGCTTCTCTGAGTAATCCTGAGGTCGAGAGTTCGAGCCTCTCTCACCCCATCTACAATTTTTTTTTTTTTTTTTTTTATAATTTCTATTATTTTATTTTATTGTTTTGCAGTTGAACTGCCAATCTGCTATTTTGGAAAGGTATTTCCTTGAAGATTTATGGACATTTGAGATCAAATAACAAAGTTATTGATAGATTTATGGACATTTGAGATCAAATAACAAAGTTATTGATAAGTAATTCTTTGGACTATCAATATCATACATTTTCCAGAGAATGAATGATACAATGGAAGTGGAACATAGTGCAAACAAACCCTGGCCAGGACACCACCAAATACACCAAATAGTGTAAGTGTTTGTCTGGCTGCAAACATGGAAGGGTGTTGCTTGCCTTCTTTTTTGATGGAAAAGAAATATGAACCTATTCACACACACACACACACACACACACACAATATTCTATATGTATAGAGTAAATAAGTGTGTGTATTCTTGGATGTCTTTTATAAGTTATCATAACTTGGTGGGAATTATAGCATAGGTGTACACTGCATTTGAATTAGAAACATGAGGTCGATGCAGTTGGCTAGCATGGGATTAACTTATAAATAATAAAGGTAGTTGAGTGAGAAGCATCAGCAGGGTGGTGGCGCGGTTAGCTAGTGCGTAGGTCTCATAGCTTCTGTGAGTAATCCTGAGGTCGAAAGTTCGAGCCCCTCTTACCCCATCTACAAAGTAGTGTTCTTTTTCATTTTTTAGTTTCTATTATTTTATTGTTTTGGGGTCGAACTCTCAATTTGCTATTTTGAAAAGGTATTTCCTTCAAGATTTATAAAATTTTGAGAGCAAATAACAAAATTATTGATAAGTAATTGTTTGGACTATCAATATCATATATTTTTCAGAATATAAAAGATACAATGGAAGTGGAACATTGTGCAAACAAATCCAGGCCTGGACACCACCAACCTGTGTGAGTCTTTCTTTGGCTGCAAACATGGAAGAGTGTTGCTTGCCTTCTTTTTTTTTTGGAAAAGAAATATGAATCTATTCACACACACACACATACACACATAATATTATATATGTATAAAATAAAGAAGTGTTTATATTCCTGGATGTCTTTTATAAGCCTAGGTGTTCATTGCATCTGAATTAGAAACCTGAGGTTGATGCAGTTGGCTAGCATGGGATTAACTTATAAATAATAAAGGTTGTTGAGTCAAAAGAATCAACGTGGTGGTGGTGCAGTTGGCTCGTGCGTAGGTCTCATAGCTTCTTGGAGTAATCCTAAGGTTGAGAGTTCAAGCTTCTCTTACTCCATCTACAAAGTAGTTTTCTTTTTTTTTTTTTTTAATTTCTATTATTTTATTTTATTTTATTGTTTTGGAATTGAACTGCCAATCTGTTTTTTTGGAAAGGTATTTCCCTTAAGATTTATGGACATTTGAGACCAAATAACAAATTTATAGATGAGTAATTGTTTGGACTATCAATATCATATATTTTTCAGAATATAAAAGATACAATGGATGTGGAACAGAGTGCAAACAGACCCAGGCCAGGACACCACCTACCTGTGTTAGTGTTTGTTTGGCTGCGAACATGGAAGGGTGTTGCTTGGCTTCTTTTTTGATGGAAAAGAAATATGAATCTATTCACACACACACACACACACACATTATATTATATTTGTATAGAATAAAGAAGTGTTTTTATTCCTGCATGTCCTTCATAAGTTATCATAGCATGGTAGGAATTGTAGTATAGGTGTTCATTGCATCTGAATTTGAAACCTGAGGTTTATGCAGCTGCCTAGTGTGGGATTGACAAATAAATAATAAAAGTTGTTGAGTTAGAAGCATCAACGGGGTGGTGGCGCAGTTGGCTAGCGCGTAGGTCTCATAGCTTCTCTGAGTAATCCTGAGGTCGAGAGTTCGAGCCTCTCTCACCCCATCTACAAAGTTGTTTTTTTTTTTTTTATCTCTATTATTTATTTTATTTTGTTTTATTGTTTTGGGTTGAACTGCCAATCTGCTATTTTGAAAAGGTATTTCCCTTAAGATCTATGGGCTAGTGTGGGATTGACAAATAAGTAATTGTTTGAACTATCAATATCATATATTTTTCAGAATATAAATGATACAATGGAAGTGGAACATAGTGCAAACATACCCTGGCCTGGACACCACCAACCAGTGTAAGTGTTTGTTTGGCTGCAAACATGGAAGGGTGTTGCTTGCCTTCTTTTTTGATGGAAAAGAAATTTGAATCCATTCACACACCCAGACACACACATGTATAATATTATATATGTATAGAATAAAATGTCTATATTCCTGGATGTTTTTTTTAAGTTATCATAACTTGGTAGTAATTATAGCATTGGTGTTCACTGCGTCTGACTTAGAAACCTGAGGTTGATGCAGTAGGCTAGCATGGGATTAACCTTACAAATGATAAAGGTTGTTGAGTTTAAAGAATCAACGGGGTGGTGGCGCAGCTGGCTAGCGCGTTGGTCTCATAGCTTCTCTGAGTAATCCTAACGTTGAGAGTTTGAGCATCTCTCACCTCATCTACAAAGTAGTTTTCTTTTTTGCTTTTTAATTTATGTTATTTTGTTTTATTATATTGAGATGGAACTGCCAATCTTATATTTTGGAATGGTATTTCCCTTAAGATCTATGCACATTTGAGATCAAATAACAAAATTATTGATAAGTAATTGTTTGGGCTATCAATATCATATATGTTTCTGAATATAAAAGATACAATTGAAGTGCAACATAGTGCAAACAAACCCAGGCCAGGACACCACCTACCTGTGTATGTGTTTGTTTGGCTGCACACATGGAAGGGTGTTGCTTGCCTTCTTTTTTGATGGAAAAGAAGTATGAATCTATTTACACACGCGCACATATAATATTAGATATGTATAGAATAAAACAGTGTTTTTATTCCAGCATGTCTTTCATAAGTTATCATAACATGGTAGGAATTATAGCATAGGTGTTCACTACATCTGAATTAGAAACCTGAGTTTGATGGAATTGGCTAGCGTGGGATTAACAAATAAATAATAAAAGTTGTTGAGTCAGAAGCATCAACGGGGTGGTGGCGCAGTTGGCTAGCGTGTAGGTTCTCTGAGTAACAAAAGAATCAACCTGAGTTTTTTTTTTTATTTTATTTCAATTATTTTATGTTATTTTATTTTATTGTTTTTGGATTGAACTGCCAATCTGCTATTTTGGAAAGGTATTTTCCTTGAGATCTATGGACATTTGAGAACAAATAACAAAGTTATTGATAAGTATTTGTTTGGACTATCAATATCATATATTTTAGAGAATATAAATTGTACAATGGAAGTGGAACATAGTGCAAACAAACCCTGGCCTGGACACCACCAACCAGTGTAAGTGTTTGTTTGGCTGCAAACATGGAAGGATGTTGCTTGCCTTCTTTTTTGATGGAAAAGAATATAAATCTATTCAGACACACACACACACACACACACACATAATATTAAACATGTATAGAATAAAGAGGCGTCTGTATTCTTGGATGTTTTTAATAAGTTATCATAACTTGGTAGGAATTATAGAATAGGTGTTCACTGCATCTGAATTAGATACCTGAGGTTGATGCAGTTGGTTGGCTTGCAATTAACTTTTAAATAATAAAATTTATTGAATCAGCAACATCAGTGGGGTGGTGGCGCAGTTGGCTAGTGCGTGGGTCTCATAGTTTGTCTGAGTAATCCTGAGGTCGAGAGTTCGAGCCTCTATCATCCCATCTGCAAATTTGGCTTTTTTGTCAATTTCTATTATTTCACCTTTTTTTCGGGGTTGCGCTTTCAATCTCGTATTTTAAAAAGTATTTCAGTTCTATGGACATTTTAACACCAAATGACAAAATTATAGATAAGTAATAGTTTGGACTATTAATATCATATATTTTTTCAAAATATAAAAAATACAATGGAAGTGAAGCAAACAAACACAGGCCAGGACACCACCACCGAGTGTAAGTGTTTGTTTGGCTGCAAACATGGGAGGGTGTTGCTCGCCTTCTGCTTTTTTGATAGAAAAGAAATATGAATCTACACAGACACACACACATGTTATATTATATGTATAGAATAAAGAAGAAGTGTCTATATTCTTGGATGTCTTTTATAATTGATCATGACAACTAGTTAATTTGTTTATGTGAAAGTCAGGTTTTCTAATTGTGCACAGTCTGACTTACTTATTTCTTTAACTTTTGGCCATTTATATGATGATTTTGGGCATTTTGGCTGTGAAATGCAAAAATTATTTTTATTGAATTTTATTGCTTTTGCTTTTGCTTTTGCATGACCATGTTGAGAATGTTGGATTCAGTCAGATATATTAGAATAAAAAAATATATAGATACCTAAATGCCCTAATTAATGTTGATTTGATTTTTATCATCCCAATGTCTTTGACATATGAAACAACATTACCAATAATAAGAAAAGGCATGTGTAGGCAATGGAATAATGTTTTAGAATTTTGGCCTAAGTGCCTATCTATATCTGTTGTCTGGCTCTAGGGCCCTTCCTCTGTCATTTGGTTCAATCTAGCCTTCTCTCTTCAGCTAATTCTTTGAATGATTTACATCTTTTTTCATGTTTTGACCTTCTCTACCTCTATCTCAGTATCATTTCTTATCTCTTGCCGTTGGTGATCTCTCCTTTGGTTTGTCTTCTTTCTACCATGTAATTTGGTTTTAATGCCAAATAACGTGGTGACACAAGTAAAAGGTAATAGATTAATGGAAGAGTGGAAGCTGAGATAAAAAATAGAGGGAGAGTAGGAGAAAGAAAGAGAAGAAGAAAGAAAGGAACAAAAAAATAATGATAGAAAGGGTTGTGATTGGAGAATATCCATAAGAGTGGGGATGAGATGGAAAGGATCGAGTTGTAGACAAAGAAAATGGAGATAGAGGGGAAGCAGAATAATGGGGAGAAGAGACTGAGGAACTCTACATGTTGAGTCCAGAAATTTCAACATTCAATTACTCAAATCAAAATTCTTGTCATGTAGGTAGCTGATGCCTTTTTATAAGCAAAAGATTCCAAAACAAGTAGGAATGTTATAAAACTTGTATTGGGAAGCTTACTTTTCTCAATATTTTGGTTGACAAAAATGATGATTAAGTTTTATCATATTCAATGAAATCTTGATGATATTATATGATTTAAAAATAAAATCCATTTTTGCGTTTTGCAAATGGCTGACCCCAAAATTTGGGATAGAAGACCTACATTGTTGTTGTTGTTGTTGTTTTGTTGCAAATGCAACTTGCTAAACCTATTTGATGAGGCATGTTGTCAATCTGTTCTTGGTTTTTTGTGTACAAAAGAATTCAAATTTGACTATGTAGGACCATGGGCATTATACACGGTCATCACGTTAGCTCAAAGGTCGTTTCTGTAACATCTATGGCTGTTGATAGAGAGAAGGAAGGCTTAGACCCAAGTGTATCTTAACATCTACTAATCAATAAACTCTGTTCTTGTGTAGGTTTTTTGATGACCTTCGTCCATATGCACTGGTGCAGTTTGTTCCTTGCATGGCGATTCCTTTAATGGCAATCTTGTTGCCTCCAATGTACACACATTCTGCATACTGGCTCTGGGCTGCAGGTTTATATTTCCAACTTTTTGATTCTACACTCAATGCTATGTATGGTGTTGATCAAGTGCTCCTTGCAACCACTCTAGGATTTTATCTGTTGGCTAAAGTGGAAGAAGCGTTGGATAAGCCAATATATAGTTGGACTTTTGATATTGTTAGTGGGCATACTCTCAAGCATTTGTGTGCTGCAATGGTTCCCGTCTGTCTGGCACTCATGCTTGCCAAGAGAAGTATTGAGCCAGAGAGGTAAAAAAATTCCCTCTCTCTCTACTTTGTGTTTAGCTTTTTATGTGTAGCATGTATTCTAGTTGTGATCATTGCTGGAAAAATTTTGGACATAAGCAACAGAAATTGCCTATTGTGGGCCAAAAGGCATGTTGATGCTGAAAAAGTTCTGCTGTTCTTGCCATAATGGTTGCAGTAGCAGCTGTGATTATTGTGGCCCCCTTTTTAATCCATCATGTGGATAAAAGTTAATCACCCTTTCTAGATTTTTTTAGATGGATGACTTTTATCTACATGTTAGACTAGATAGGTCTATGTAAAAACTTTTCTTTGATCATCTGCGTGCTGTTCGAACATCATATGACATAACACCATTTTTGCCCTATCCAGAAAAGGGGAAAAACCATATCATTTTGTCATATTTGACATGTGTTTTCTCCGAGTTTTTATCTCCCAATCATACATACTTGATGACAACTGTTATGTGTCTGGTATGTCACTTAGTGGAAGCTGTCCTTATTGTTTTGGTTATGGTGACCAATTCTCTGTCTCTCACTTCTCTTGATTAAGGCAATTGACTTCAAGTTCATTTTGACTGAATGCAGGCAAACATTACTGGAGACATGGAAAATAACCTGGAGAAAGTATAAAGAAAATGGTCACAAGGTTGAGATTCATACTTATGAGTACACAAATGTTCCCATTGAAGAATCAGGATAAAGCTTTCCTGGCACAGGAATTTTCTTTTTCATTTTTTCCCTTGGAAGGGGGGAAAAATTCATTTTCTGGTTCCCCTACAAGGTCATAGCAAGAGGAAAACTTCACTTCATCTGTTCAGTTGTAAATAGATCATTACAATCTTTCAGCAAGCAATGTTCAAAACACTGTTTGGTATGCAGAATGCAAAATGCTTCTTCTTTTCAAGAAAATACAAAATGATGACCAAACTGATTCTGAAAATACGCAAAGATGGGTTAGTTCTGAAATCTTAGGTATTTCAGTTTTTAGAATACCATGCATTTTGGAATAGTGGTTAATATTCATTTATTCAGCTTAATTTTTCAGATTTCTTTAGATGGAATGAGCTCAATAGTTCCTGGATGCACCCCATTTTTCAATTGTTAACAGGCTAACAAGTTTATCTGAAGATGCCTAGATACAATTTGAGCTGCCATGGTTGTGCATTTCTGAAATTGAAACAGCCTAATTGAATACTTAAACCATTTCAAGTGTTGACTGCATGTGGTTCTACATTTTTAAGCGTAATTGCAACCAAATGTACTATTAAAAGGGCTTCTTGCTGCACTACCAACTAATGCGAAAGCATGTATTCAACCTACTTTTTAATTCTTCTTTTTTTTTTTTTGGGGTTCAAGTTAATGTTTATAAAGGGGTGGTGGCGCAGTTGGCTAGTGAGTAGGTCTCATGCTTCTCTGAGTATTCCTGAGATCAAGAGTTTGAGTCTTTCTCACCCCTTTTTTGTGAAGAAACCATTTTTTTCTTTTCTGTTTTTATGGTTGTACTATCAATCTGCTATTTTGAAAAGGTGTCACCCTTAAGATCTGTGGACACTTACACCAGAAAACCACAGCTATTTGTATTGGCCTTGTTAGTTTATCAAAGAAAGCTACTACTTTGTTTTCTGTATTAATTTAGTGAGGAGGTTGTGAGGGATATAATGTGGAGGGATGGACTTACCAAATGAATATGGGTTTTCATCACCGTAGCCACGGAGAGTTGGTGCTCTTGGATTTTGGATTATCTTCTTTCCCACATTATGAGTCTCTTCCACTTTGATAATATTGAATGGTTAAAAAACCAAAATTCAAAAACAAGGCTAATGGGTAAATAAATTATATAAATGCACTTTCTTATATACTGAGTTTTTGAAAAATTTTAAAAAATTTCTTATAAATGCAATCTTAAAATATTGGGTATTTAGAAATTAAATGAATATTTGTTAATATCTTGCTAAACTATGCATTTGAAATGATAAAATTTTATTATAATTATTTACTTTTGCCATGGAAGTAACATATGGAAAATTTTGTTGGTTTTTATTCAAAACACCACTTTATTAAATATTATATTTTGTGGCCTTCAAGTGAAAATTAACCCCATTTCTCAAGCTCTAAAATTGTGAGGATTTTTCACACAAATCATTGGAATCCCTCACATTACAATGAATTTAGAGAAAATTCACAACACAAATATTGAAAAGAAAAAATTTCACTACAAATGAAAATATGAAGTACAATGTGTGATATCTCTCTTTCAACATCCTTTTTCTTTTTGCTCAATTTCATTCTCTCCCTCTCTCTAAGGTTTTCACTTCTCACTTTACAAGGTGACTCTCTCTCTCTCTCTCTCTAAAATAAAAATTACACTATTCTCACACTAGGGTTTTAGTCTCTTCCTCTCCAAATGAAAACCTACACTTATCTATCTCACATACCATATAAAGTATATATTTAATAGCTTAGTCTCGTATTGGGCTCTCTACACACATAAAAGGGACCCAACCCAGCAAAAAGATGTTTGCCTCTTCTTCTATATATATATATAGATATATATTACATATAATGTGTTTATCGTAGAAGAATATTGAATTTTTCTACAATAAATTTTTTTTAAGTTATATAGAAATTTGAATTTAGAATTTTCAGATTGGGAATAAGGTTGTGACCAGTAAACCGTTCTCTTAAAACTTTTCTATAGCAAAATTCCTCTTCAATGTTGGTGAATTGTTAGCAGTCGACTTATTTATTTATTTTTCCTTTAAGTATTTAAATCATTTTTTATCGATATCTAATTTTAGAAGTTTCAAGTCTTATTTAATTTATTTAGATATTATTACTAGCAAGTATTTTTCATATAGATAAGCATAGTAAATCTTAATTTATGGGTAATGGGTAAATGTAAAAGAATCCCTCTTCAAAACCTACAATATTTTATAAGATAATGAAATATTATCTTATTGATACATGACAAGAATTTAGTAATTTAAATAATACCTTTTGGTATCAAATATTTTCATTTCAAATTTTTGGATTTTGTTTAAGAATCTTTCCCTCTATTGGCATAATCAGGTTCCCAAGCAATCCTCAATTTTGGTGATTTTTGCCGGAACCGGCAATCTTGTGAACCGGACCGGGTCAGACCGGTTCTAACTAAAAAAAAAAAGTGAAAAAAAAAAATGAAAGAAAAACGCAACGTCTTCTTCCTATCTCAATAAATAAACACCTTATCCCATTCTCTCGCGCTCCCCGCCTCTCTCTCTCTCTCAAGATGTCCTGGTCGCATGGTCTGATGCTGCAACACAGCAACTTGGTATGCTTGAAACCAACGTTAAATTCGAGAAAACCCATACATTCAACGCTACGTTTGAGAATCGATGCTGGAACCAAAAGGGAAGACAGGGCTGCTCGACACACTCGCGTTCGGAAGAAGGTAAATAAATTTGTTCATAATTTGTTGTCGCCTCGTGAACCCCTCTTGGAATTTCTTAATAAATTCACAAATTTTGATTAGGGACCTGCATTTTGTCGTATGTTTTTGATGGTTATAATCTTATGGGCATTTTGTCATGTCATTTGTTTGGAAGATTAAGAATTTTGTACCTTGTCAATGATTTTGGTTTCTCTTTATTTTTCTGATTATATCAAGTTGAATTTGGGTTTTGGGGTTGTCTTGAATTCAGGGGGTTTGCTATGAATTGTGTAATCAATGTTGCTTGCAGGAAGAGACGGTCTCTCCTTTTTAGGGATTTTTCTTAGTTAGAATGGTTTTTACTGTTAGAAAATATTGCTTGGCTGTGAGTTTTGGGGCTATTTCCCTAAGGGTAGAGATTTCCATTGTCTTGAAAGCAAAAATATCAAATAGGATTCGAATGAAAGTTCACGAGTTCCAACTGGGCTGCAAGCACGCGTCAAGTATTTAAAAACATAAAACATGACAAAGTCACAGTTGGTCTAGCGAAGGCCTACTTAACCATCTAATTGCAGATTCCATCAGCGCTGACCAACTCAATCCTACCACCTGGGGCATGGCTCAATCAAGTTATCATTGTTAAATACTCTACTGTATCTTTGAGGGTGGCAATTTGTATCCATGAGAGAGGAGGCATTCTCTGGCCCGGATTTCTATTTTTGTGCTTTCAATTAATTTCTTTTTGAAAACTAATAGATGAAACAGAGAGAGACTGGACAAATTAGACATGGGTGGTCGAGAATTTGAACATGCAATTCTTGGGTTCATGATTTTTCTTAGTTAAATTACACCTTTATTTTTGCTGATATATTAATTCATTAGTTGATGCATCATGAAATAATTTTGAATTGATAGGACTTGCACTTGCTGTATGAACCCGAATATTGGTGGAGTTCGTGCATAGATATGGCTGTAGAATCCCATCTTTTTTTTTTCTGGGTATCAACCACTAGCATCCGGAGCCATGTAGAAACCCATCTTGTAGAAGCAGGAAATGGCCCCAAGAAAAGGTCTAGCCACCCAAAGGGTAACCACACAAAGAAGCAGAGAATGATCCGTGGAACTTGTGAGAAAATAAAAATAGACGTAAAGAGAGAAGAGAAACTTACCAACAATGAGGGAGAAGGGAAGAACAATTCCACCACCTTCAAACCATAATCTGAACCACAAGGCGAGAGTCCTATTCTTAATACAAAACAAAGATCATATTAGGGGAGAGATACTTAGATCAAGCCAAAAAGACATAGAGAGAGAAGGGAAAATTACCAACAAAGAGGGCGAAGGGAAGAACAATTCCACCAGCTTCAAACCATAATCTGAACCACAAGGCAAGAGTCCTATTCTTAATGCAAAACAAAGTTCAAACTAAGATCATATTTCAGGAGAGACATTTAGATCAAGCCAAAAAGACATAGAGAGAGAAGGGAAACTTACCAACAAAGAGGGAGAAGGGAAGAACAATACCACCACCTTCAAATCATAAACTGAAAGAGAGAGAGAGAGAGAGAGAGAGAGAGAGAGAGAGAGAGAGAGTTGTAGGTGGGCGCTATGGCATCAACTTGGTTCTGGATGTGACTAAGGCATCAGATATTGTTTCTGTGACCTCTCAAAGCATAGCTTTGAGATGTGAAGGCCTGAGCAGGCCTGTGGCTAGCACCCGCTGGAATTTGATATTTGGCATTGCAAGTTGGAGAGAGAGAGAGTTGTAGGTTATGGAGGGCGCTATGGCATCAACTTGGTTTTGGATGTGTCTAAGGCATCGGATAATGTTTCTGTGACCTCTCAAAGCATAGCTTTGAGATGTGAAGGCATGAGCAGGCCTGTAGCTAACACACGCTAGAATTTGATATTTGGCATTGCGAGTTGGATGATTGGTTTAAATTACCCATTTTGTTATTCTGTGTGTGACTGTTTTCTTCTCTCATACCAGGCTCTCTTTGTTTTGTTTCCTTCGTATTTCCATTTCCCAGAAAAAACTCTATTTAACTCTCTTTAAATTTGTGGAGTTCATTTCTAACCCTTCAAACTTTTTGTTGTTATGCACATAATATTCAATCAATTCTAAGCATTGAAAATTTTCTTTGAAACCACCTCTCCAAGTAATTCCAAATGAGCTGAGCATTTTTCCCCCATTAGGTACCAACAGGGTTTAGTCAAAATTTCTTTTGCATAAAAGCATTGGACACACTGACGCTTTTGATTGTTCCTCCTAATATGGTTGTGTTTCAAACGTAGAGTTCATTTCCAACTCCTTCCAAACATATAGTTCATTTGAACTCTTTAACACTTAGAAATATTCTGTTATATGCAGGTTGAAGGGACACCCGAAAGACCAAGATTGTGTGTCTTCCGGTCCAACAAGCACCTGTATGTGCAGGTGATTGATGACACTAAAATGCACACTCTTGCATCCGCTTCTACCATGCAGAAACCCATTTCTGAAGAGTTCGACTATGGCTGTGGTCCTACATTGGTAAGTTTACAAAATGTGGCCCATTTGAGCTAGTTGAGGTAGAGTAGAAGTTCGAAGTTTCAATGCAAAAAAGTTATGGATATAATGATAATTTTTATCCCTTTCCTGTGTGTGTGTGTGTCTACATACATATATAAAATCACTCTAATTTAGAATTGTTTCCCAAACACTCCAAGCTTCCTTGTCAAGACTTCGTTAATTATGCTGTTGAACAACTATTCAGTCAATTTAATTTTGAGTGTGGTGACAGCATGTGCCGAATGTATGTTGCCTCTGGTATTTGGCAGCACTTGAGATATCATTTCCTTGTTTGTTTTAACAAAGGTCTTGATATCGATATTGTTTTCTAATATTCTTGCAGCAACTACTTACAAATTGCCTTATGGTTCCTAGTAGTTAGGCTGGTGCAACCTTCGTTTCTTTGTTTTTTGTTTTTTTTTTTTTTGTTTTTTTTTTTTAAGATTTTGTGATTTGCTCTTCTACAAGGAGCTTATGCTTTCTTATTCATTGAATTTTGTTAGTTTGAATGAAATTTGCTCATGTGGAAAGATTTGAAATCAGGAAGTAGCAAAGAAGATAGGAGAAACCATTGCCAAGTCATGCTTGGAAAATGGAATAACAAAGGTAGCCTTTGACAGAGGTGGTTACCCTTACCATGGACGCGTTGAAGCCTTAGCAAATGCAGCTAGAGAGCATGGCCTTGAATTCTAGGACCTTAATTTTTTTTCCCTTTGTAATGGTAGTCTTCTTGTTTGTATGGAACAAGGTAAAATGAGGAATTTCTTGCTCTTGTTTAACTTAAAATGTAAAGACCAATTTTTTTTTTTTTTTTTTTTTTTTTTTTTTGTGGGGTTTGTTGCTTATATTTTTCAGACCTTAAACCCCTAGAAGTAGCATAACTCTCTGGATCACAAACCCGTTTGTATACATACATATACACAAACACACACACACACACACACATCAACACACACACTAAATTACATCTTTTCAGACCAAAAGAATAGGTCTCAAAAGATATAGCAAGAATGCTCAAATGTTAATTCGTTGTACAAACATGTATTCTTTCTTCTTCCCCCCACCTTAAGGGCTGAAACATGTACTAAAAGAAGGTTAACATTAATGAGCAAAAACCTGCTCTCTTCAAAAAGGTTCATAGTCAAATTGATTTTCTTTTCTTTTAACTTCCCAATTAGGTGGTGGACCAGAACAGACGATGCTTATAAAGACAATGCTTTCAGTAAGGGTTTTAGTTGTATGATGGGGGGAAAGGAAAGTAAAATAACATCCACATTTGTGTTGGGATTAATTTTCCCATACACAGTGCCTTCTCACTTTCCTTTCACATGTCAATCAGTTTTTTATGTGCCCTCAATGCAACTTTAGTTTGGAGAACAAAAAATGTGCAGAATAACAAAATGGGTGGCATTCCATACACAACCCAACTAAAAATAGGTCAAATTCGGGTCAGCAATAACCAACTTAGACAAAATTGGGACATCGGATTAGCACATTATTATATATGGACAGAGAAATCTAGCACATCTCCTTTTAAGCTAGCCCCATGCAAAATAACTACAAGTGGTTCATATAGGTTAGGATTACGGTACAGCCTGTTCGGAAGCTCACACTCTTTCGCTTCCCTCTGCTTCTTGTCTTGGTTCCCTCTGCCTTAGGTAGAGTCTAAAGATTTCCCTTTCGGTGTGCTGCTTTCTTGCACCTTATTAGATTCAATTTGGTGAGTATCTTCAGCACCAGTCATGCTGCTCTTTTTGTTTCCTTCACCTTTAGACTGGGTAACCACCGTTGGCCGTGTAGAGACTTCAGTTTTCATGCTATTCTTGTGGAATTCACTGATTTTTACAGCTGAATATTTCGATTCACCATCCTGAGTAGCTGCTATAGTATTGGACATTTGTGCAGTAGTTTCTGCTCCCCTGTTCAAGAAACAATGTTTTACCAACACAGTTCGGCTATATTATCTGCCCAAGCATGCTAAAAACAGCGGATTTCAAAGTGTCAGTAAGAAGTTGATGCTACAACCTAACTATTGTCCATGTTTGAAGCAGTCATCTGTGTTCCTATACATTTTACACAACCCCATTGTGACTCAAGACTACATCATAACTTGACGGTACATGTTACAGTGTTACAAATTCCTCAAATATTGTTTCACTTATGACTTCAGTTGGATGATGACCATCCAACCAGTACATGTTGCTATTGTAAATGCATGAGAAAATTCTGAGTTGAATGATTCTTTCAAGCAAGGCATCTGTTTATAATGTTTAAAATTTTAGAATATTACTAGCCAAATTGTCGTCATAGATTTTTCATATACATGATAATGTTTTATTTATTTATTTATTTATTTATTTATTTATTTATTTATTTTTCCATATTTAATGGATGTCTTGACCAAGTTATATTCCCAACGAGGAGTCCAACTCCACCTTTACATCCAATAATATAATTCTAATCAAATTGCATGCAAATCATTTGCAACCCCAGGAGGACCTGGAAAACCATGCTTGATTTAGTGAAGACAAACAAATTGCCCCCAAACTTGTCACGACTGGAAAAACTGTATACAAATTATTATAAGGAAAAAAAAAAAGCAATGGAAGAGTAATTTTTTTCTTTTTTTAATAAATCATCGGTATCCAGTAACCACGTTAGATTTGATTAAATCTGATTCGAGTCAGGTTGAACCTGAGGAATAAAACTTTCTTGGTGCCTGTTTTCTACATACACAATAATGAACTCGAGATTTTGCTTAGAGAGAAGTGTACAGCCATTGCACCAATTAGGCTTTGGTATTTGAGGCTCAAATCTTGTCCCTGTATCCAAAAATAAAAAAATGAAATACTAGCTAGTTGAAAAGCATCAAGGTCAAAATAGAATCCTAAAATTAAACTTAACCCATTTCGCAGGCTGAATGTCCCCAAAACTCCAGATTTTTCATTTTTTAGAGCCGAAATTTCTTCACCATCAGCAAACAAAACCTACCGATGAGTAAAATTATAATATTCCAAAAAACATTTCAATATAGCCAATATAAAATTGACTGAATCAACACAAGCATGTAGACCAGGTTTACCAGAGTCGCTCAACTCATGCTTCTTCAGCATCGGATCAAAAAATGCAATAGCACCTTTGTAGAATCTGAAAAATAAGATAGGTCAAATAACCTTAAACCAGAAATAGGCCAGAAACGTACAATTATCGAAGATTTTTATAGAAATCAATAAAAATAATTTTCATATGAAAATATCCGGCATCAAAATTTGGATTAGATCACTTATCTCTTTGATGGATGGGTATTCTAAATCTAGAAGATGTTACGAATTTGGATCATCTTCTAGTTTTCACAATCCAAATGCCTCTTGGTATATCAATGATCAAGATAGTACTAGAAAAACGGATATCAGCAACGAATTTTTCCGTCGGTGATACATAAATTTCCGTCACTAAAAGTATCAACGACGGAAAATCAACGATGGATTTTTCTATCGCTGAAAGTCTCATCGCTAATTTTAGCGAAGGATTAGTAACGGATTTTTTAGTGACAGAATCTTTCCGTCGTTAATCCGTCTGACGGATTAGCGACGGATTTTTAGCAACAAAAAATTTTCGTCGCTGAAATGAAAAAGAGCAAACCCAAATGCTCAAAACTGCCCGCCTGACCCACCCATCCGCCCGACCTGCTTGCGCCTCGTCCGGACCCTGGCCAACCCGCCTACCCGCCCGCGTCTAAATGTGCTGAAAATATACTCCCACCCGGATTCAAATTCGGGTGTGAGAGAGGGAACTTGAGAGTTTTAATCACCATGGCAACATTACATTTGTGTTATTAGTTTATTTTTTTTTCTATTTCTATACTTTATTTGTAACTCTCAATATTAAAAATACAGTACCCTTATTTAATAAAAATATAAAATTTTATTTAATAAAAACATAAAATTATATTTAAAAAACAAAAAATTATATCTAATAAAAATATAAAATTATATTTAATAAAAAAATAAAATTATATTTAATAAAACTAAAAATTGTATTTAATAAAAACACAAAATTATATCTAATAATAAAAACAAAAAATTATATTTAATAAAAAAATTAAAATTATATTTAATAAAAATACAAAATTATATTTAATAAAAAATAAAATTATATTTAATAAAAATACAAAATTATATTTAATAAAAATACAAAATTATATTTAATTAAAATAAAAAATTATATTTTAAAAAATAAAATTATATTTAATAAAAATAAAAATTATATTTAATAAAAACAAAAAATTATATTTAATAAAAATACAAAATTATATTTAATAAAAATACAAAATTATATTTAATAAAAACAAAAAATTATATTTAATAAAAAAATTATATTTAACAAAACAATAAAATTATATTTAATAAAAATACAAAATTATATTTAATAAAAATACAAAATTATATTTAATAAAAATATAAAATTATATTTAATAAAAATAAAAATTATATTTAATAATAATACAAAATTATATTTAATAAAAATACAAAATTATATTAATAAAAATGTAAAATTATATTTAAAAAAGATAATATTATATTTAATAAAGACATAAAATTATATTTAATAAAAAGACACAATTATATTTAATAAAAAGATACAATTGTATTTAATAAAAATACAAATTATATTTAATAAAAACAAAAAAAAATTATATTTAACAAAAACAAATTTTTTTTTAGAGTTTTAGTGACAAATTTTTCCGGAAAAACTTTAGCAATGGATTTAGCGATGGAAAATTTCCGTCGCTAATTAAATTAATGACGGATTTTTCCGTTGCTAAATCCGTCGCTGATTTTTCCGTCGATAATTTTTGTCACCGAAAACCTTTTTTCTGATAGTGAGAGTATTCAAAGTTCAAGCCCTTTTAGTTTTTCTCTCAAAGAAAAAAATGGTTTCCCATTTATTCCTCATGTTTTCTTCACATGTCGAGAAAAAAAAAGGAAAAATTAAAAGACAAAGAAGGCCTCCCTTTGGTTCATTTTCATTACCCGTAGAAGGAGGCCATTTTTCCCTTTTTGGCATCATCACCTTTGAGAGAGTGAGTGAGGGGAGTTAACCGCGGGGGGGGGGGGGGGGTTGAGGGTGGTTACCAAAAACCACCCCAACCCCCATTTTTTTAAATTCAAAACAAAATGAGGGGGCGGGCCTACCCTCATGGGCGGACCCGTTCCATGCTCTTATATCTCCCACTCGTGCATGAGGGTTAGACTCGCACTCAGCATGATCATTACAATCGAATATCACCAATTTCATACAGGCAAGTGGACCATGTGGCCCGTGAGAGTACCAAGAGCTCTAGAACCATACACCGATTAAGGATATATAGCAACTCATTGTCAAAGTGGTGAAGAGGATATAATATCTCACTATATCCCAGATTTCTTTTATTCGACACAGTCAACGTATCTCTTATCTCTCAAAACAATACAAAAAGCATACTTGACTATAATCCAATCATGTATTCACAATTACGTCTCTAAACACTAAATCATAGACATAATTGATCGGTCTGTGAATACAAATAACGTGTCGGTCAAAGATAGTCTTCCTTTCATACTACTAACTTTCAACTTTATCTTAACTGTTTTCCTAGATATGCATTGCCAAATCGAATCATCCATGATTTCTTGGTACATGCTAAAGTAACAACACTAAAATAAAAATTCAAGAAACAGACAAAAGTTCTAAGCGTATAAATTGAGGCTAAGCATAAATCTTTGAGTCTCACACAATGAGATGGATATAATGAGATGAAGAGGGATATACCATCTTATTACTCATATGGTCACATAAGCACACGTGGTATGAAACACGTGCTACGATACTTTCTTTTCCATTTGGAAACATATGTCTTTTTTTTCTAAAATAACGCATTGTACAGGTCTTAGTCCAAGTGTACACAATACTTGACTTGAGTTTTCCTTCTTACAATTCCTTAAACATCTCACAATATCAAGGAAAAACCTACACCTGACTATTCGACAAGTTTAATGGATTGTGAGAAATCTATTTCGATTACCACATATGTAGTATAATAATAATAACCGGTAATCTAATTTTACTACTTTAATTAAGGCGGCTTGTATCTGTATTAATTCACTACAATTTAACACGTCTCATCTCTGCATGTTACACAGACATTAGAGGCGATTGCTCGTGTGAGAGAACCAATCTCAAAACTTACCCGACATACTTTTAATTCCAGACACAAGAACTTTGGGTATAAAAACCAAAATTCAAATGTCAATGAATATGAGCATTACAATATATATGCTTTCTGTATATATAACAATCACTACCACAGTAACAAATACTGCCACAATCTATGCAATCCATGTCACAGTGTCATTTCCCTCTTTTCAATCATGTTTCTAATAAGATTGATCTTTGTGTCTTTATTTGGTTTTTGCCATTATATTTGGAGTTTTACGTGTAAGCAATAGCTGACCGATTATCACAATGAATCATCAATCTCCCACTGAATTATTTACTACTCCTAAATATTGCAACATCCATTTAACCAAACTCATTTTCTGAACTGCTGAAGTATTAATCACAAATCTGCTTCTACCATAGAAAGTGATACACGGGTTTGTTTCTTGTTTCTTTATGAGATAGCGCTATCAATGAGTAAACAAACATAACCAAAGACAGATTTTCTCTCGTGCAAATCTACTCCCCAATCAGCATTCGTGTATCCTTTTAATATTAAATCATTTTGTTAATAATGAAGGAAATAATCAGCAGTTTTGCTTATGTATTCCAACATCCTTTTCATAACAATCCAATGACTCTTCCTAGATTAGACAGATACCTGCCGACCAAACCCCATAGTATGACAAATATCAGAATGAATACATATCATAACATACATTAAATTCCTAATTGTACTAGAATGCGGTGTTCCGAACATTTCATCTATTTATTAGGAGTTTTAGTGCATATGTCATCTCTTGAACTATCACATATAATCACAGGAGTATTAGTGGGTTTACAGTCTTTTAAGCAGAACTGTTGCAGAGTCTTTATAATATAAGACTTTTGAGATAACGCCAGTAATCTATTGGAATGATTTCTCTGGAATTCAATTCCCAATCTGCCTTACCCATATCCTTCATCTCGAAGGTCATACTCCTTGTCATTCGCCGTTAACAATATGTCCGTGACATATAATGATAGAATTACACATTTGTCAATGGACCTTTTAAATAGAAACAGTGGTTTTTATCTATCATGACAAGTCATAAGAGAGCACATTTTTATGAAATCTCAAACACCATTATCTCGAAAACTACTTAAGACAATCAATTGTTGTCTTCTTGGCCTTTAATGACAAAAACCCTTTGGTTGTGTCATATAAATGTCTTCCCCAAGTTCAATATTGAGGAAGACAGTTTTCACATCCATCTGACGTAATTCTAAATCTAAATTTGCCACTATTGCCAACTATAAGCAAATAGAGATAAATCTCATTGCTGGGAAAAAGATTTCCTCATAATCAACACTCTTTTACTGAGTTAACCTTCTACAACCAGTTGAACCTTTTATCTCTCAATAGTTCTATCAACCCTACGCTTAGTTTTGAGAACCTAATTGCTCTCAACAACTTATCGTCCTAATATAAACTCAACTAATTCCCATACATGGTTGGACTTTATTAACTCCTATTGTTCTTCCATTACATTTTCCATTCACCCTTGATGGGACAAGATAGAGTTTTATTTGCATTCTTAGACTCTTCTTCATTTTCTGGAGAAACAATAAATGTATACCCTTTAATCTCCAAATTATAATTGGGCATGGTCTTCCTATTTCTGAATCTGTAATTCAGTTGGATTGTTAGAATTTAAATCCCTCTCACTGAGATCAGTATCATTCTAACAATCTACAATAGACAAAACTATCATTTGAATTAACTAATTCAAATAACAACTCTACGTCCTTTACACTTCCTATGATAGGAAAATCATTCTCCAGAAATATGACGTTTCATGATTTAATTTCTACTGTAATACCATCATCTTGTTTATCAACAAATAGTTAACTTTTAGACTGCTCAGAGTATTTTATAAAAAATACTCTCACTTCTATAGGGACCAAATTTTCCAAACTTATTGAAAAAAATCTCAAAATACAGACTGTTGATCCCAAAGTTTTAAGTCACTAAGACACGACCTTCTATCAGTCTAAATTTTATATCATATCATTGATACCGCCTTTGAAGGCACTTTGTTCAAAACAAAAGTCGTAATCAACAAGACATCTCCCCAAAAGAAAATTGACAAGTAAACCTACATCATTATGGATCTCTTTATATCCAACAATATTCTATTCCTTCTCACTATAACACCACTCTGCTGAGATGTCTAAGGAATGGTCAAATGTCAAATTGTGTCTCTTTCATTACTCAGATCTTTAAATTGATCAGGTAGATATTCACATCATTTATCCGTCTGATTCTCTCTCTCTTTTTAATAATGTTTGAAGCACTTATATGCTTCAAATTTGTGAGAAATCAAATAGATATGGTCAAACACGTGAAATTATCAATAAACGTAATGAAACACAAAATTCCATGCATACTTTTCATATCTATTAGATCACAAATGTCTGAATTGATTAAAAGCAATGGAAATTTAGCCCGTATGACTTTTCCAAATAATTTTCTCATTATTTTAATAGGAAGACAATATTCACATTCTGGTAAATCAACTTTTGTGAGTAAACCCAATGGTCTTGTTCTCACTAGTTGATTCACCATGTCTTGCCCTAATGTGACCAAATTTATCATGTCTCATCACATTATCAACATTCGCAAAATGATGAAACAATTTGTAAACTATTCAGAATCAATATGCATGTTATTCAAATACAAATCAACCCTATGTCTCTGAAAGTTTAAAAATAGCCAAAATTCCAAAAGAACAAGAACAGATAAGATTCCATCGAATTTCTGATACGTAGAGAACAACATGTAGAATGTGAGTTCGGTTACTTTGTAACTCCAATTTACAAGTGCCAACACCTCTAACGTCCACTCTTACATCATTCTCTACATACTATCTACTACCAGAAAGTAATTGATGAAAAATTCATAAATGTCTCCTTGTTTGTTCTAAAATTCAGGGTTATTCTTTTGTGATCCGTCTATAATTTCCTTACTTTTTCTTGCTTTTGCTCTAGTTGCTCTAACACTTAGAGTTCGAAACTCTCTTGAAACTAGATTCTATAACAAAAGCATTAACTATGGATCTTTTAGCACAAAGCTGCTAATCCTCAAGCTCGACGTGAAGAGCAATATCCGAGAAAGTCCTCATATTGTTATTGTGAATCAAATTGACTTTTAGACGCTCCCACTTGATATGAAGGAATTGGGTCAAAATTTTGAACTTTCTGTTCATTGGAGAGAACATGACTAGCTGACTCCCACTCTCTTATTATGCTAGACATGACCCTCAATAACCATTTGATACTTTGGTCACCTGTCTAAAGTGAGTCACTGGTACCTCTATTTTTCTTTGAAGTACAACTTAATGTTTGAGCAATCAAAGTATTGTTCATACTCAGTTATCATGTTTTTAATGACAAAACTAACTAAGATCTCTCGAGTAGTGGAATCTATTATTTCCATATCTAGTTAGCATCTAGTTCTCCCCCTTATAGGGTAACATTGCCCATTACAGGGTATTACTTGACATACTTGATGCTTTCCAAAACATCTTATTCTTTTAGTACATTTCACACTGTATGGCGTCAAATCTCATGATCGTCGCAATTCAAATTGTCATTTTTATTCAAATCCCTAATAAAAGACTTTGATGCTATGGTTTGGCTTTTCTAAAAGGGTAAACATATATACTAATACTCACATCATATACGTAATTTTGTACTTCAAAATTAACATATATGACAGGTTAACATCAGGTATAGAATTGAAAGTTTACTATACTCCCAATTATCATCTATGGTCCAAATGTATCATTATCACGAATTTAATTAAAAATTACAAAATTTTACAAGTTTTAGGTGAGAATTACTTAAATTCTATCAATCTAAAACCTCCCACTTAAATACACAGAGTATTTAAATAATATCATAATTCTAGATAAGAATTACTCAAATTCTAAAAATCCAAAATTTTCATTCAAGGGAGAGACTTTAAAAGTCCTTTTGAATACATGATCATCAATAATGAACATAAGTGATATATATTCGAAAGAAACTAAAATTTCGAAAGTTCATCTATTATATGATCATGATTTTAATCAAACATTCATCATATGCAAAAGAAAGAACATACAAATGAATTATCTGGTTCAAGATACACCTATTTGTGATACCATGTTTACAATTCCCTTAGATAGTCTATCCCTAGGTGCGAACCTCCTTACAACATTTGGGGAACTATTCAGACTTTGAGAAAGCATTTTCTTCACTTGGATCTCTAGATTCTTGATTTTTCATAGTTCTATTAATATTGGTTTTACAATATCAAGAATCATGTGTTCAGTCTCGACAAGTAACTTATCGACCACGTTAGCCCAATAAGGAGACAGAGAATTTCTCAGTATATACACATTATTCCCCCAAAAGGAATGACCAACCTGAATGAGTTCCAAGTGTTTCTGCTCCATGATCTCTAAATGATTTGGCAAAGAATGAGATGTGTCCATCTTATACTTCAACATTTGACCCAACTTCATTAAATGCTCTGGACTGCTCAAGTCTCTTTCCTTTCTCCAGAGGTCCGGAAGTTCTCAAAAAATACGTCCAATTATTATCATTTCTCTGAAAATGGGAACAATATTAGGTTAGACATATAGTCAATCATGATATTATAATAAATAATAAAATTATTTATTTTAAATAATATGCTCAATTTTTAAATATTTTTATATTGAAAAAACAAATTTTTCATACATAAAAAATTAGCATAAAATTAAAAAGAGTGTAAAAAATTTACACTCAAATAGTCAAAATTAAGAAAATAATTTTCTAGTTCCACCAATTTTTTTTTTTCAGAATTTTCTAGGACAGAAAAATGATTTTTCTGTAATTTTTTAATATTTATTGATTATAAATCAATAAATAATAATTTTCAACTCCATAAAATATATTAAAATTTATTGAAAAAACTAAAATATATTTTCAGAATATAAAAAGTTTTCCAGAATTTTCCAGACTAAAAAACTATTTTTTATAATTTTCTAACTGTTTATTGATTTAATAATCAATAAAAAATATTTTTCACCTTCCAAAAATAAATTAAAAATAACAGAAATATCAGAATAAATATAAAATTTATTTTGGCAAAAATTCAATCCAAAATAAGCCATTCACACGCCTCCACGCGTCAAAGGACTTAACTATTACAAAATAAAATTCTGCATGCCTCTCACACGCCTACAGTGGCACGTGATGGCCACGCGCCACCTTCCCGGCCGCCGTGGATCACCAAAATTTTGCACCCCCCCTATTTTTGATATCTCTGAGTTCAATTGTGTTCTCAGATTTTTAATCGAACTTTTTTAGCTTATGGGATGGTGTCACTTGCCATGACCGAGAGTGGGATTTGCATTTTTGACAGTCCATTTCTCTCTTAATTCTTAACCATTTTTTGTGATCTTTATATGGTTGGAAAATATTTTTCATGAAAAATCTAACCATATAAATTTAATATCATGAAACTTAGTATTTTAAAAGTTATGAGTATATTAGTTTCAGTTAGGGTTTGTAATATCTTTTAATATACTCATTTGTTGCATGCGAAATTTTGCAGATCATATCTACATCTCATAAGCATGCTTTGGTATAAAATTAAAACATTTTGATAAGTTTATTTCAAGATGCCATTAATGAACCTATAAGATCATACATGATATTTTTTTTAAATACCCAAATTAGATAGCAACAACCCATGCACGCTCTAATACCAATAAATATTTTCATAAAAATCAACAAAAATAATTTTCATGCAGAAATACCCCGGATCAAAATTTGGGTTGGATCACTTACCTCTTTGATGGATCAGTATTTTAGGCCGAGAAAATGTCACGAATTTGGATTACCTTCTAGTTTTCACAATCCAAATACCTCTTGGTGTACCAATGATCAAGAGTATTCAAAGTTCAAGCCCTTTTAGTTTTCCTCTCAAAGAAAAAAATGTTTTTTCATTTATTTTTCATGTTTTCTTCACATGTCAAGAGAAAAAAAAAAGGAAATATTAAAAGACAAAGAAGGCCTCCCTTTGGTTCATTTTCATTACCCATAAAAGGACACCATTTTTCCTTTTTTGGTATCATCAACTTTGAGAGAGTGAGTGAGGGGAGTTAAAGGGGGGTTGGGGGGTGGTTACCAAAAACCACCCCAACCCCCATTTTTTAAAATTTAAAACAAAATGAGGGGGCGGGTCTTCCCTCATGGGCGGACCCGCCCCATGCTCCTACAATTTTCTTATTGTAAGATAACATGATGGAAGAAAATAATCTCCATCAAGTTGAAAAAATGCAAAAAAAAAAAAAAAAAATGAGACAAAAAGAATTCATACAAATCAAAAAGTCAACTTCTTCCGGGAATCAGCTCAAATGAGGCTCCTTGAAACCCAGAACAAAGAAACAGAAAAGGCCTAGAAAAACCAAATACCATAAAACATATTCAAGAGAAGTTAAAAAGAAAAAAAGGAATGTCAAACTTTGTATGATTGCCTGCCATAGATGATTGCCTGCTACAGATGCAAGAGGCAGACATAAGTCAACCACATAAAACTTTCAAAATAGAATCAAGAGTGTGACCTAGCCAGTGTATGGCAAGATCATATTTGTAAAATCAAAATTAATATATTGTAACATATTAAACTTCATAATTAGTATCTCAGACTCACCAAATGCGGGATTGTTAAATCTACATTAACCTAGATGCTGCATTGCCACATAGTGCTCTGAAATGAAGAAAACATCACATTTACATCAAAGCATAGCAAAATTGTTAAAACGCAACCACCACCACACCCATTGCCAAAAAAACAATCAAGGATCGCAAAAGCAACAAATATACTTCCAAAATTAAACAATCAGTGTTACTCTACTAATAACAAATAAAATTTTTTTAATGCTTTCGAAATAATATTATTTATTTTCCATTTACAACTTGTGAACCAACAAACTACTGTTCGACACGAAATATGCCATTCTTTTCTTTTGGGGGTGGGGGGGTTTAAAAGTACCCAGCTTACTCCCTTGCATGTCCCTTGCTCCCCCATTATAATGGATAGCAAAAGAGGCATTAAATATAATTCCCAAGAAGTATTCCTACATGCTTGATAAAGATGTCCCAAGTGTGCATGTGCAAGTGTTCAACATCGAAAACAATTTCATTTTGGAGTATCCACCATCAATACTTCATTTTTCATCACAGAATCCTAGAAACATAGTTAGGCAATGTGATGTATGTGTTTCCTAACAGAACTAGCCACAAGAATTAGCGAAGCAACCCAATAAACCATGATGCAAAATAGAATATTGTAAAAAATAAATTAATCAAACTTTTAACATCCACAGCTTTAGTAGTAGAGTACTAGAGCAAGCAATCCATCAGGCACCTTCTTGCTACTGCATTAATCCACCTCCTGGACTTTTATTAATGTTTCTCTTAACTCCAATTAACATGACAATCCCAGCCAAATGCAAAATGTTGTCCTTCATTATTGAAAATCTGCATTGGAAAACTTATATGGCTTGACAACCAAGCATACGTCCCAAAAAATATACAAATTGGACATTGTAGTTTGAGACTTCCTTTGCACATAAGATGTTTTGCTCTCCAATAAGACAAGTAGCCTTCAAGAGCTTATCGACTCTACAGTATAGGAATCTTAAACCTTCAAAGTGCTTGACAACCTTTCGAATGAGTATGCATTTGAGAGAGAGAACTTCATCTACGCATCACATTTGGCCTTCTAAGAAGAATATGTGAGAGTGTATGCCAGCTTAATGCAAAATATAAATTCCTACCTCATCCATCCTAGGAGAACTCTTCCTTTTAGATTTTGTATTGTGAGTTTCCTCTGAAAGACTTCCAAACGTGTTTGATGATTTTGAAGTGGATGTAGACAAGGGAACCTCTTCTTATCATTTTTTTTTTCAAAACAAGGAAAATGTAAAGAAAATCAATATGAAAACGAAATTGAGCATCACATTAGAGTACTCAAAAGAAGAACATAATTAGAAATAGCTATACATTAATAGATACCTCTACAGCTACCTCTCTTTGTTTGGGAACTTCGTTTGCCTTTTGTCCTCATCCTAATCTTTCACTCAAGATTCATCTGTTATAGTTTTCTTCAGATCTACATTCACACCCAGCTGATTTTCTAGATTCCTCCCCAATTTCCTTGGGTTACTGCCTTCACATTGTGAGATAGCATTGCCAGTTGCTGACACTGGCCTGATTCAAAACTTTATCCTGTTTCCCTACCTCTCAAAATTGCCACTTCTTGTGCCTCCAAATTCTTTCACTGAAGAGATGGGCATACCTTGTTGAGCTATAATTCAGGATTTTTTTTTAATAAAAAAGAGTTAAAAGCTGCATTTATAAGTCATCTGCTTAGTTTTTCTATCCGTTTAGGCATATGAAAAGGTCAAATAATAAATTTTTTAATGGGTTTTGTAGCAAAGTCTATAAATGGATTCTTATATATGTCAAATATGTATTCCAAAAAAAATAAAAATCCTCTTGTTCTTTTATTCTCTCAAATATTTACCCATATCTTCAAACCAAAATTCCTAAGATCTAGTATTAGAGCTTCCAGGTTCGTTGAGTTAGCAGAACCATCTTAAATTGATGGCCTTAGGTGTCGGCGCAAGTATGGCCCAGACAATGGTTCCTATTTTTATGGGAAAAAATTATGATATGTGAAAGATTAAAATGTGAATACTGCTAATATCACAAGGATTGTGGCATGTAGTCAATCAAGGCAACACCAAGTATGCCGAAGGGCAATAACTTTTGCAGGAGCAATAGAAAACTCTTATAGAAAATCAGATGGGAGATGCTAGAGCTCTGTTTCTCATTCAACAAGGTGTCTTAGAAAGTTTGTTTCCACAAATAATCAGGGCAACAAAATCAAAGGAAGCATGTGAGATATTACAAGAGGAGTTCTAGGGATCGCCAAGGTGATCGCTGTCAAATTACAAACCTTGTGAAGGCAATTCCAAAATTTACAAATGAAAGAGTCTGACAAGATAAAGGAGTATTTCTCAAAACTAATAAAGCTCATGAATCAGATACGGGCCTATGGCAAAAATATTTCTGATCAAAAGGTGATTGGAAAAGTTTTAATCAGTCTATCCAAGAAGTACGAGTATATTGTAACTACAATTGAAAAATCAAAAGATCTGTTGATGCTTTCGATCTAGCGATTGATGAGTTCCCTAGAGGCACATAAGGAAAGGAAATTGCAATGTGGTGGAAACTCAGTTGAAAGTACTTTTCAATCCAAACTGAGCTTCAAATTGTAACACAAGGATCGGAAGAAATTTCAATGATAAGGCGGTCCGAGAAGAATGTGCAAAAGCAACCAGATGAACCGAGAGAATCCAATTTGAACTAATCAGAATGGCGGTGTGGCATCTGCAAAAAAATCAAACCATGACACTGCCAAATGCTGGTCGAAGATGAGACGTAAAAAGTGCAACTGGACCAGTCATATTGAAAGATTTTGCAGAACCAAAATCGGTAATCGAGCAAATTTCACCAAAGAAAAAGACAACTATGAAAATATTTTCTATGCACATAACAAAAGAAGTGAAGGATGATATATGGTATCTGGACAGTGGGTACACAAATCACATGACCAGTAACCAGAAAATATTTCAAGACATGGATACATCGTACGAAACCAAGGTACGCATGGGAAATGGTTCTCTTGTTCAAGCTAAAGGCTAAGACAGTATTGCCATAGAAACCATGATGGGACCAAAATTCATTCGAGATGTGCTGTTGGTTCCCGATTTGAAGCAAAATCCGTTGAGTGTTGGACAATTAGTTTAGAATGGATATTCTGTTCATTTTGAAAATAATGGTTACAAAATATTTGATCGGTGAAATACAAATCATGCGTTAGCACAGGTCAATATGGATAGATCTAGATCTTTTCCACTGCCAATCAGTTATGTCTCACAATTGGCGTTGTGAAGTGAAGTACCCAATTTTGGCACAAATGCTACCAAGTTATGGCACAAATGCTTCGATCACCTCAATTATAAAGCCTTGAAGTTACTGGAAGTTAAAAAGATGGTTCAAGGACTACCACCTATAAATTTGAAAGCAGACACTTGTGAAGCATATTTCCTCGGCAAAAAAATTCGAGCATCTTTTCCAACTGGAGGAGCCTGGTGAGAACGTGCACCATTGGATTTAGTTCACACCGACATGTGGAAAGATGCAAACACTATCTCAAGGCCAAAACATGTATTTTTAAATTTTTGTTGATGATTTTATAAGAATGACTTGGGTTTATTTTTCAAAAAACAAGTCAGAGGCTTTTGAGGTGTTCAGGAAGTTCAAGGCTATGGCTAAGAATCAAATTGATCGCAAGATCAAAGTGTTGCGAAGTGACCGAGGTGGTGAATTTACCTTAAAAAATTTTGATAGGTTTTGTGAAGAAAATAACATATGGAGGCAGTTGACAGCAACATATTCGCCTCAACAAAATGGCATCACTGAGTGAAATAATCGGACAATTGTTGTGATGGCAAGAGCAATAGTCAAGGACAAAGGTATGCCAAATACATTTTGGGCTAAAGTTGTTAATAAGGCAATTTATATTCTAAACAGGAGTCCTACAAAATCAGTTCCAAATTGAAAACCATTTGAAACTTGGAGCGGGTTGAAGCTGAAAATCTGCCACATGAAGGTCTTTGATATTGTGTGTTATGCTCATGTACCAGATGAAAGAAGATCAAAGCTTGATGATAAAATGAGCTGTAGATATTCGTTGGCTATGTTGAAGGTATAAAAGGGTATCGACTATACAACTTAGTGGCCAAGAAATTGATCATCAGCTGAGATGTTATGTTTGATAAGAAGGTTTCATGGAATTAGGAAGAAGACAAGGCACCACATAACTGATCAACACCAACTATTATCTCACAAAGTCAGCCACCTATGCTAGATGTTAAGCCGCAAGAACAAGGTGGTACTTTGTATCAAGCTGGATCAAATTTAAGTCTAGGTTTGAGCTCAAGTTACAGCCCTATGTCTACACCTAAGTCAAATCCAAGAAGAGTAAGAAGTTTAGTAGAAATTTACGAGTCATACAATTTCTCATTAGTTGAACCCCAAAATCTTGAAGAAGCTCAGAATCAAAAACACCAGGTGAAAGCAATGGAAAATAAAATTCACATGATCGAAAAAAAACAATACTTGGGAGCTAGTAGACAGACCAAAAAATCATGAAGTCATTGGAGTAAAATGGGTGACAAAGTTAATTTCTGACGGCTTAGTTCAAAAATATAAAGCGAGACTGGTCGCAAAAGGCTTCAAGCAGAAACATGACATCGATTATTTCGACACTTATGCTCCAGTAGGAAGGTTGGAGACAATTAAAACCATTATTTCTTTTGCAACTCAAAGAAAGTGGCAACTGTGTCAGCTCGATATTGAGTCGGCTTTTTTGAATGGTTTTCTTGAAGAAGAAATTTATGTTGAGCAACCTTAAGGCTTTTTAGTTCGATGGGAAGAAAATAAGGTTTACAAACTGAAAAAGGCACTGTATGGGCTCAAGCAAGCACCGAGAGCGTGGTACAATCAGATCAACAAGTGCTTAACACAAAAAGGATTTAGGAAGAATAGCAGTGAGCCAACCTTATATGTTAAAAAACAAGGTGCAGATATTATAATTGTCTCATTGTATGTTGATGATTTGATCTACACCAGCAATAGTGAGAAGATGATGAATGAGTTCAAGGAAGACATGATGAAGACATTTGAAATGAGTGATCTCGGCTTACTACACTATTTTTTGGGTGTAGAAGTCTGTTAAGATGACAATGGCAACTTCATATCACAAAAAAAAGTATGCTAAAAGCTTTTTGAAAAAATTTGAGATACAAGATTGCAAATCAGTTGCAACCCCCTAATGCTGAATGAGAAGCAAAGAAAGGAAGATGGAGCAAAAAAAGGCAGACCAAATACTTCATAGAAGTCTAATTGGAAGTTTACTATATCTGACTACTATGTGACCAGATATTATGTTTGCTGTCAGTTTACTTTCAAGGTACATGAATAGCCCAAGTCAATTAAACCTTGTTGCTACTAAGAGAGTACTTCGATATATTAAAGCCACAGTAGATCATGGTATATGTTATATGCCTATAGAAGACTCAAAACTAATCGGTTTTACCGATAGCGATTGAGCTAGATGTTTACATGATATGAAAAGTACGTCTGTGTATGTTTTTTCATTAGGTTTAGGCCTCTGTTCGTGGTCATCAAAGAAATAGAATGTGGTGACATTATCATCAGTTGAAGCCGAATATGTGGTAGTATCCCGAGCAGTTTAACAAGCAATCTGGTTAAAGAGAATTGTTGATGTCTTTGGGGAAAAACAAAATGAACTAACTACTATATATTATGATAGCAAATCAGCAATCGCAATCAGCCAAAATCCAATCGGTCATGATAAAACAAAATACATTGCTATCAAGTATCATTATATCCAAGAAGCAGCCGAGCACCATGAAGTACAACTAATATTCTACAGGATAGAACTACAGTTAGCTGACATCTTCACTAAAGCACTGTCCAAAGAAAAGTTTCTACGTAATAGAAGATTAATTGGTATTATGAAGAAAACTGAATTAAGGAGGAGTATTGAGGTGTAATTCATTTTTTTTAAAAGAGTTAAAAGTTGTATTTATGAGTCATCCGTTTAGTTTTTCTATCCATTTAGGCTTATGAAAAGGTCAAATAGTAAATTGTTTTTTAATGGGGTCTTAAATTGTTTTTTAATGACTCTGTAGCAAAGTCTATAAATAGGTTCTTGAATATGTCAAATATGTATTCCAAAAAAAATAAAAATCCTCTTGTTCTTTTATTCTCTCAAATATTTACCCATGTTTTCAAACCAAAATTCCAAACATACCTTGTAATACTTCATTTTCATCTTGACTAGGAGAGCAGAATTTCTTCAGAACTGAAAGAGAACCTAGATCATTATCTTGCTTTGAGCACCTCTTTATTGTTGACCCTTGTCTTTTATGACCCCTTTAATCTGGGAGTCAAATCTAGAGACTGAATGGTAGCAATTTCCTTACTGTTTTGTGCTTCTGCAACTGAGGGGCATCCCTTATTCTCCTTGTCACTCTCATATAGAATGGCTATTACATGATGGATAGAATGATGGGGAGCTAGCATTCTGTTTACTTATGTTGAAGTGAAGTACCATTCGGTTCACCTAACTCATCAACAACTTAGTCCTCTTATCAACACAATTAAAGGTGTTCAACAAAGTCTCATAAGCCTCATGGCAAAGGCTCAAAATTTGGATAGAAGCAAGACCAGAATTCTGGTCCCAAATGTGCCAGAATTCTGGCCTAGACAACAGCCCACTATGGGACCATTTGGCCTGGCTCTAGCATCTAAGTTGGGTAACATTTATTCTGCCCAACCTAGGCCCCGAAAGGGCCCCTTGATGGTCTAAAAAGGGGAAGGCCGAGGACCTTCCCAATAACCAGTAAAACTAACTATTGGGAAGGATCCCAACGGTTATTTTTACTAGTCGTTAGGGCCTCTCCAGATAGTCTGCTCTGCAGACCGTTTTCTATAGACTGTTTGGGGAGTTTTGCTTCCCCTGTCTTCTTCTCTAGTTTTGCTCTATAAATAGAGCACTTCCTTGTATTGTAAAAGTATGATTTAGTGTTCAAACCTACTCATGTATTCTTTCTTAAAAGATCAATAAATTTCTGAAGCATTTTCATTTATTTCTTGTTATTTATCTTCCAAAATTACAACATGGTATCAAAGCAGGCCTTTATACCTTCTTTCTCTCATCTTTGTGACCCTCTACCACAAATTAACACCTCCATGTTCACTTCCACCCTTCTTGATTCCACAAACTACAATACTTGGCAAGACACCATCAAAAGATCCTTAAATTTCTGCAATCTAGAAAATCATATTTTGGAGGATTTTCTTGATGTTGCTGATCCGACATTCAAGGGATGGAAGAAGCGTGACGATCAAGTGGTGGTGCTACTCCAAATGTCTGTTGACAAAATCCCTAAAGCCATGACCACATGTATACCAAGTGTAAAGGCGTTGTGGGATCAAATGCATGCACTCTATGGGCGAGAAACCAATATCGGTAGAATTTTTGAGCTAAAAAGGAAGATTTTCAAAATTCAAAAAGGAGGTAAATCATTGGCCAAATATTTTGGTGAATATAGAGATTTGTGGAACGAGCTATGTTTGTTAAGGCCTCATACCATAAATCTCAAAACTCTACTCCAATGAGAGGATAAAGATATGATCTTTGGGCTTTTCATGGGTCTTGGAGAGGAGTATACTGTCATTCGACAAGAGATTCTTAGAATCAAGATTTTTTCTTCATTCCAAGAAGTACAATACATGGTCCAAAGTGCTGAAACTTGTATAAGGCTAGAGGAATCATCCAAGCCAAAAGTGGAAGCCCAAGGTTTCATAGCTGCCACTGAAGAACTCACTGCTGCCAAAGTGAATCTAATACCGAAAAGAGTTGATATATGTTCTCATTGCAAGAAAAAAGACCATACTAAGGACAAGTGTTGGTTCTTGCATCCTCACCCAAGGCCCAAAACATTCAAACCCAAGGAGCAGCAAGGGAACTCATGCTTAAATGATTCTGGATAACAGCAACGCCCAACAAGCATCCTTTCACAACCCTATGAGGGCCGAAGTTGCTGCCTTCAAAAGCACATTTGAAGATGTTACAAAAAGACTACAACAAATTGCTCCTATGGGTGGTAATTTTCAAACAACTTTCTCCTCTTTAAATTCAGAAAATTTTCTCATCGATTTGGGCACCGACTATTATATGGTTAGGGATAAAACAAAATTCAACAGATTTAAAAACTTCTTTAATCATAAGATAGTTCGAGTTGCTAATGGACAAGATTTGAAAGTAAACCAAATTGAGAAAATTGATATTTTTAAAAAACCTACAAATGCTTTGTATGTTCCCAAACTTATTTCAAATCTTTTATCTATTAGTAAAATCACTAAAAATCAAGAGTGTAAAGTTGTTTTTGACTCAAATTCTGTCTTTTTTCAAGACTTAAGTCGAATCGATTGATTGGTAAGGGTTCTAGGAGAGGCGACCTCTACTTTTTGGATCAGGATCAACATGCACTTGCTGCCCATAGCAAGGAAACTTCATCTCTTTGGCATGGGCGTTTAGGACATTTTAGTGATCGAGATTTAAAACATCTATTTCCTACTTTAAATCATGAAAATAGACATTATAAAGTTTGTATTTTGGGAAAGGAAACCCGAATGATGTATCCAAATTCTGAAACAAGTTATAAAAATGTTTTAGTTTATTTAGATATTTGAACTTCTCCTTTTCACTCTCATTTAGGATATAAATATTTTATTACTTTTATAGACCAAAAGACTAGGTATACATGGGTATACCTCTTGACCACCAAAGACGAAGCTTTTGATACAGTCAAAAGCTATGTAAAATATGTGATCAAACTCTATAATGCCAATATAAAGGTCCTAAGGATCAATCATGGTAGCGAATATACAAACCACAATTTTGAAAATTATCTAAAAGACAGTAGTATCATCCATCAAATATCTTGTGTGTATATACCTCAATAAAATGGGATAGACGAACGAAAAATAGACACATTCTAGAGACTGTTAGGGCTATGATATTTCATGTTAATGTGCCCAAGAAATTTTGGTGTGATGTGGTCAAAACTGCTATCCATTTGATAAACTTAATGCCTGCGGAAGTTTCGAAGGGTTCATCTCCCTTAGAAGTCCTATTAGGAAGGAAACCCAATATTTCTCACCTTAGAACATTTGAATATACATGTGATATTCACATACTAGCTCACATGAGAAATAAATTAGATTATAAAGGGAGAAAATGTGTGTTCCTTGGGTATGCTTCCTTTGAGAAAGGGTATAGATATTATGATCCTATCACTAACAAAACATATACATATAAAGATATGATATTTGTGGAAAAAGAGTTTTATTTTGCAAGTGAAGAAACAAATGAAATTTCAAGGAAAGAGACATCTCCTGAATCTATAGAGACCGAAAGTATGAGCCATCCTCAAGTAGTCGAAGAAAATTTCCAAAATAACTAAGAATAATCTATCCCTTCCGAAAGAGAAGAGGAAAGAGGATCAGGGGGAGAAAATGAAACTGAAACTACCAATGGAGAAGTAGCTGAACATCCTCCTTCTGCACTCCTACGGAGATCAACTAGGTTGAGACGACCTCCTTCAAAATAAAAATTTTACTATAACCCCCTTTCTACTAATCATCATCTTTTTTATGTTTATACTATATCTAACGTTTCTTTGAGCTATCAAGTATTCTTGAGTGGTATTGATAAAGAACAGGAACCTAGATCATTCGATCAAGCGAAGGAGGATTCAAGGTAGAGAAAGGCCATGAAAGAGGAGCTAGATGTGCTCACCAAGAATGAGACATGGGAGATCACCATATTGCCAAAGGGAAAGAAGGCGGTAGGATGCAAATGGGTGTTTAAGATCAAACACAAGAGTGATGGCTCCATCAAACAATTCAAAGCAAGACTAGTAGCAAAGGGATATATACAAGCTTATGGAGTTGATTATAAGAAGACCTTTGCGCCGCTTGTCAAGATGAACACTATTCGAGTGCTTATATCCATTGCTGTAAACCATGGTTGGAGTATGTTTCAAATAGATGTGGAAAATGCTTTCCTTCAAGGGGACTTAGAAGAAGAAGTATATACGTGACTTCCTAAAGGTCTCCAACATTAAGAAGGGAATGCATGTAGACTCCACAAAGTAATCTATGGACTCAAGCAATCCTCAAGAGCATGGTATGTCAAACTAAGTCATGCTTTTCTTAGTAGTGGTTTTGTTAAATGCAATAGTGACTCATCTTTATTTGTTAGAAAAAACAATAAAAAAGTTGTGATTGCATTAGTATATGTTGATGACATTATTATAACCGGAAATGATATGCATTAAATAGACATAGTTAAGAATTTCCTAAAGTCTAGATTTGAATTAAAGATTTAGGAAGACTAAAGTATTTTCTAGGAATTAAACTAACCTATTGTCACAATGGGTTAGTTCTATCACAAAGAAAATATGCTCTTGATTTGTTGCTGGAAACAGGTAAACTAGGAGCAAAGCCGACTTGTAGTCCCATTTCTACCTCCGAAGTCTTAGCTGATGATGATGAACCATATGAGAATATAGAGAGATATCAAAGACTTGTAGGGAAGCTGATTTATCTCGCCATCACTAGACCGGAGATAGTCTATACCGTGAGTCAAATAAGTCAATATATGCATGCTCCAAAGAAGGGTCATTGGAGAGCTGCTGAGCGAGCCAAGTCCTTCACTACATCAAAGGACTCCCCGGATTAGGCATTTGGATGAACAATAATGGGAGCTCAGAAGTTAAAGGATATTAGATGCAAATTAGGCGGGTGACTCTAAGGATAGGAGGTTTACCACCGGATTTTGCATATTCTTAGGAGGGAACCTAGTCACTTAAAAAAGCAAGAAGCAACATGTGGCATCTAGATCAAGTGCGAAAGCCGAATATAGGGCAATGACGGTAACCACAAGTAGGATAGTTTGGTTAAAGGCATTGGTCAAAGAGTTAGGGTTCAAAGTGTCCACTCTATTCAAACTTCATTGTGACAACCAATCCACAATTCACATCACCTGAAATCTCGTCTTTCATGAGCGCACAAAACATATTTAGGTAGATTGTCACTTCATACATCAAAAAGTGAAGGAAAAACTAATTACGACACCTCACATCAATAGAGAGTGACAACTTATGCATATGTTCACCAAAGGAGGAATCACGACCCATCTCAAAGAGATAATGGTCAAGTTAGGTATTATCAACAACTTAGTCCTCTCATTAACATAATTAAAGGTGTTTAACAAAGTCTCATAAGCCTCATGGAAAAGGCTTAAAATTTGGACAGAAGCAAGACCAAAATTCTGGTCCCAAATGGGCTAGAATTCTGGCTTAGACAACAGCCCACTATAGGGTCCATTTGGCCTGGCTCTAGAATCCAAGTTGAGCAGCATTCATACTACACAACCTAAGCCTAGAAAGGGCCCCTTGATGGTCCAAAAAGGGGAAGGCCTAGGACCTTCCCAACAACTAGTAAAACCTCCCCAGACTCTGCAAACTATTTTTTGTAGACTGTTTAGGGAGTTTTCCTTCCCCTGTCTTCTTCTCTATCTTGTATTGTAAAAGCTTGGTTTAGTGCTCAAACCTACTCATGTATTCTCTCTTAAGAGATAAATAAATTTCTGAAACATTTTCATTAATTTCTTGTTATTTATCTTCCAAAATTACAACAACTTGAACCCACCTCCCCTTTGGGTAGCTTTGAAGCTACTTCACCACTAGCAATTTGATGTTGATAGAAGCTTTCCACTTAGGCTCTGGATTGTTATCCCCTTACTGTACATTGTTCTTGTTTCTTATCTAATTTAGAAACATCAATGGAATCGTTGCCTACTCCATTTTTATTGCTCGGAATGCAACTAGTATGTTTCTCTTGCAGAGGCTTCTTCCTGGGAGGCTATGCTTCATCTAAACACTTATTGCTGTAACTCTTTATAGTACCATTGCCCATCGGCCTCATCAATGGCCACAAAGTAGTTTTATTGTCCTCACAATAGAATATGCTTCTTAAGTGATTTCTTTTGCTACCTGATAAATATATATTCACACCCAGTGTAAACTCTCTGTCAGAACAATAATAACACAAGTATATAAAAAGGTATGAAAGCAATAGTTATTTATCTGCTTAATGTTTATTCAGCAATGCATATAGAAATTTTCCACAAACTGCACCTACCTTCGCGTGCAAATCTCATTTGATAAGTTTGACCTTATAACTTATGTCTATTATATTAAATTTGTTCTGAAAATATATGAAGTAAAGAAGCAGAAGGGAGGAATAAGTTAAAAAAATTACAATTATTGCTCAGGGACTTTCATCTCAACGACATCTTTAATGCTATCCACTAGAAGCAGTCTTTTGTTGGGTTATAAGGAGGAAATTTCACAAAGCTCCCTTAACCATTAACATGAAATACTGATCTCACATACTAGTTAGGGCTTAGGTGGCCCATGTAAAGATATTCGTCTCCACCCATTGCTCTCCTCCTCCTATGGCATGCATACTAATAAGAAGTCCTCCTATGCGACCTGGTCTTCCATAATTCCACTGAAAAATTTGAAAGCATGATGGTAGAAAGAAAAAAATATATATATATATATATATATATATCCTCTTCACAAGCACTATCAGAACAGTAGACAAGATAGTATGAACTGAAGAGTATCTAATTAGTAAGAGCAAATTGACTTCTAACGTCTATAGATCAAATTGAAATTGATCCTTTCTGGAGATAGACTAAATTGCTAAAAAGAGGGAGGCCTCTGTATTTTCTCAGGGCAAACATGATGAGAGGTGAACATACTATTTTTAGATTTATCTAGTAAAATTTTCAAGATGACAATTGTTGGAATTTGCAACATCACTGTAATTTGATATAGTTTTTGAGACCACAAAGAAAATGTTTAAATTTCTAACATACTTAACGGTCAATATAGAAGGAGTTGATCAAGATATTTCAGCATGAATGCATACATATGTTTATGTGAAAAAAAAAACCTCATATACTTTTACATATGAACGATGAACTCAAATGCTAATATATCCACTTTAGGTTGCCACACCAGATCAAAAATCAACTTCTAATGCAAATGCAATGACCATTAAATCTCACTTCATACAAAACCCTAGATACCTCATAATCTAATAAAATGCTTAAGAAGACACCTACTTAACAAAGTCCAAACAACTAAACAAGTATCTATGAAAGATTATGCACCACATATTCCTTGGAGGCGTCAACTGTAGCATTTGTTATAGCATTTGATTTCGTCTCTTGACATATAAAAGCAACTAATTCCTCATAATCTTTTGCAGAAAATCATTGAAATCACACTATTTGTTTCATATACATTGTCAGCTTAGTTGCACAATTTTCAGTTACCTTCTCTGTAAGCCTCTGTCTAATAGGCAAAACATCCTATAGAAATTTTGAAAAAGAATATATGCAAAACTTTTACTTTCAATATATTTACCCTTTTTTTGCATGGGTTTGAAAAAAGGAAGTTAAACACTAATGGGCACAAATGGAGTGCACAAAAATTTTAAAGAATCTAATGCTACAAGTGAATCAAAAGCAAAAAAGGAAAAAATCAAATGAATAATACTTCAGTACCTGATTCCCCCTTTGCAACAGGGAAGAGAGAAGTTGGTGTGAAATATGTTTACTTTCACTTAAGACCATGGCCACTATAGACTCGATAGTAGGAAACACCTTCTTTGGGTGGTTTTCCTTGAAATTAAGCTCAAATCAAATGGCTATAAAGATAAAAAGAAAATGGTAGAAAGGTTCATGATAAAACAAAAGAGAAACAAAAAGGAGAGAATAAAATGAAGGATAACACCACTGGCTTGTCAAAAGAGTACAACAGAACAAAATATATGTACAAATAACAAAGGGGGAAAAATCAAATAAATAAGAATAATACTCTTATTAAAAACTGGAATTGGCAATATATCAGCGACGTTTGCACCCTGGTGTAGAAGCCAACTGCAATCAATCAAATAAATGTACAAATCAATTACAAGACAAGCACGTCTTGTTATTGATCAAGCTCAGCAAGGAGGAAAAAGGCAAAAAGAGGAAAAAAGGATCAAGTGTACTATTAATCAAGAAAACACAGCATCAGCATGATGGTTGCAATTTTCTGCCATAAAAGTGACAATAAAAAAATTTTCTCCTGTAGTTTAGATCACTTTTTGCCAACAATCATAGAACTTATTACCAAGTTTTTAGAGCTAGCCTATCAAGCACAATCATCAGTGAAGAGAGTGCAAGTTTACTCAACAAATAAACATAAAAGATGCAGAAAGAAAGAGGGATGGGATGTCATAATCGACATTGTCCTATAATTTGTAAACTTTATGGAATAAGAATACCAATAATCCCAAAAAGTATGACATTTCAAGTCAATGCCTAAATTTGGATGGACCTATGCCCTCTAGTTATGGATAACCAAACAGAAGGAAACGACATTTAGAATTTTAGAAAGATGAAAGAAAACTATGTCAAAGATAAATTACCTCGTATCTAGCTTTGAGGAAGGATGAAAAGTGTCAAAAGCAACATGGAAAGACCTTGAGCCTCTCCCAGACATTGATTTCTCAATACATAAAAAGATTCTAGTACATAGAATTTCATCCACATTGAAAATTTTGAAGCTGGAGCATCAGACAAAAGAAAAATACCATAGGATTATGGAAAAGCAAGAAAAATGAGTTCTCCCCAAGGATGTGTTTCTTAAATAAAATAATATAAAATCTTGGAAGCAATATTTTCCATTGTTTGTTCTGAAAGTTTCAAATCCTGTAGAATATTTTCCAAAGGGGCATGAAAACCAAGGAAAATAACATCTGGGAATTGTTGCAAATTATATAAGTGGCAGGTTAAAAAGAAATAATAGTGAAATAACCACAGAAATAACGCCAAAAAAATTTATAAATTAAACACTAATATTTTATGAAATAATTATATAGCACAATATAAATTTGGAACACTCAACAATACACAAACAACAAACTTAAAGGATCAAGGACACTCAACAAATACCAAGCTTAAGCTTAAGGGAGGACAAACTCACCTTATCTCATACAAGGCATGTCTATGCCTATTTATACACGCACAAGTTCAGTGGATTACCTAGGCTAGACAATACAAGACTTTTTTAGAGCATTCAATGTCGGTTCACACATCTTAAATAAAGTCTACTTTTCTAGACTAGCCTACACTTTTATAGAATAAGAAGTCATTGACCTTTTTTAACACTCCCCCCCTCAATGACTACTTCTTTTTCAGTGTTGCTTTAACTATCATCCCTAGTGCGTTACGAAATTCTTCCTTCATTGCCTAGATCCATTCGGTATTTTGAGAGACCTCCTCATAGCTTGAAGGTTCTTTGACTCTATTGTCATTGAGGAGTGCAATGTTGACGTACTTAGGATTAGGTTTCCTCTGCTTGAGAGATCTTTGAAGTTGCTGCTCCTGTTGTGAAACTTCCTCTATCTCTTGTGGAAGACTAGGACCTTCTAACTCCTGAATAACAGTACTTCTTTTAGGGCTTGAATTGCATTCTTGATCCTCAGGAATCTCATCAACTACTTTTAAGGTACAAGTTTGGTTTAAGGTTTTCTCTCACAACTTGCCTGCTATTTCTTTCGAGTCTGGGAGCTCCTCATCTTGCGATGATCACCCAGAAGATGCTTCATCGAATATTACATTCCTCGACACATGGCAACAACCGGTTATTGGATCACAACAGCTCCATCCTTTTCTTTTGTCATCGTATCCCACGAAGATACATGTTATTGCTTTCTTATCAAATTTACTTTTAAGTTCTTTCGGCACGAATTCGTAGCAAACGTTACCAAATACTTTGAAATGACTTACAGTAGGTTTGAACTTCCATAACTTTGGGAAAGGTGAGATGAACCCGAGCTTTGCTTGAGGCAACTATTAATCAAATGAGCTACTGTCCTCATGCATTCTGCCCAAAAGTGAGAAGGTATATTTTTGGTATGCAGTATGCTCTGAACTGTCTCAGCAAGATGTCGATTCTTTCTCTCAGCTACTCCATTTTGTTGTGGAGTCCTTGGGCAGGTTAGTTGTCTTCAAATATTGTATCTTTACAGGTAGTCTGAGAACTCATTTGATGTATAATCTTTTCCATTATCCGTGCGTAAGCACTTGATATTTCTTCCAACATCTCCTTTAACTTTTTGTTTCAATTCCTTAAAATTTTCAAATGTCTCAGACTTTTCCTTCATAAAGTCTACCCATACATACCTGGAGTAGTCATCAATGAATGTTATCATGTAACGAGCTCCTCCAATAGATTGTTGCTTGATTGGTCCCAAAACATCTGAATGGATGAGCTCTAATAGTTGCTTGGCTCTAAATTTTGACTCTTCATATGGTAGCTGATGCACCTTTCCATATTGACAATCGGCATAAATCGGGTTACTCCTCGTTTTTATATTAGGAAAACCTTTCACCATTGATTTCTTCGTCATTATCTAGAGCCTTTTATAGCTAACATGTCACAAACGTGTGTGCTAGAGATCTATTGTCTCACTTTTACTTGTTTTGTCAACATATGCTAATTCTGTTGGCAAAACATAAATTGATTCCAACTTTTCTCCTACCATGATTAGTGTTCCAATTATTTTAACACTCTTGTATACCTTCACGTCTTGTGGACCGAATAACACGTAGTTTCCCAGGGCTATAAGTTGTGATACGGATAGCAAATTATTCTTTATTCCCTCCATATGCATGACATTCTGGAGTTGTACTTGGTGATGACCGAGATGCAGTGCTAGTATTGCATCCCCAACATGCTTGATTGGCAGTCTCGTGTTGTCAGCTGTCATAACTCCTCGACCACCATTGTAAGCAGACATATTGAGTAATTTCTTTTCATCACCTGTCATGCGATTGGCAACTTCCAAGTCTATAATCCACTTTTTATTGAAATCAATTGCTCCAGATTCATCAGTAAGAAAAACTGTTATTTCTTCGACCATTTAACAATCCTCCATTTTTGACGCGTCAAAATCAAACTCTGCTTCTTCGACGTTCAATGTCGAGAAGGATACGTGAATGTCCCATTCATTTTCACTGTGGTCATCTTTGCTACTTGATGTAGCCAAATTTCCCTTAACTGACTTTTTCAGGAGTCTACAATCCTCAACAAAGTGTCATCCTTTTCCACAATTGAAGCATTTATAGCTACGGGATCGTTTATCTCATCTTCCTTGACCTTCTTGAGCTCCCCCTATTTGATAGCTTTGTCCAGGGTTCTTTCTGGTTTTGTCATCTTCTCTATTGTCAAACCTCGAACTGCTCGACCTCCTCGAGCCTTCTCGAGCTTTACCACTATATAGCGCATCCTCTTTATTCTTTATTATCACTCCTACTATTTGCTTAGTGAGAGACTCTTGAACTGTTAGCAAATTCTCCAATTCTTCTATAAAGGGTTGTGTTGCCCAACCCTGTATAGTTGTTATATTGCTTCTATACTCGAGCCTTAACCCATGTATAATAATTTTCCTCATCCTAGACCCTATAATTTTAGAGTCTGGATCTAATTCGGAAATTTCTTGACAAAGAGATTTTATTTTATGAAATAATATCTTATTGTCAAGTTTCCTTGAGTTAACGACATTAACTCATTTTCTAGAAGTTAGAGGCGCGAAATATTCTTCCTGGCAAAACGCTTGGCAAATGTGTCACATGTTTCTTTAGGTGTATTGCATTGCCTAATATGTTCTATCATCTCATCTCCAGCTGATGTTTTTATTGCAAACATAGCTTTGGCAACTTTCACCTACCATTTCCGATAAGCCATGGCATCCGTTATTGAAGGTGGTGTAGTATCAGCTCTAGTTACGTACTCCAACAAATCTTGACTTTCCAAATAGGACTCCATACATGATTGCCACGTGCTAAAATTGTGGTTATTTAATTTTTTTAATTCAACTAACTGATATGGAATCCGCCATCGTGACTGTACGAATAAGGATTTATACTAACTCCAACAAATTAGGAGTTAACGAAAAACTATCCTGCAATAGCAAACACCACAAATACAATGGTCCCAAACCGTTCTACTCAAATATCTCTTGTTGCAAATTATATAAGTGGCAGGCCAAAAAGAAATAATAATGAAATAATCACAGCAATAACATAAAAAAACTTATAAATTAAACACTAATATTTCACAAAATAATTATATAACACAATATAAATTTGGGACACTCAACAATACACAAACAATAAACTTAAAGGATCAAGGACACTCAACAAATACCAAGCTTAAACTTAAGGGAGGACAAACTCACCTTAGCTCATACAAGGCATGTCCATGCCTATTTATACACACATACGGTCGGTGAATTACCTAGACTAGACAATACACGACTTTTCTAGAGCATTCAATGTTGGTTCACACATCTTAAATGAAGTTTACTTTTCTAGACTAGCCTACACTTTTTTAGACTAAGTAGTCATTGACCCTTTTTAATAGGAACCAATCATGAAAAGAAGTGGAAAGTTGTAATCTGGTAATAAGGACAATTTGGTGGAAAGCTTCTTTAATATGTGTAGCTTTTAAAGAAAAGTCTTGCATACCGACATCAATTGATTCATATTATATAACTTTGTTATTAGTGATGATGGGACGTAGTCCAAGACCCAAACCAAAAGAGTCAATTCCCAAAAGGCCCACAAAAAAGGGGGCCTATCGATCAGTGTCTAACGACCGCGACAATAATCTACCGAAGGGCCATAGTCACCCCGACCGGTCTACTGAAAGGCCTTAGTCGCCCGGGTCTACCGAATGATAAGGTCTCAGTTGCCTCGTTAACCGATCAGAGATAGTCTCCACTTCTAATCAAGCAAATGTTAGTCCTCTAACTGGGTGAATCTCCAAAGACCCTTTATCGGTCGAGCAACCGAACGAGGGGCAGCACCCCTATCGGTTATAAAAGGAAGGTCAGAACTTCCTTGATTTGAGCTTATTGTTTCGTAACAACAATTTCGAGATTTTTCAGATAAGGAAAGCATCCCTCCAGAAGAAGAAGACTTCCCGATATAAAAGGATCGTGATCAATTCGTAATATTGACTTTCGAGATTCACGGATCAATTCGATAAGAAAAGTAGGGTGGAAGTCCCTCAGCGGCGCACAACCCTCACAGGTATAAAAGATCTCAGAAAACCTTCTATATTAGGTACACTCTCTAAACCTAACACAGGGGGCACATTGATCGACACATTGATCACAGGGAACCACTTTCCCTCAACTCTGAGTCTGTTTTTTTTAAACGAAAACCGCTCTTTACTGACTTGAGCATCGGAGTCTCCCCGCCGGAGCACCCTCCGACAGTTTTTACAGGTGTATCCACCATCGACGGCAACCGCTCGAGTCAATAAGGAGCTGGTATCTGAGGAGCCAAAACCCACCTCCATCAGATTGGCGCCGTCTGTGGGAAACAAACTAATTCTCTGAAATCTTATGGCGATTATCTCCGACACAGCACCCGCCAAAAGAAGAAGGCCAATCATTGGTTTTGACGATGATGACCTTCCAGCCGGGCCAGATCCTCTCCGAAATGACCCCATAGTCATCACCCTCAAAATAGACTCCTACACTGTGAAAAGGGTCCTTGTCAATCAGGGGGCTGACTGCGACCTCCTAACCTGGGACGCCTTCTGTAGAATGGGTTTCAATCCATCTTGGCTGTTGCTATCCACCGGATCCCTCTAAGGGCTTTCGGACGAGCCCACTTATCCTGAGGGTATCATTTATCTTCCTGTGACCCTAGGGATACCCCCTAATCACGCGACCGCTCCCGTCCTCTTTCATGTAGTAAAGCTCTACTCACCTTACAACGTCATGCTCGGCAGACCCAGCCTGGACGATCTAGAGGTGCTACCAAGCACAAGACACATGAAAGTGAAGTTCAGAACACCGTTGGGGGTAGCAACCATCAGAAGTGACTCTGATCCCTATATCCTCTTCGCGACCCAAGGCGTTTAAGGAGTTTTTCCAATCGATGCCCTAGAACCCAGAGAGGACATCGAGTCGAGAGCCAAGCCTAAAGCCAGGCGAAGAAACTACCGAAGTCTTTTTAACAAACAACCCCAGTCAAACGGTCAAGATATGAGCCAACCTATCACCCCCCTTACGAGAGGCCTTAGTTGCCTGTCTCAACGACACTCGAAAGTCTTCGTATGGACTCCAGAAGACATACCTGGCATAGACCCGTTGGTCATATCCCATAAATTGACCGTTAATCCCGATTTCAAACCGATTAAGCAGAAGAAGAGGGTATTCGTCCTTGAACGCCAACGCGCCATCCAGGAAGAGGTTCAGAAGTTATTAACAGTAGGATTTATCCGCGAGGTCAAATATCCCGAATGGCTAGCTAACATAGTCTTGGTGAAAAAGGCTAACGACAAGTGAAGGATGTGTGTAGACTTCACCGACCTCAACAAAGCGTGCCCAAATGACAATTATCCACTCCCCAACATTGACAAGCTTGTGGACAATTTCTCAGGACACCAATTTTTGAGTTTCATGGACGCCTACTCCGGCTATAACCAGATCAAAATGGCACCGGAAGATGAAGAGAAAACCATCTTCATCATCGAGTTCGGTACTTATTGCTATCAGGTCATGCCTTTCGGCTTGAAGAACGCTAGGGCAACTTTCCAACGGCTGGTCAATGCGGTTTTCAAAAATCAATTGGGTAGGAACGTCGAAACTTATGTCGATGATATGCTCGTAAAGAGTGTTACAGCAGAAGCTCACGTTGCAGATCTTGAAGAGACTTTCCAAACTTTAGAACAGTACAATATGCGATTAAATACGGAAAAATGCATATTCGAAATCGCTTCCAGGAAGTTCCTGGGTTTCATGATCACCGATCGAGGGATAGAGGCCAACCCCGAAAAGATACAAGCAATATTAGATATGACTCCCCCCAGACACTTAAGGAAGTGCTAACGCCTGACTGGTCGAATAGCGGCCTTAAGCCGATTCATGTCCAAAGTTGGTGAAAAGTATAAGCCCAAATTTGACGCATTGAAGAGGTCTCGGCAGTTCAGATGGACGCTTGAATGTCAAACAGCTTTTGAACGACTAAAAGAATATCTGATGCAACCCCCGCTGCTATCACGGCCTGTTCTCGGGAAGGAACTTTACCTGTATTTGGCCGTTTCCGAACGAACACTCTGTTCCATAATGGTGAGATAGGAGTTCACCACCCAAAAGCCAGTCTATTACATCAGCAGGATATTGAAAGATTCTGAAATTAACTACCAGCCGATTGAGAAGATAGCTTATGCTTTGGTTATCTCAGCAAGGCGTCTTCAACCATATTTTTAGGCCCATACCATTGTAGTACTCACTGATCAGCCGGTGAAGTAAATCCTCCAGAAGAGGGATTTATCAGGACGACTCATCAAGTGGAGTGTAGAGTTAGGTGAATTTGATATTCAATACCGACCACGACCCGCTATAAGAGGCTAAGCACTGGCAGATTTCATCCTTGAATGCACTCTACCCACAGTGCCTGAAGAGCAACCTCCTAGCCATAGAGAAGAATGGACAGACCCCGAATGGACTATTCACGTGGATGGATCGTCAAACTCTTCAGGAAGTGGCGCTGGACTCATATTGGTAGGACAAAATGATTTTAAGGCAGAGCACGCCCTCCGTTTTGATTTTCAAGCCACAAACAACCAAGCTGAGTATGAAGCCCTATTAACAGGCCTCCGGATCGTCACCAGCATGGGAGCATGAAATGTTAAGGTATTTACGGATAGCCAGTTGGTCGTGAAACAAATCAAAGGGGTTTACGAGACCAGAGACCCGGTCATGACGAAATATCTAAGTAAGTTACGCGAGAGGATAGATCGGTTAGGCAAAGTAGATATTCAACAGATCCCTTGTTCGGAGAATGCGCGAGCGGATACCCTGTCGAAGGTTGGAAGGACCCTATAGAAGACTATCTGAGACACGATCGTCTGCCAAAATCCCTAGGAGAAGCAATAAAACTGAAACGAAAGGTCGCACACTACGCCATAATCGATGGGGTTCTCTATCGCAAGTCATTCACTAACCCGTACCTGCGATGCCTGACCCCCGAAGAAGGGAATTACGTCCTTCAGGAAATTCACGAAGGAGTCTGCGACAATCACCTGGGTGCCGGAAACCTAGTCTATAAAGCCCTGCGATAGGGATATTACTGGCCAACCATGCGGGTCGACTCCGACGACTACGTCAAAAGGTGCGACAGATGTCAGCGCTTCTCATCGGTTCCTCGGTTACCCTCCACCGAGCTTAATCCAATATCCAGCCCTTGCCCGTTTGCTTAGTGGGGCATGGACATCCTCGGACCATTTCCTCCAACCACGGGACAACAAAAATTTTTGATTGTGGCGATTGACTATTTTCTGAAGTGGGTAGAAGCCGAGCCTTTAGCCCAAATCATGGCCGCTAAAGTCCAATCCTTCGTTTGGACTCACATTATCACTCGGTTCGGTATACCACGTGTCCTTATCACGAATAACAGAAAACAATTCGACAATCAGCATTTTCGGGAGTTTTGTGTGAAGTTGGAGATCCAACATAGGTTCTCATCAGTCGTTTACCTGCAAACCAACAGATTGGCCGAAGTAACCAACTGAACGATTCTACAACGACTAAAGACAATGCTGGATGATGCCAAAGGACAATGAGTTGAAGTTTATGGCATCCTCTGGTCGTATCGTACTACCCCTCGAAAGGCAATAGGGGAAACACCCTTCAGTCTGACTTACGGAAGTAAAGTAGTCATACCCGTGGAAATAGGTATTCACTCTCTCCGAGTAGCTCACTATGATGTCGGGCAAAACGAACGCACCCTACGAGAAAGGTTAGACCTACTTCCAGAATTACGGGAATCTGCATCAACACGGATGACGATCTATCAATAACAAATGATCGAGTATCATAACAGAAGGGTTAGAAGCCGAGTGTTTAAACCTGGAGAATTGGTGCTACGGAAAGTGGAAGCAACCGGGCAACAGCAGCCCGGGGGTAAGCTTGCCCCTATTTGGGAAGGACCGTATCGAGTACGTTCCAAAGTCTAACCAGGAACGTACCGACTCGATAACCTAAACGGATCAGCGATACCTAGGACTTAGAACTCGGAAAACTTGCGCATATACTATCAATGAGTCTCAGCACTATCTGATAACTGGGAGGACTTTCTTAAGCACGACTCAAGATCTCTAGCCGGAGGGCCTCAGTCGCCCAGCCTCTACTGATCGTACGCGTCATCAATAGGGGATATAACTCCTTAAATGGGTGGACGCGGCCCACAACTTAAAATTTTCTTATCGCTAAGAGGGTCTCAGTCGCCCAGCCTTTACCGATCATATGTGTCTTCAATAGGGGATGTAACTCTCCGGACGGGTGGACGCGACCCACAACTTAAAATTTTCCTATCGCTAGGAGGGCCTCAGTCGCCCAGCCTCTACCGATCGTACGCGTTATCAATAGGGGATGTAACTCCCCGGATGGGTGGACACGACCCACAACTTAAAATTTTCCTATCGCTAGGAGGGCCTCAGTCGCCCAGCCTCTACCGATCGTACGCGTCGTCAATAGGGGATGTAACTCCCCGAACGGGTGGACGCGGTTCACAACTTAAAATTTTCCTATCGAAGGGCCTTAGTCGCCCAGCATCTACCGATCCACTTTGACAAAGACTGAAGGAAATTGCCTTGCAATACAGAAAATCAAAAAGAAGCAAAAATATGATTCAGGTAAGTAAAAAGTAATTCTCTTATTTGTTTTCAAGTGAAGAAATACATCAAGATATATGAACAAGCCACTAGATCCGACTGATTACGCCAAGAAGAATATACATAAAGGTCCACCTCATCAGGCTACCGATTCACCTGAAGAGGAAGAACATAATCCCTACATTGGAGAGTACAAAAATGTAGCGCTAGGGATAAGAGAAGACGAGCCCAGATTTTGCCACCCCCAACGCAGCCCAGACTCGACTTACCCATCCAAAGACGGTGTGAGAAACACCCTCCACCATGTTCAGAGGGTGAGGACTGACCGGGGAAGATCATGTAAGACGATACAAGATACACCCCCTCGGTGGCAAGGAATCGGATTACGCTAACCGGTGAATGGCCAACATAATGAGATCTCATTCCAGCAGGAGTCATCCCAACCAAGAAACATCGCATGCTATGACACCTCAAAAACCGACCCTCAGAAGAATCATTCTCCACCAAGCAACTAGGAAGGAAGAACGTTGGTTCTCTGCGAAAGGAAGTGAATGCACATCATGGCTATTTATAGCCATAAGAAGCAGAAGCCCCCATTAATTCGAAAAAGATGAAACAGATCAGCACGAAAGCAAGTCATAAATGCCGAGAGTGAATTACCTTCAGTTCCCTATGAAGAAAATCATATGTGAAAAGACAAGCTCGCATTCCTAACGTACAAGGCGAGCGAATTAGAATGGACCAAATGTCCTTATGCATTCATAACGTACGAAACACACTTCATTTATGACTTTTCTTTTCCAAAAAAGCCATAAGTCGGGGGCAAATAATGGGACGTAGTCCAAGACCCAGACCAAAAGAGTCAATTCCCAAAAGGCCCATGAAAAAGTGGGTCTGCCGATCAGTGTCTAACTACCGCGACAACAATCTATTGAAAGGCCATAGTCGCCCCGACCGGTCTACTGAAAGGCCTTAGTCGCCCGGGTCTATCAAATGATAAGGCCTCAGTTGCCTCGTTAACCGATCAGAGATAGTCTCCACTTCTAATCAAGCAAATGTCAGTTCTCTAACCAGGCGAATCTCGAAAGACCCTTTATCAGTCGAGCAACCGAACGAGGGGTAGCACCTCTATCAATTGTAAAAGGAAGGTTAGAACTTCCTTGATTTGAGCTTCTTGTTTCGTAACAACAATTCCGAGATCTTTCAGATAAGGAAAGCATCCCTTCCGAAGAAGAAGGCTTCCCGATATAGATGGATCGTGATCAATTCGTAATATTGACTTCTGAGATTCATGGATTAGTTCGATAAGGAAAGTATGGTGGAAGTCCCTCAGCAGCGCACAACCCTCACAGGTATAAAAGATCTCAAAAAACCCTCTACATCATGTATGCTCTCTAAGCCTAACACAGGGGGCACATTGATCACAGGGAACCACTTTCTCTCAACTCTGAGTTTGTTTCTTTCAAACGAAAACAACTCTTTACTAACTTGAGCATCGGAATCTCCTCGTCAAAGCACCCTCCGGCGGTTTTTGTAGGTGTATCCACCATCGACGGCAACCGCTCGAGTCAATAAGGAGTTAGTATCTGAGAAGCCAAAACCCACCTCCATCAAGTGATATTCACAAAAATAAGGTACATCATTCTATTGGTAAGTTTGTTAGATATAAATGTGTGTACACATAAATACACATACAACAAAAATACACAAGTCTAAACCCTTCTAAGATACACAAATCATAATAGCTAAGAAATTAACTGGTAGTCTGAGTGTACCATGTCACCAGTGGAGGGTTGTTAAGCCATTTCCCATTTCTTAAAATTTTCAACTTGTTAAGAAATTAGGATAAATGGTATTTTTGTCTTTTTGTACTTCAATATTTTAGTATATATACAGTTGGATGTTCTCTTGATCTCTCTCTTCAATTTTCTCTCCTCTCTTTCTTCTCCTAAATAACATGCTATCAGAGTTAACCCTCACTCACCCTAACCCTAAGCACATAGCAGCCACCATAAACATTCATCTAATCTTTTTTTTTAAAAAAAAGAGATGATGTTGCTGCAGTATCCCACCACACTACTGTGCTACACTGCCCCTGGTATAATACTCATCTACACTAATCCTGCTACAGTGCTGCACCATAGTAATCTAGCTATGTAAACCGCTATGGTAAGAAAAGCTATTCAGATCTATTTCTAGCATCCTTTTTTTTTTCTTTTCAAATCATGGAAACCAAGTATATTCCATCTTCTTTGTTTCCTATTTGAATAACTACAAGAAAATTAAATGATACCAACTACTTGTAATGGTCAAAAGCTGTTAGAGTATATTTGACTGGTCATGGAAAGCAAAGTCATCTTTTTAATGGTCCTCCTACTGATGATAAGCAACAGGCTGACACTTGGCTCAAGCAAGTGCTCAGATACTCTCGCCTTTATGGAATTCCATGGAACCCAGCTGAGATGACTTGTGTACTCATCTAGACTTGTGTAAGGAGGTGTGGGAGTATCTCAAGATGTTATATACTAGTAATATCACTCATATGTATGACATATCATTTGAGATTTTTGAGATTTAAAGGAGGGACAAATCTATTGCAAACTATTTTGTTGAATTGAAATGAATTCATGAGGAGTTAAATAGTATTTGTCCCATCACCTTTGATATTCAACAAATCCAAAAGCAACAAGAAGAAATGTTTGTGTTGAAATTCTTGTCTGGTTTACCCTCAATATGACTCTGTCAAGTTGCAGATCCTATGAGGTGTTGAACTTCCTGTTTTGTTAAGGCATATTCTCGAGTTCTTTGTGTCTCAAAGGATGGTTCATTGATTAGTACTAGTCTTGCCATTGACGATTCAGCCTTAGTTACACAAACAAGTCTAACTAGTGAACACGTGGTATTGGCCACTCAAAATCTCAATAGAGATGCTTAATTTAGTGGCAGTAGAGGTTTTTCTAATGGCAGAGGATACCATGGTGATAGAGGAGGACGAGGAGGTTGTAGCACTCGAAAGTGTTTTCATTGTGGCCTAGAAGATCATACCAAATATCAATGTTGGGACCAACATGGAAAACTGAATTTTGTTGCCAATGTAGTCAATACAATAGCAACCAACTCCTTTGGTCCTCATACTCCAAATAATCAATCCACTGTTCATTTGTCAGTAAAAGAGTATTCTGAATTTCTTCAGTACCAATCTGCCCAACAACTTTTTTTCTCCAAAAGCTTCTCTAGCTCAAACTAGTAATCGTGTGGCTTGTTTGTCTTTTAATCTCTCCACTTTAAAATCTTTGGTTCTTAACTTTGGTGCTACTGATCATATGTTAGGTACACGTCTTTTATTTGATATTTCTCTTGGAATGCATGATAAACATAATGCATGCTTTAATTTAAAAATTTAAGTCAAAATAAGTGGAAGTATAAAGAGGAGGATTAGGGTTACCTCCGGTTATACTCTTATTCTTCACTTTTGGCAAATGTAAAAGCACCAAAATGATTCTTAGGACAAGCACAAACCTTCTAAACCCTCAATTTCACTCAATAGATGGTATAAAGTTTAGAAATTCGGACTTAGGATCCCAATGCACTATGAGGGGTTTATATAACCTCTCAACCATAAAAAAGGTATTAAAACCCCATAATTGTCATCCTAAAATGTTGCTGAATGTTATGGGAATTGAATTAAACATTTAAAACGAAAAAAACAAGATTAATTGTGTAAAGGTTTGAATGAGACATCAAAATTCGGCCAAATACATCCCCCAATTCAAATTCCTTCTGTCCTTATCACATTTAATCCTTTCGGTTATATATTTTCTCAATTAATTTGGTTTTGAATGTATTAACTTAATTGAATTTGAATTAAAAAAATTCCTAATATTCTCCCACTTGGCCCAGCAAATCGACTTGAAGTCAGAATCAAGTCAATTCCTTATGAAAATAAATTACATGAGTCATGGCGATAAGTCCTCTAAAAGCGAGTATTAAGCAACATGAGATTTCCAATAACGAAAGCATAAGAGATGTTAGCCATTTGTTCCCTTTCCAAATCTATCTTAGGGCATTGGTGCAAATTGAACCTATCCCCTTTGACAATCAGAATTATACTAGGTGAACAGTGCTCCATCTTGTATCTCTTAAACACTTTGTTGATGTAAGTCTCTTGAGATAATCCTAGAATCTCATTAAATCTATCTTGGTGTATCTTTATGCCAATAACATAAGATGCATCATCTAAATCCTTCATCTCAAAGTTCTTTAATAGGAATTATTTCACCTCATACAACATTCCCTTATCATAGGTGACAAGCAGTATATTATCCACATAAAAGACAAGAAAACAAAACCGGCTCCCACTAACCTTGAAGTATATGCATTGATTCACAATATTTTCTTCAAAACCGAATGATGTGATTACATTATGGAACTTCAAATACCACTGGCAAGAGGCATGTTTCAATCCATATATAGATTTCTTGAATTTTCACATCAAGTGCTCACTACCACTAGAGGAGAATCCTTCAGGTTGACACATATAAATCTCTTTCTCTAGTTCCCCATTAAGGAAAGCCATTTTTACATCCATTTGTTACAACTCTAAGTCAAAATATACAACAAGTGCCAGAATGATGCAGAGGGAATCTTTCTTAAATACCGGAGAAAATGTCTCCGAATAGTCAATTCCTTCCCTCTGGGTGAACCTTTTAACAATAAGTCTCGCCTTATATTTCTCGATATTGCCTAATGAGTCCATTTTAATTTTGAAGACCCATTTATATCCAATAGGTTTTACCCCATCTAACAACTCTATAAGATCACAGACTCTGTTGCTCCTCATGGAGTCCATCTTATCTTTTATGGCATTCAGCCATAAGTTTGAGTCCTTAGAACTCATAGCTTCTGAAAATGTTTCTGGGTCCTCTATGGCTCCGACGTTATAGTCAGACTTTTAAAGATATACCACATTGTCATCAGGTATAATTGACTTTCTTTCTCGAGTAGATCTCATAAATGTTGGTTTAACATTCTCCATAGGAGAAGGTTGACCAACCTGATTTTGATTAATTGTTTGTGAAATTTCTTAATTGTCATCCTACCCTGATTTGTGTCCATAGGTACTTGAGAGTCATTTTAAATAACAACTAATTTGATACTTGAACTTGATGGGATACTCAATGAGTCCTTTTCAAGAGATAACTCCCAAAAGTGATCTCTCCTACTGACCAAGTCATTTTCTAGAAATTTGACATTTATAAACTCCACAAATCTAGTGTGGTAGGATGGACAATAAAATCGGTATCCTTTGGACTTATCGGTATAACCGATAAAGTATCCGCTTACGGTCCTTGGGTTTAATTTTTTTCTTGTGGATTATAAATCCTTATCTCTTCAGAACAACCCCAAGTGCGGATATGTCTTAAACTAGGTTTCCAACCCTTAAATAACTCGAATGGAGTTTTGGCTACAGACTTAGTTGAAACCCTATTTAAGATGTACACTATCGTCTTAATAATTTCAGTCCATAAGAATTTAGACAGTTTGGAGCTAGCCATCATACTCCTAGCCATATCAAATAAGATCATGTTCCTTCTTTCGGCTACCCTATCCTGGTTAGGTGAATCAGGTATGGTGCATTGGACAACAATCCCATTTTTGTAAAAGAACTTTGTAAATAAATCTGATGCTTATCTATCCTCTTTATACCTTCTATAGTATTTTTCACCTCTATCTAATCTCACGATCTTTATTTGCTTACCGCATTGTTTTTCTACTTTTACTTTAAAAATTTTAAAGGCATCCAATATCTCGTACTTATGGTGAATAGTATAGAGATATATGTATCGTGAATAATCATCTATAAATGAGATGAAATAACTATGACCATACGAGTTTGTACTTGGAGTACAAATGTCTGTATGTATGATCTCAAACAATTCTGAACTCTTCCTGGCACCTTTTTGAGTCTTGTTGGTCTTCTTTCCCTTAATGCAATCCACACAAGTCTCAAAATCGCTAAAATCTAGGATATCAAGAATCTCATCCTTTACTAACTTTTCTATTCTCTTTATGGAGATGTATCATAATCTCCTGTAGCATAACATAGAAGAGTTTTCCTCAATAACACTTCTTTTAACCCTTGCTTGTGTTATATTCATGCAAGCATTGTCTTATAAAATAATATTATATAATCTATCTAATAATGGACCATAACCAATGATATTTGAACCAAAAAACAATGTCATTTTATTACTAAATTGGAAAGAGTAACCGAATTATACAAGTTTTGAAGTAAAAATTAATTTCCTAGAAAACTTAAGTATATAAAACACTCTCTCCAATTTCAAGACATACCTGTTGGCTAGAATGAGCTCGCAATCGCCAATACTCTTTACTCGTGAGCTCATTTTATTGTCCGAATAGATGAGTTGTTAAAGACTCACTGGATTCCTTAGGTTTTGCAAGCATTGCAACACATTTGTTGGATGGTATAACTAGAATCAATCCACTATGTGTTATGAGAGATCTCAGTTATGCAAAATTCATAACAAACTAATAAGATTATCGTACCTTTATTCTCAAGCCATTGCTTGTACTTGGCATAATTTTGTTTCATGTGTCCCTTCTTTTTATAAAAGAAATACTTGGACTCTTTCTTTATGTTCATTTTTGGTTTTATACCTTTTTGGTTTGGCTTAGACTTACCCTTTTTCTTCCCTTGCATTGCCATATGCGCACTTACAGAACCTTGCTTCATCTCCATCAACAACCTTCATTTCTCTTGCACACACATGTCCATCAATTCATTGATGGATCATTTCTCCTTATGTGTATTGTAGGAGATCTTAAAAGGACTGTAGGACTGTGGGAGGGAGTTGAAAATGAAGTGCATAAGGAAAGATTCAGACATCTCAACCTCCAGATTCTTTAGTAGAGCCGCTATATCCCGCATCCGCATAATATGCTTGTACACACCGTGGATTGTAGTGAGCCTCATGGAGGAGAATTGCATAATGAGGATATTGACCAAAGACTTCTCTGATACCGCAAATTACTCGTCTATAACCTTAAGAAGAGCACGAACATTAGTATACTGATTAATTGAACCATGGATACCAGTCAAGATTTTACTCTTTATGAATATAGTACTTAAGCGATTAGATCGCTCCCAAAGTTCATAAAGAGTCTTATCAGTCTCTAAACTAGTATCGGTCACCTGAGGTGGATCATCCATCCTAATAGCATAATCAATGTCTAAGCAACCCAAATGGAGAAGCAACATTTTCATCCATTTCTTATAATTCTCTCCATTTAAATCGGGAAAATCAGATTTCAGATCTATGGTTTGAAATACTGCAAATTAAAAAATATGCTTACTACCTATATATGAAGCATTTGATATATGTCCACCAATGCAAACATATAAAAATAAATCTATGATACAGAAATTATTTGTGGGCTAAATTTCTAATTCTATTAGATTTATTTAAACTTATGATAAGATTTATCAAAAATAGCTTATTCCCTAATACCTGTAAGCTAATTAGGAAACTACTAATAGTTAGTATTTTTTTATCACCTTATCCTTCTCTACTTAACCTTGTAAGACAACCTCTCTAGTGCATCAGGTAGGTTTCCAGATAGGTGATGAGTCATGTGGGACCACTTAAAAACCAGTCAGCCTTAAATTTATCACCGTCTTTTTGACATAACCAATCTAAGCATGCATTAGATCAATCGCACTTATATTATTACATAGAAAATGAAATTCAATCAAGTAAACTACTATTGAAAATAGTTATTTTGATATTTTATCTCCAATTTTATTATTTTCATACAACAAAAATTTTTGTGGAATAAAATTCATTACATAAAAATAATTTTCATGGCAAATTATCTTTTTCTTAACGTGATCATACCTTATATATAATTTTCTACTTAATTATGGTTGTTGTGGATAAATTCTAATTAATTTTAAAAATTATATTGATCACAGGATAATAATAACACTTAATTTTGCCACGCCAAGTCCATAAAATTTTAATATAAAAATATAACCAAAATACTTAATACATTTTATTAATTTTGTACCTCCCTTTGTGTATAAAATTATACCTAAAATTAATTTTATGCATAATTGTTTTCAAAATTTAGACTTAGACTATTTAAAATTTTGAATATTTTTTTGAAAATTTTTTCGACCCAAAAAATTATTTTAAGAATTTTGTATACTCTCTTATACACAAAATTTATTCCAAAATTAACTTTATGCATAATTTTCAAATATTATACTCCAAAAAAATTAGAATTTTATTAAACATAGAAAATTAATTTTAAATTCTTAGGGACCAAACTGCAACATTTCAAAGTCTTGGGAATTAAAAAATGTTGTAGGGACCAAATACAAAAAAGGGAAAAATTCCTTAGGTATTTGTTAGACATGAAGCCATGTGGACATGAAGCCAAAAGAAAGAAAGAAAAATTACTCATTAATGGGCATTTGTTGGACAAACGTGTGCCTACCCAGATCATTAGTTAAAGGAGTTCGTTGTCATAGTTAGCCGAAGCAACTGAATCTTACCATCATAACTACCATTGCAACAAACTTTCAAACTATCAACCAACAACCAATAGCTTCAATGATGGTAGTTAAAGTTAATTGTAAATCAGAATGGAAGTAGTTTACTTAACTCAACAATTGATTGTTGAAATGTATAAATAGTTTAACAAACCGAATGTGAAGAATTAGGAAAATAAAGTCTTAGAGTTCTTTCTCTCTCTCTTTCTTTCTTTCTCTATCTCTCTTTCTCTGTCTCTTTCTCTTCTTTCATTCTTTCAATCACTTCTCTGCACAATTCTCTGCAACTCAATTCACTTCTCTGATCATTCTTATCAGTATCCTCTTCCATTTCTAGCATCTTCATTACTTGAGTACTGTCTTGTAACATTTCCTATTTATCAGTCCATTTGTAGCTTACAGTCTTAGCTATGACAAATTTGGTATCAGAGCTATAGATCCTTGGCAAGCAATTCAGATGGCAGAAGGAACAAGATCGAAGTTAATGGAGGATCAATTTAAGAAACAAGATACCAGAATTCAAGAACTGGCAATTGAATTCCATGCAAAACATATTGAGCTAGGAAGGAGGCTCGAAGAACAGAGTATGACACTTGAAGAACAAAATAAGAAAATAAACTGCCTTGTAGCTATTATGGATGATCGATTCAATGCAATTATGTAGATGATGAATAAGGAAAGAAATGAGGAATTTGAATATGATCGATTGTTGAAAACTCCTATCTTACCCACACAAACAAAAGGGAGGCTAAAGGGAGATACACTAAATCTCACAAACAAAAAGGATATGCTCCCAAAAGGTGTTATACCAAACTTGCCTAGGAGAGAATTTCCTATATTTACTGGGGAGAATCCACGTACATGGCTTAGAAAATGCCAATTTTTTTTTTCAATCTATCAAATATCTAGCCAAATGTGGGTGAGCACAGTTGAGATGTATCTCGATGGTAAAGCAGAAATATGGTTTCAGGGATTAAAGATGGTTAAGAAAGAGATTAAATGGGAGGAATTCACCAGACTGCTTTGTTAGCGCTTTGAAAGTAAAAGAGTTCAAGATGAAATAGAGGAGTTTAATAAGCTACATCAAACTGCAACAGTAGTAGAATATCAGGAGAAATTTGAATAGCTATGGTCAGTCATGTTGAATAAAAATCCTAGTCTCACTGAATCTTACTTTATCTCCAATTTTATAAGTGGAGCAAAGGAAGAAATAAAGCCTATTTTGAGAATGATGAAGCCAACCTCTCTATTACAGGCATTCGAAATTGTTATATTACAAGAACAGTCCATTGAATTCAATAAACCAAGAAGAGGAACAACAAGTAAAAGTTGGGAGCTACAGGATTCAAAAATAGGTCAGGCAGAGGGAACGAATAAAGGTAAAATTGGGATTAATAGGATTCCTGAAAGTAAAATAGCAAGGGTGTCTTCACAAGAAATGCAATTCAGAATGGGCAATAACTTGTGTTTCAGATGTGGGGAGAGTTATTCACTTGGACTCCAGTGCAGACTTAAGTCTCTCAATCTAATGATCACAGCAGATGACAAAGAGGAGGCAGGATCAGAGGACACAATTGAAGAGACAACATTTACAGGTGAAGTTATTGAAGTTCCTTTATGTGCTTTATCTGATTCATTTAAAAGGCAAACTATAGCATTGCAAGGTACTATAAGAGAAACACTGATAGATATATTGGTAGATACTGAAAGTTCAAATAGCTTCCTTCATCAAAATCTGGTAGAAGAACTTAAGTTGAAACTAGAGTAGCTGAGCCCTTACATGCTATATTAGCTGATGGGAGCAAAGTAAGTAGTTATACTCAAGTCAAGGGAGTAAAATGGCTTGTACACGGGTATAAATTTTCCTTTGACTTAAGACTGATACAAATAGGTAGCTGGGACATCATATTAGGAGTGGACTGGATGTATGATTTTAGTCCCATAACCTTTGACTTTAAACTCCTGCAACTTAAGTTAGCTAGAGAGGAGGGTGAAGTAGTCCTAATGGGAATGGTTGAGAATCTAGAAAGAAGCTCATTCGTGGAAAAACCACTAGGAAATTTAGAATGCAACAGCTCCAGAGTTGTGCCACAATTATCATGGCTGATGAAGGTAAACACGAGGGATGCCTTAAGCTATTGTTGATTTACTAAAAGAATTTGAGGAAATATTCTCGACTCCCAGTACCCTACCTCCAAAGAGGTCATATGATCACTCTATCCCCCTCAAACAGGATGCTTAGTTCTTCAAAATTCCTCTTTATAGATATCCTCACTCTCAAAAAGCCTAGATAGGCAAACAAGTACAGGACATGATGAATAATGGATCCATCAAGCATAGTAATAGTCCATTCGCATCCCCTGTGCTGCTGGTTAAGAAAAAAGACTATACCTTGAGGTTTTGTGTGGATTACAAACAACTTAACAATATCACTATCAAAGATAGATATCCTAACCCTAATATAGATGAGCTGTTGGATGAATTGCATGGCTCTAGATTATTTTCCAAGATTGATCTTAGATCAAGATACCATCAAATCAGAGTAAAGCCAACTAACACTACAAAAACAACTTTCCAAACTCACAATGGACATTTTGAATTCTTTGTAATGCCTTTTGGGTTAACTAATGCCCCAACAACTTTCCAAACTTTGATGAATCATATATTTTAGCTATATCTCAGAAGATTTGCATTGGTTTTCTTTGATGATATACTCATCTATAGCCCAGATCTATCAACCCATATTGAGAACCTTAAGGAAGTCCTCACAACTCTCAAACGGCATCAATTGTTTACCAAATTTTCAAAATGCACCTTTGTTCAAGCACAGGTAGAGTATTTGGGTCATATAGTGTCAGAAATAGGAGCAAAAATAGATCCTGAAAAGGTTGATTGTATCCTGAAATGGCCAGAACCAACCACTATTAAGGCATTAAGGAGTTTCTTGGGTCTCACAGGGTAATACAGAAGATTTATTAAGCACTACGGACTGATTGCTAGACCCCTTCATAATCTACTCTGGAAAGACAGCTACATCTAGAATGAGGAAGCTAGCAAAGCTTTCCAGACACTCAAAATGGCAATAAGCGCAACCCCTATCATGAGATTACTTAATTTTTCGAAACCCTTTATTGTAGAGACAGATGCATGTTCAAGTGGGTGGGGGCTGTTTTGATGCAAGATGGACAACCCATTGCTTTCCTGAGTAAAGCCCTGGGACCTCAGAACTTAGGACTGTCCATATATGAAAAAGAGCTGATGGCAATGGTGATGGCTATCACTAAATGGAGGCACTACCTGGTTGGATATCATTTTATTATTAAAACTGGTCATCAGAGTCTGAAATATTCGTTAGAACAGTGGTTAATGAGTACCCTACAACATAGATGGTTTACCAAGCTACTTGGGTTAGATTACGAGATACAATATAAGAAGGGTATAGAAAATAAGGTTGTTGATGCCTTGTCTAGAAAGGATTGTCTAAAAGGTGAGCAACTTGAAGGAGAAACTATGACAGTCATTGCTATCCAACCACAATGGATTAAAGAAATACTTCAGAGTTGTGAAGATGACCAGGAGTGCAGAGCATTGATAGCAAAGCTTACACTTGAACCTATGAGCAATTCAGACTTCCAACTACAAAATGGAATTATGAAATTCAAAAAGAAAATATTTGTGGGCAATGGGGGTAATCTCAGGAATATGATTCTTCAACATATGCATAGTTCTGCAATTGGAGGACATTCTGGACAACGGAATACTTTTCAGAAGGTAAAAACTACCTTTTACTGGCCCTCAATAAAAGTAAATACGGTGAAGTTTATCCAAGAGTGTGAAGTATGCCAAAAGAATAAGCCTGAGAATATTCCATACCTAGGTTTGCTTCAGCCTCTACACATACCCTCTCAAGCTTGGTCCCAAATAAGTATGGATTTTATGGAGGGTCTACCTAAATCTGAGAGATACAATACCATCATGGTAGTATCGATAGATTGACTAAATTCAGTCATTTCATGGTTCTTTAGCATCCTTACACTGCACTCAAGGTAGCTCAACTATTTGTGGATGGAATTTTTAAACTGCATGGATTGCCTGATTCAATTGTAATAAACAGAGATAAAATTTTCACAAGTCTATTTTGGGCAAGAACTCTTCAAGTTAGTAGGAATTCAGTTGAACTTGAACAGTGCCTATCACCCTCAAACTGATGGCCAAAGTGAGAGATTAAATCAGTGCTTGGAATGCTACCTAAGGTGTATGACATCTGATAGGCCGGGACTCTAGTACAAGTAGTTAAGTCTAGCTGAATGGTGGTATAACACCACTTATCATTCCAGCATTCAGATGACCCCTTTTGAAGCATTATATGGCTATAGTCCTAAGTCCATTCCTTGGGGTCCCTATCTAGATACAACAACACCAGCAGCAATTGATTTTGTATAGAACAGGCAAGCAATGTTGCAAATTCTGTGAGATTATCTAGCCAAAGCACAAAATAGAATGAAGATGAAGGTTGATTTGAACCAAACTAAAAGAGAATTTGTGGTAGGAGATTGGGTTTATCTCAAACTTCAACCTTACAGACAATAGTCTGTTGAACTTAGGAAGCAGCTCAAGTTATCCTCCAAGTACCATGGGCCATTTCAGATTCTTGAGAGAATTGGGAAGGTGGCTTACAAGCTACAGCTACTAGTAGGATCGACAATTCATCCTATATTTCATGTATCAATGCTCAAAAAGAAGCTAGGACCCAATCACAAAGTCATGTCTACACTACCTCTCATTGGGACAGACTAACATGCCTTAGTAGAACCTGAATCTATTCTGAAGAGACGAGTGATTTTAAGGGACAACAAACCGGTTACTCAATGGTTTATTAGATGGATTAACCTTAGTCCAGAGGAAGCTATATAGGAGGACATGAGTTTTATTGAATCTCAATTCCCAACCTTTCATCCTTGAGGACAAGGAATGTTCTAAAGGGGGAGGATTTGTCACAGTCAGTAGAAGCAACTGAATCTTACCATCGTAACTACCATTGCAACAAACTTTCAAACTGTCCAACCAACAACCAACAGCTTCAATCGATGGTAGTTAGAGTTAACTGTAAATCAGAATAGAAGTAGTTCACTCAGCTCAACAATTGATTGTTGAAATGTATAAATAGTTTGACAAACCGAATGTGAAGAACTAAGAAAATAAAGTCTCAGAGTTCTTTCTCTCTCTCTCTCTTTCTTTCTTTATTTATTTCTTTCTCTTTCTCTCTTTCTCTCTCTCTTTCTCTTCTCTCATTCTTTCGATCACTTCTCTACACAATTCTCTATAACTCAATTCACTTCTCTGATCATTCTTATCAATATCCTTTTCCATTTCCAGCATCTTCATTACTTGAGTACTGTCTTGTAACATTTCATGTTTATCAGTCCATTTGTAGCTTACAGTCTTGGCTATGACATTTGTCTTCTTCACCTGACAGTCCTACGAGGGACCCGACCCGGTTACTAAAGATTCCAACGGATCCGGATGCCGGAAAGGTACTAGAAAATGCAAGAATGTTTCAAATAATTTTTGAAAATATGGTTTTGATTATAATGATACAAAAATTCCAAATTTGGGCTCAATTTTTCAAAAAATATTAAAATTTTGAGCCAAATATTTAAAAATCTAAAAACCATAATTTTTCAAAAATTTTGAAATTCATTGAAAAACATATAAGCAAAGGTAAAATTGGCTCTAATACCAAATGTTAGGATACGTGACAAACTTAATGCATGTTTTAATTCAAAATTTTGAATCAAAATAAGTGAAAGTATAAAAAGGAGATTTAAGATTATTTCTGACCATATTCTTATTCCTCACTTTCAGCGAACGTAAAAGCATCAAAACTATTCTTAAAACATGCACAAACATTCTAAACTCTCAATTTTACTCAATAGATAGTGTAGAGTTTAGAAATTTAGACTTTGGGATCTAATACACTAGGAAGGGTTTATATAGACTCTCAACCATCAAAGAGTTATCAAAACCTCATAATTGTCACCTTAAAATGTTGCTAAACATTATGGGAAATGAATTAAATATTCAAAACAAAAAAATAAGATTAATTGTGTAGAGATTTGAATAGGACATCAAAATCCGGCCAAATGCATCTACAATTCAAATTTCTTCCATCCTTATTACATTTAATCCTTTCGATTATATTTTTTCCTAATTAATTTGATTTTGAATGTATTAATTTAATTGAATTTGAATTCCAAAAAAAAAAAAGAGAATTCCTAACAATTTCATCTTCAAATCTTTTACCCGCTGTGACCTTAGCAAATGGATACATCACCCTTGTTAATGGCATGGGAACTGCTCAGCCTAGTCCCTTATTTTCTTTAATCTGTTTTGTGTGCTCCATAATTTCCTTTTAATCTAATCTCCATCAGAAATTAACTAAGAGCTTGAATTGTTCTATCACTTTTCTACCTAACTTTGCAGTTACTCAAGACTTAGGACAAGGAAAACGATTGGAGGATGTCGTTAATCTAATGGCCTTTATTATTTTGAACTGTTGCCAGTACCTACAACCTGTTGAGTTTTCATTTCACCCATGGAGATTTACTGTCGTCTTGGTCATCCATCCTTGAAAAAGTTGCAGCAATTAGCTCCTAATTTGGGTCATTTGTCATCTTTAAATTGTAAGTCTTGTCAATTGGGAAAGCAACATCGTGTTTCCTTTGCTTCTCGAGTCAATAAACAAGCTTTGCCTCCTTTTATGTTAGTTCATTCACAGGTGTGGGGTCCAAATCATGTTACATCAAAATTGCAGTTTCGTTATTTTGTTACCTTTGTTGATAATTGGTCTCGTGTAACATGACTTTTATCATAATTGTGCCTTTTGTGCTGAAATTAGAACTCAATTTAACCTCTCTATTCACATACTTTGCAATGATAATGTCAAAAAATATTTTTCTGCTCCCTTGCCCACTTTTATGACCAACAAGGATATTCTTCCCAATCCATCGGTTCTTACACCCCACAAACAAAATGGAGTGACAAAACGAAAAAATATACATCTTCTGGAGACTACTCAGCATCTTATGTTTCAAATGAATGTTTCTAAGGTGTTCTGGACTGATATTGTCCTTACAGCTTGTTATTTGATTAATATGTTGCCTTCCTCTATTCTTCAAGGTCAATACCCTCATTCTTTGCTTTTTCCTCAAGAGTCAACTTTTCCTTTAACACCACAATTATTTGGTTGTCTCATTTGTTCTTCAACTTTCTCCGGGAGGTGGCAAGTTTGATCCTCGTTAAAGGCTCATTTAGTTGCTAACGGATATACTAAATTTATGGGGTTGATTACTGTGAGACACTTTCTCCGATTGTCAAGCTCACTTCAGTCTGTTCATTTATCTCCTTATATGCCATTTTTTAGCAGCCATTGTGTCAACTTGATATTAAGAATGCCTTCTTGTACGGCGATCTAAAAGAAGAAGTCTATATCAACTATCGAGCAACCACATGGATTTGTTGCTTATGGGGAGTTTGGATTAGTGTGTCAAATTAAAAAAAAAAAAAAAAAATCCTTGTTTGGATTTAAACCATCTCCTAGAGTACAGTTTGAGAGGTTTAATGAAGTTGTTACTGAATTTGGTCTTCAAAGTTGTGTATATGATTATTCAGTCTTTTATCGGAGTACATGTGCACGGAAAATCTTGTTGATTGTGTATGTGGATGATATTGTTATCACAGGAGATGATAAAGAAGGAATGTAGTGAAGTTGTTTCTTCATATGAGATTTCAAACCAAAGACTTGTGAGCTGAAATATTTCTTGGGTATTGAGGTTGCTACATCACGTGAGGGAATTTCATTATCACAAAGGAAATTTGAATGACTGATTGCCTAAATCGAGGAATGAGTCATCTTGTAGTCATACAGTTGATTGACTGAATCCGAAAATAAATGTAGGCAGCAGACAAATGGAAAACTCTCTTCAAGACTCTATAAGTTCAGGTAAAAACATAAAGAATTTTTTCCATAAGATTTCATTTAAATTTTTCAGAACCTGGTGAAAGAATTGAAGTCTCATTTCTTGTGCAGCTAGATTGTCACATCAAAGCAACAAAGATCAAAACTTTTATGTCTACAAGCTTTATTTGTAAAGATCATCATGGTGACTCAGAGCTTAACCTGAATTTTGAGCACCTTTTGCGAATTGTGAGCACTCACTATCCCTGGCGAAGCACCTATCAACAGAATCTCAGCGAGCATGAAACATTTGGGAGGATATAGTCCATGATATAATTTCACTTCCAAGCCCCAAGGCTAATAGAGATTGTTTTGAAATACATTATGACTAAACTCCCATATTCAAACTCCCTTAAGATCAAGATTGCCTAAAGAAAAATAATTTGACTGGGCTTCAAACATCGTCACAGAAAGACTGCATATTTTTCTTGATGTTAATTGCAAGACAACATATATCTCCGCTCCCTCAAACATCGGCAAAGATGATGCCATAAAACTGGGAAAATGATTATATTGTCACTTGGCAACACTTCAAACAACTCAATCATTTAGCAATCACTGGAAGAAGATCTGCCTTTAATAAAACGAAATGTGATTTACTTATCTTTTCTCCTCTAGATCTTTGAAATAAACTTGTTGCTGCTTGATGGTCCAGAGATCTAAAGTATTTTCTCATTGGGACAATAAGCGTAGGATCAAGTTAACTTAAGAAGCCCAAAAGCAATCAGTTGCTTCTCATCATTTGTTGATCACCAATAGTCTCCGCAGGAACAAGATCCATCTCTAAAATGGTGGAAACGGTTCACATCTCTTACAATTATTTCTCTTCCATAGATCTTTGAAATAAATTTTATGGCTGTATGACAGTCTCCACAGATTCGAAGATTTTTTGTCACCCGAAGGGTGACGCCAGGTCCTGTGTTTAGAAGTCCAAAAGAAATTGCTAGCTTCTCACTGTGGGTTTTCAAGTTATGTTCTTTCTCCTCTTCGCTAACATCATGCAAGGCAAATTTAGTATCTGGTATGTACCCAGCTGCCTTGATTTTCTCTGGCAGGGCCTCCAAGAGCAGGTGAATTTCCCTTGCCTGAGGGTGAGATCTGTCACCTCCAAGAAACAAATGTGCTTTTCCATTGATTTCAATCCAACTGCATCCAGGACTCTTCCTCATACCTTGACACTTCAGAATAGCCCGTAAAACATCTACTTCCTTCCACATCCCAACCTCCGCATACATATTTGAGAGCAGGACATAGTTGCCACAATTTTCTGGTTCCAAGACAAACACTTTCCTAGCTGCTATCTCAGCCAACTCCAAATTTCGGTGGCTGCGGCAAGCAGCCAACAATGCACCCCAGACGCTTGGTCCCGGTTCCATTGGCATACCATCAATAAGTTCCTTTGCCTCCATCAATCGCCCAGCACGACCCAAGACATCAACAACACATGCATAATGCTCAAGTCTGGGTTCCACATTATAGACTGTGCTCATGCAATTGAAATACTTTAAACCAATATCAGTAAGGCCAGAATGGCTACATCCAGATAACAATCCTATAAAAGAGATATAATCAGGTTGAACACCAGCTCCTATCATTTGCTCAAAAGTCATCACAGCTTCCATGCCCTGTCCATATGAAGCATAAGCAGTAATCATGGTATTCCAAGAAGCCAGATTCTTTTCACTGCGATGTATTTTCTTAAAGCAATCTCGAGCATCAACAAGACTACCACATTTCGCATACATTGCAACAAGTGCTGTCTGCACTGAAGAGTTCGAATCCAAACCAATCCTCCTAGAAAACTCATGAATTTTCCTTCCACGTTCCAATGCAGCGGAATGTGCACATGCAGGAAGGACACTCATAATCGTAACCCAATTTGGCTTCACCTCAGAATCCTCTTTCAACATCTCATCGAACAAATTCAATGCATCCCCTGCAAGCCCATTCTGGGAATACCCAGAAATCATTGCAGTCCAAGAAACAACGTTCCTATTTGGCATACCCCAGAACAGATCTTCTGCAACACGAGTTTCCCCTTCTTTCATATACCCCGCAATCAACGCATTCCATGAAGACACATCCCGAATAATCATTTTATCAAACAGCTTCCTAGCACTACACAAGTCACCACATTTAACATACATGTCGATCAAAGAAGTTCCCACATAGATATCAGACTCCAACCCAATTCTCAAACTCTGCCCATGAACACATTTCCCCATCAAAACACTCGACAAATCCGCACAAGACTTGAGAACAAAAGGGAAAGTAAATTGATCAAAACCAAGGCCTAATAAATGCATTTGAAAGAAACAGGACAGGGTTTTTTTGCTATAACCATATCGAGTAAATGCTCGAATAATGGAATTGTACAACAGAGAGGATGGTTCAGTAATTCCATCAAACACTGAGAATGCAGAGTGTAAATCACCTGAGCTGGCATACATGGCCACCATTTTTGCAGCGAGAAATGCAGAGGGCTTTAGACCGCGTACAAGCAAGTGAGCGTGGACTTGTTGGCCTTGTCTGAGAGAATTTTTGCCAGTTAAGAATTCAAAAATGGGTGCGTATGAGGAGGAGTGAAGTCGGTATTGCGCGAGAGAGGATAAGAGGGTACGCATTATAGTTGTTGAGGGTCGGCAGATTTGAGTTTGATACCATTTGAATGTTTATGGTTGGTGTCTGTGTCTGGTGAATGATGAGAGAGAAATCAATCGTGGTTGAGGAAAGAGCTGAAGGGACATGAATCTAGGCATTTTACGTATAGCATGCATATAGCGTTGATTTTCCCTTTTTTTTTTTCTTTAATTTTCAAAAACAGATAAAGTCCTCGTGCATAGAGTTATCAAATACTCCCTGACGTTACCGTTAAAGAAATATTCTATTAGATGTGCCCACGTGGGGCCATTTAATATTTTTTACCATAGTAAAAATTAATTTGAATTCTAATAAGGGGTAATGGGTAGTTACCCATTACCCACTCTCCCCTAACTCCTATGGAAGTTAATTTTGGTAATTGAGTTTGTGGGATGTGTGTAGAACAATCGTGTGAGAAAACCAACGTAAAGTCTGAGAGAAAAAGAGACTTGTACCATTTTTGAAGGTTAGAATAATTGTTGAGTAAAATAATTATTCAAAGGGATTTCCGATCAACGTAAAATCACCGGGTTAAAGGGTTGGTTCGTTGTGATATTGCGGTGATAGTTCGATTACGTGACTATCATCCCGACTACGAGATATTCATATCGGGAGTTCGCGATTCCGACGATTTTTTTTGCATCACCGGTTGAGGTATATCGCGAACCCTAAACTTTTACGATTCCGAAAATTAATTTGATGCTTCCGCTACGTGTTGAGTCACGTATATATCTAACATATTAAAAAAAAAAGAAACATTCTAAATAATTTTCTGCAAGAATGCTTAGTAGCTGCCTCTTGGGAGTTGCAGGACAGGCTGCGGCAAGGTCGTATCTAGGTTTGCTGGCTGTTTTCGGCAGTAAGAAAACAACAGGGGTTTTCCGCTTCATTATAAGGACATGTAGTTTGGCATTGTTTAGTCTTGAAAATGTAAAATTTTATCTAGGGTTGTTGAAGAGATTATTCTAAAACGTTAGATCATTTAGAATTTTATTTTATTTTTATATATAAAAAAATATAATCAAATAAAATCGAAAAAAAAAAAAAGAGAAAAGATTTTACTATTAGACTAACAAGCCATATGGAACTATGTGTTGGGGTTGTTTCTTCTGGCGGACAAACTTGAGGTACTTGTTGGGTAAACTACGATGACAATTAATGAATAATGCGAATTTTCTAATTTCAGTGATTTTAAAAGTTTGGTAATTTTTCTAGATCTTCTTTTATGATTTATCTTGTTAGTAAAAATTGGATCTTCATTTGATGAGGTATCTGGGTCCCCAAGGTTCTAATCTGGTATTGTAGTGGATGGATAGAGGGCTCAACAGAGAAAATCAAGGTTTGGATATTCCTCGTTAGGAAAAATTTTAATCCTTTTGTTAGCTTTTCTATCCCCATTCAAACTTAGTGTGCACAATGCCAATGGGTGGAATACTTGGAGGGTAGATAGACTTTTTAATAATAGCTTTTTAATAGTAGAGATGGAGATCTCTCATCTTTAAGATTCTTATTAACATTACGATGTATCTCAATTTTTTTTTTCATTTTTATATATATTTTTATGAAATTTATCAACTATTTGCATAATAAGCATGAATGTGTACTTATTTTTTGTTTTCTTTGTTTCGTATGTTAAGTATAATTTTTCAAGGCATTTAGATAAGAAAAAGGAAAAAAAGAACAGAGAGAGAAAACAAAAACTCCTATCGCCTATTTTGTCCCTTCCGATAATGCAAATGGAAAAATTGACATAATTTAAGTTTTACAAATCGGATTAAGGCAAATCAAAAGGTCTAGGAAAGCTCAGGCTGAGAGAGAACTACAACTTTCATATTCAAAATTTTTCCAAATTTGACATATAAACAGGAGAAAATGGCATGGAAGCCGTTCCACATTTGTTTTAAATGTTGCAGAACCTCCTACAAAAAATTTCATAATTTGGGTTACACAACTCCGATTGACAACCCTTTCAGCAAGGAACTCGCCATAGGGAAAGAGACAGTGGAAATGGTCAACACCACTGCACACCCACAAACACAAATTCATGCTAGTCAAATCAATAGAACCTCACAATCTCATCCGGACAATGCCCCCTAGAGTAGTGGGCCTCCAAGCAATCCATACACAAAATCATATCTAAATTAGTTAACAAAATAGGGACAAGGTCTGCACAAAACTTCTTGCCTCCGAGAACAACTTCGAAGCACAAAAGAATTATGCATCATCTCTCCCAGAGGAGTGGCCATACAGAACATATCATCCAACAAAACCGGAGGTCTATTAGACAAAACAATCAAGAATGTGGCGACAAAAAATGCATAGAATCAATGTCTATCAAAACAATAACATACCTACCTAACATAAATATTGTAGGGAGGTTTGGGCTTTCTCTACTAAGGGTGCCAAGGCTATGTGCTCCAGCCCTCCAAAGGGAAGCAACCAATCAGTGCTGGCTGTGGCACAAGCAATCAAGAAAACTCTTGATTGGAAGCCATAAGGATAGAGTTCATAGACCTAATAGTGCTCGTTTAGCCTCAGATGCAAATGGCTCATCATGGAGATGGTGGCTGAAGAGGTCATAAGGGTAGAGATTAGAAGCATGCTAGGCAGACTGGACATTGTTGATCCTCAAAACTCCTCCAGATTGGGACTCTCGACCCCCTTCCTCATGATTAGGGCCTATGAGGTTATCCACTTGATGAAACCTACACGAAACTCCGTCCTTCTTATTGGAGGGGGATTTGGCTCCACAGATGTTGGTTCAACTAACTCGAATGGGATGACTTGATTGCCTGATGATCCAAGGCAACAAGACCTGCCAAGAATTGTTGAAGGGTGCTCCAGCGGAGGAGACTTCGATACTCAAATTAGAGGGCGGTTTTTGAAAATAGAAGAAACAAACTAAAAGAGAACTCTGCGTCAATTGTGTTGTCTAAATAGAGAAGAAGTATGCATATGCATACCTAGTTGGTTACGATAACGATGTATATATATTTTTCACGTGTGAGAGTTATGTGCATTTAGGATATTAAAACCCTAATTTTTTTACGAGAGCCTCCCAAAATTACATGAACTATTATGTAGAATTCTCAAAAATTTTGAACTCTTATCGATTTAGGAAGCCTATATTACCATGCAAATTACTTTCTTTATCGATTTGGGATGTAGATCTCCATTTCCTTTATACAAGATTATCTTCCGTGATTTAGAAGGAAGTAAATATTGCCTCAATAGATTGAGTGGCAATCACCGAGCACTAAGGAGGACTTGACGCCAATCAGTATGGAATCGGGTAAGTGACTATCGAGAAGAAATCTGGACGCTGAGTGAGGGTTGCTTAACAAACTGGGGGCTTGACTTACCCTAGGCCCAACATGATTTGGACCATGTACCATCATTTGCCCCTACTCCTTATACTACTTTGAAGGAGGCGTATAAGGAGTAGACTAAGGGTTATACCTTTGGATGTCATGGAAGTATAAACATGTGTATCTTGTCAATAAATGACTCTGAAATAAATGTTGCAAGGGAGTTAAAGAACTTGAATTCTCCATTTATTGTGCACATTTCTCGTTGGATCGTTCTGTCTACCCAAAATCATGGAGATCATGCCTTCTCGGCTATAAATAAGGGATGGAAGATTACACCATTGTATTAGAGTAATATTGATACACACAAGAGTGATTCTATGAGTTCTTTCTATTGAAAGTTAGTGTTTCCAAAAAATATCATGAGCATGGGTTTTGAGCCACAAAACCTTGCGATTTAGAGAATTTCTGCTGATGCGAAGTTCCGTCATATCTAGAATTGTCGATGTGAGATTCTGTCACATCATAATGGACTTTGTCGGGGTTCACGGGTTCTGGCTTTGGGTAAGGAGAGACCTTCGCTCTGAATGGAAGATCTCTTCTCATGGTCGGAATCATTGTCTGACATAAGGTGCAATAGATAGTCAGGGTATTTCTTTGGTATTTCCTTAGATTGAGCGATGGGGGTAGCTTAATTCAGTTGTCCTATCTATCTTTGGCCATCTTCGACCTTCTATGAAATCCTTTCCAGCTTCTCAATTCTTTCTACGGTCTTTTTGCCCTGGTCGTGTAATGCTGGTGGATTATGAGACTACTTCCGGTTCTCAATTCGTATCCAGTTGGCTTTCCAGCATAGGGTTTATAAGTCATTTTGGCTTCTAATGTACTCCTTTCCATGTGATCAAATCCGACTCTTGGACTTATAAATTTTCTTTCACATTGTATTCGAATATGTATTCTAATATGTACTTGTTACGTTGGAATAAAATGAGAGTTATGTTACTCATTCATCATTCTTGCCTTAATCGAGAGAGTAATTGTCTTATCTATTTATATCCTCCCAATGTGGATAATGAGCATTGAAGCACCAAGTGAGTATCCTGACCATTGTATGCTTTGTTGTCAGTAAACTTACTAGTCATTAGGTGTGAAGGACCGTTGCTCTTGTACCCATTGGATTACTTACAATCGAGAGAGTGAGTCATGCTTACTCGAGTAGAAGTTTTCCATGTATTGATCACTCGGTCGTTCTTAGCGAATAGACTATGTTTACCCATTCGGGGAGATAAATTTCTAATGATAGGCTTTTTTCAGGAGGACTGGATGATATTTGCCTGTTCGGGGAGATAAATCCCTGATAATAGGTTTCATTCAGGAGGATTCGGCGATATTTGCCTATTCGTGGAGATAAATCCTTAATAATTGGCTCCGTTCAGAAGGAATGCGCAAGATTTGCCCGCTCGGGGAGATAAATCCCTAGCAATAGGCTCCGTTCGGGAGGACTGGGTGAGATTTGCCCATTCAAGGAGATAAATCCCTAGCGATGACACACTCTAGGAGACATCAGTATAAAAATACATCAGTCAGCAGATAAGATAGCATAATGAAGTGGAGGACAATAGAGGTCTTACCTAATCGTACAATTGCATAGAGTGGAGGTGTTCCCTCATGTGATTGTCATCCCTCATTGATAATAAATGCAAAGGTTCTCAAAGTTCCAGATTTTGGGTGCAGTCGAACCATCCAAGTGATGGAGGTGATATATACCTAGGCAAACTTTTGAGTGTATCCTGTGGGGACCTTCCTAGTTGGGCGTGAGCTTGCCCCTTGGCTAGGGTTGACCGATGGCTTCCACCCTCTTGAATACTAGGTCGTCCATCTTGAATGTTTTAGCGTTGACCTGCCTATTGTAATATCTTTCTATCTGCTGTTGATAAGCAGCCATTTAGATAGATGCAATTTCCCTTAGCTTGGAAAGCAAGTCTAGTTGTTCATGTAGTGCAAATTCGTTCTGCCCTCCACATAGTGGTCCACCCGTAGTAAATGAATGCCAATCTCAATAGGTATCACTGCCTCACAACCATACGTCAGGCTCAACAGTGTTTCCCCTGTTGCCCTTCGGGCATCATCCAATAGGCCTAGAAAATGTTGTAGAGCTCATCTACCCATCAGCATTTGACCTTGTCTAGTATGGCTTTAAGCCCTTGTAGGATCGTCCGATTAGTTATTTCTATGAGACCATTGGTTTGCTAGTAGGCAACGGAAGTGAAGTAATGCTGGATCTCCAGTTTACTGCAGAAGTCTTGGAAGTTTTTGTAATCAAATTGCTTGCCATTGTCAGTGATCAAGACATGAGGTATACCAAACCTAGTGATGATGGACGTCCATACAAAATGTTACATCTTGCCGGAGGTAATTTGGGCTAGTAGCTCGACTTCTACCCATTTGGTGAAGTAGTCAATGGCTTTAACTAAGAATTTTCGCTGTCTAGTAGCTAGAGGGAATGGTTCTAGGATGTCTATTCCCTATTAAGCGAGTGGCCATGGGCTGGCTATTGAGTTGAGCACGATGGAAGGTTAACACGTTACCGATGAGAAACACTAGGCATTTATCACACCTTTTGATGTAGTTGTCTGCATCAGTCTTCATGGTAGGCCAGTAATACCCCTGTCGGAGAGCTTTGTTCACTAGATTTCATATGCCCTAGTGATTGTTGCAAATCCATTTATGGATTTCTCGGAGTACGTAGTCCCCTTCTTCAGGTTTCAGGCATTTCCGATACGAATAGGTATTGAATTTCTTGTAGAGATCTCCATTGATGATAGCATAGTGGGCAGCCTTGCTACTCAGCTTGGCAGTCTCTATGGAGTCTTTCAAACTTGGTGAACCTCTCGTCGATAGAATCTATTCGGTCTCTTCGATGCTTGGGTATGATAGGTTTTAGAAACCATTCAACTGGTTGCTACCAAATCTGTGCTAGCCAACTTTAAAAAGCGTATTGGCTCATAAGTTCTCTGATCAAGAGATCTATTGTATATTTACTTTGCAGAACTTGCTCATTACCTCTCATATTTTAGATAAGTACTTCGCCATTGTTGACTCTTTAGTTTCGTAGATCCATTTGATCTACTTACCAACCAACAGGTTGTCGGTAAAGACTCGAATATTTTGGGCCCCCAATGATGTTGCAATCCATAACCCAGTCAGAAGGGCTTCATATTCAGCCTGATTGTTCGTCGCTTGAAAGTCCAAACGGAGGGCATATTTGACTTTGAAATTATTTGACCCTACCAGGATAAGTCCGACTCTACTTCTTGAAGAGTTAGACGACCCGTCAATATGAAGGGTTCATTTAAGCCATATGTGTTCCTCTTGGTCATCAGTAGGGACTTGTTCAGTGGGCATTGGGAATGTATACTCAAGAATAAAATCTACGAGGGTTTGGCCTTTGATAGTTGGCCTTAGTTGGTACTCAATGTCGAATTTGCCCAATTCAATACTCACTTGATGAGTCAGCCTAAGGTGTCCCTTTTTTATAGGATCTGTTTCAGAGGCTGGTTAGTTAGTACAACAATGGTGTGAGCTTAAAAGTAAGGGTGGAGACATCCAGCGGTAACGAGTAGGGCGAAGGCTATCTTCTTGATAGGTCGATAATTGACCTTAGATTCATAGAGTATGCGAATGACGTAGTATATAGGACTTTGTGTGGTGGAATCATGTCTCATGAGGACAGAGCAGAGAGCTTGATCAGAAACAGAGAGATTGAGGTGGAGCTTCTCACTTGGAACCGGTTGGGAGAGGAATGGAGGCGATATGAGATTTTCTTTGAATCATTCAAACATAGTGGCATTTGAGTGTCCATGCAAACTTTTGAGACTTCTTTAGGGCATCATAAAGGGATTATACTTCTCTATTACTTTGGACATGAATCGGTTTAGGGTTGCGATTCTACTGGTGAGGCGTTACATATCTTTTACGGTCCTTGGGGGTGCCATGTCAAGTATGGCTTGGATTTTCTTAGAATTTACTTTGATTCCTCAATTGGTAACTAGGAAAACTAAGAATTTCTCAGGTGGAATCCCGAAAGTGCATTTCGTTGGATTTAGTCTCTTGTTATAAAATTCCAATATTTGGAACGTTTCCTCTAACTCCGCAACGTGGTCCTTGACATTGGTACTCTTGATGAGCATGTTGTCGACACAGACCTCTATGTATCTGCCTAGTTGTCCTCTAAATACTTTGGTGACCAATTGCTGGAAAGTTGCCCTGGTGTTCTTGAGGCCAAATGTATGACTTTATAGCAGTAGGTACCGAACTTCATGATAAAACTAGTTTTCTCCTCACCCTCGGGAGCCATACATATCTGATTGTAACCAGAGTAGATGTCCATAAAACTTAGGAGCTGGTCACCTGACGAATTGTCTACCAAATTATTGATATTAAGAAGTAGGTAACTATCTTTAGGGCATGCGTTATTGAGGTCCATGAAGTCCACACACATTCTCCACTTGCCATTAGCCTTTTTCACCATGACTACATTGGCTAACCATTCGGGGTATTCTACATCTCAGATGAACCCTACTGTTAAGAGATTTTGGACTTCTTCTTATATAGTACATTGGTTTTCCAGTGTGAACACCTTCTTCTTCTACTTGACGAGTTTTCGATTGGCATCTACAATTAGCTTGTGGACTATGACCGAGGGGTGGATGCCTGATATGTCTTCAGGGGACCATGCAAAGGCCTTGGAATAACATCATAGGCAATCCACGATTGCTTTATGAAGAGATACTAGTAAGTGGGCGTCGATCTAGACAGTTTGATTAGTTATGTGTGTGATAGGACATTCGGTTATTTCCTCCCTAGGCTGAGGCTTGGGCTATTGTTTAATATCGTCTCTGAATTCTAGAGTGTCCACTGTTAAGACCTTTCCTTCTTCTCTCATCTCGGGGAGGGTTAGTGGATTGAATTCGTCGTGGAGTGTTACGATCCCCAAAGGTGTCCTGAATTTAACCTTCATATATCTGGTACTCAGTAGTACCTTAAAGCCATCTTGACTAGGATAACCCAGATGGCATTGTATGGTTTCACCATGTAAAAAGTGATTCTGGTGGCGGCATGGTAAGGAGGCATTCCCAACATTACGATGAGTGAGATAATACCTTCTAGGCATATGCATTCACCAGTGGGCCCTTTAATTGGTCAATCGGAGGGCAAGAGATAAGATAGTGTGAAGCTCATTCATTAGAAGACATCCCAAAAATGAATGTCACGATCTGCTTCCCGGTCTATGAGAGTTCTTTGATGAGGTAGGACCTAATTCTCATGGTAATAACCAGTGGATCGTTTTGATTGGTATCAAGTCCTATCAAATCATAATTATTGAAACTGATGATCGATCTCTTTCTTTTGATCAGAGCCATGGTGGAGAGAGGAAGAAGGTGGTGACAAGAACTCATTTGATTGGGAAATCATTCTATTCCCACAGATGGCGCCAATCTGTTGAAGGTGCGTTTGACTTCATAGATGATGGCTTAGCTAACTTGAATGTGATGACTTGGTCACCTGATGATCTGGGATAACAAGATCTACAAAGAACAATTGGAGAGTACTCTAATCGGGGAGACTCCAACGCTCAAGTTAGAGAGCGGTTTTTAAAAATTGAAGAAACAAACTAAAAGAAAGCACTATGTCAATTGTGGTGTCTAAGCAGAGAGGGAGTATGCGTATACGTAACTGGTTGGTTAGGTTAATGATGTACATAGACCTTTTGTGTGTGAGAATCATGTGTATTCAAAATGTTAAAATTTTATTTTTCTTACGAGAACCTCCCGAGATTATAGGAACTATTGTGTAGAATTTTTAAAGATTTTGAACTCTTACCTATTTAGGAAGCCTAGATTACGATACAGATTCCTTTCCTTATTGATTAGGGATGTAGATCTCCTTTCCCTTTATGCAAGATTTCCTTCTGTGATTTTGGGGGAAGTGAATATTGCCTTAGCAAATCAAGTGGCAATCATCGAGCACCGAGGAGGACTAGATGTCGATCAGTATGGAACCGAGTAGGTGACTATCGAGAAGAAATCTGGACGGTCAGTGAGGGTTGCTTAACAAACTATCGACTTAACTAACCTAGACCAGTATGATTTGGGCCAAGTACCATCACTCCTCATAGAAGCTTAGCCAAACGTTCTCTCCTCTTAGGCACCACACTCAAAAAGCAAAAGCACAAACAAGAAAATGTGAGCATAAAAGTGAGTACCGACACAAACACAAAGTAATCACGAGTCCTACTACCCAAACCGACGAGGCAACATTAGCCCTAGAGACTGCAAAATCTACAGCCTAGACTCTAATACCAATTGTAAAAAATCGCTTGAAAAAGGGAAAAAAATGCAAATATGATGCAAGCATACCAAAATTACAATAAGGATAATGTCAAATCATAAATTAACATATCAAATCTCCCCCAAAACCTAGAAGTAAATTATTCCAAATGCGAAAATGCATGAAACGTGGATAACATAATAAACTAATCTAGTTATGAATTGATCCACAATTTTAATGCCTAACTATATGTTCCCTCAGCCTTTAGCTATTTCTAGGGACGTAGGTGCTACCATAGCTCCTTGGCTTCACAGCCTGTCGGATGTAGAATGAGGGAAAAAGAAAAGGTTAACTCATAAAAGTCAAGCAAAAGATTAAAAAGTATGGAGTGATATATAAATATGAAATAGAAGATTGAAAATCATTTTTATGCGATCATACATATCAAAAGTATAAATTAAATGCATTTATCAAACTTGTCCCATCAACCCATATACTCATTAGTTGGTCTCAAGCTGAAACATCAAGTAATATTTCTAGTTACTGATCCCCGTGGACCAGCATAGTGCAAGTAATCTCTTTAAACAAAATATAAACCCTAAGACAGACATTATATGTAAAATAGATCACATCACATATCTTGATACTCAAATATGTAACATAAGCATAGTATGTTATCAAATTATTATAGTGGGGGGAAGAAAGTAAAATTATATCACATGTAAACCAAAATAAGCCACACGCATACCTATTCTTTACCTCATAAGAAAGAAGCATAACCACAGATGTCTATAACAAAGTGTCATATATCATTATCAACACATAGCTTATATTTTTTAGCAATACACATACCAACCAAGGCAAGTAGGACTTGGTCTAAAGTGGGCCTCACAGGCTATTAGGGCTAAATAGGTCAAATTGGGTCAAATGGGTCGAATTGAGTCGAATCGGGTCAACCAGGTCAAACTAGGTCAACTCTAGACTATTATTTACTCATTTTGTATTATTTCAAATAGAGGTAGAGAGAGAAACTCTCTTTTCTATCTCTACCAAACACATTTCTTCAACGAAAGAGAATTCATGAAAATTAGTGATTTTACTTGGAGTGCTTGGATTAAAAGAGTTCGTTTGAATGAGTTAGACTCTCTCTCTCTCTCTCTCTCTCTCTCTCTCTCTCTCACACACACACACACACACACACACACACACAAAATTTCTTACAATTTCATTTCAATTATGTAAAGGTAGATCTAAGCTTAAGGTTCAAATGGGAGCCCAAGATATGCTTGGTTAGATAGCCTAGGAATTTCTTGGATCTTTGTGTAACCATTGGAACTCCACCTGTTTGATCTCAAAATGTTAGTATGTTTTTAACATAACCAATCCCAAGCCTAGGTAAAGGAGAAGGTTGTGGTAGGTTAACAATTAGCATAAAAATTTTATCAACACGATGAGACACCAATATAGGAAATTTGTTAAAACATTCTCTTTTTAGTGATGCACTGCTTTAAATCCCAATTGTAGTGAAAAGTTGGCAAGAGCTACTAGAGCATGGCTTGGAAATTATGTGCCACATCCCCACCTAAATGTGGCGACAAGTAAGGGTTTCCACATTTATATGGACACGTGCAAGTAAAGAAGGTAGTCCACAATGATAGGATTCACCTAATTATTTGTGACATAGGATCTCTAATCGGTATGTTAGGAGAGACAAAAGAAGTAATGACTAAATAGAGAATTAATATTGTATGTCTTCAAGAAAGTAAGTGAGTATAGGAGAATGCTAGAAAAGTAGAGCCTTATGACCATAAGATTTAGTAAATATGTAAGGATAAAACTAAGAGTGTGGTACGAATAATTGTACATAATGATTTACGAGAGGATGCAATAGAGAAATCTTGTTTGTCAAGTTAGTGCAGAAGATGTTATTAATGTAATCAGTTTTTGTACATCTCACATAGCTATAGATGCAACTAGTAAACAATAGTTCTAGAAAGATCTATATGAATTTATATAAGCCATATGTAGTGGGGGAGAAATTATTTATTGGTGGAGATCTAAATAAACATATAAATGATAATAATAAGAGATTTAAAACCGTATATAGAAATTTTGGTTTTGGTAGTATGAAAAAGGCGAGAGGTACTATTTTAAAATTTGCATAACATTTGATTTGATACTTATAAATTCTTTTTTCAAGAAAAGAGAGTTGTATATAGTCACATATAGGAGTGGTCAAATGTCGGCAAATAGATTTCTTTCTCATTTGGAGGGATGATAGAATAATCTGTAGGGATTGCAAAGTTATACCAGGCAAGAGTAAAATAACTTAACACTGACTTTTAGTTTTAGATTTGTGTGTACCTAAAAGGTAAAAGAATGATTGTCAATTTATAGAGTCAAGAATTAAACGATAAAATCTAAAAGAGGAAAAAGTGGCAACCTTTAGAGATAATTCAATTTAAGAAGCTACTTGGTCTACTATTAATGATTCGAAAACCATGTAGGTAGAAATCACTAGTAATATAAAAAAATTAGGTAGGAGGTTCTTGGCATGTCCTGAGGTCAAGTGCTAATAGAGTCATAGTAGTGGAATAAGAAAATCCAAACTGCTATACGAATCAAAAGAGAATATTATAGGAGCCTTAAAAATAAAAGAGGTAGTGACGTATTTGAAAAGTACAAGATTACAAAATAAAAAAAAAAAATTATGAAGAAGATTGTTTACGAATCAAGGAGTAAGGTATATAACAAATTATATAAGAAACTAGGAATTGAGGATAGAGACAGAGAAGTATGCAGAATTGCCAATCTATGGGATAGAAAGGGAAAAGACTTGAATGGTATTAAGTTTGTCAAGAATGAAACCAATAATACGCTTGTAAGAAATGAGGACATGAAAAAGTGTTGAAAGAACGATTTTGATAACCTTTTTAACATTAAAGACACAAAATATATCAATGATAACATGATATTAGTAGAGGAGATGAACAGAGATTTTTAACGCAAAATTCGTACTCATGAAATAAGGGAGGTCTTAAAGAAAATAAAGAATAATAAGGTCATATGATTCGATGGCATCCCTATTCAAGTGTGAAAGTGTTTGGGTGAGGTGATGATATAAATATTGACAGATTTTTTTAACAAAATTTGGCAAACCAAGAAAATGCCCTAAGCGTAAAAAGAGAACATAGTTGTACCATCATATAAGAATAAATGTAACATATGAGAATGCTCTAATTATAGAGGACTTAAACTTATTAGTCATACTATAAAATTATGAGAGAGAGTAATAAAATATAGATTGAGATTGGGGGTAAGTGTATCTCAGAATCAGTTTAGGCACAAGTCAGGATGATCTATCACCAAAACCATTCACTTATTTAGAAATTTGATCGATACGTTTAAAGTATAAAAGAGAAACCTGTATATGATATTTATTGATCTAGAAAAAACATATGATAGTATTCTTAGAGACAGACTGTAATAGGCATTGATGAAGAAGGGAATCTCCTTGAGATATATTGATCCCAACAAAAAAATGTATGGGGGAGTTGTTACCACTGCAGGGGGTTTTAGTGATAGCTTCCAATTAATGTTAGATTTCATCAAGATTCGACATTAATCCTCTCTTTTCCATAATAGTGATAGATGAAATAGTCAAAAGCATCCAATATGAAATACCATGGTATATACTTTTTGTCGATGATATAGTATTGATTGATAAAACTAATGAGCGTATTAGTGTTAGATTGGAGTTATGGAGTGATACATTAGAATCAAGAAGATTTAGATTGAGTGTATCAAAAACTGAATATATGAAATATACGTTTGGCGACAGTCATCAAAATGATAGATGAAATAATCAAAAGCATCTTATATGACATAATAGTGATAGATGAAATAATCAAAATCATCCAATATGAAATATCATGGTATATGTTTTTTATCTATGATATAGTACTGATCGATAAAACTAATGAATGTATTAGTGTTAGATTGGAATTATGAAGTGATACACTATAATCCAGAAGATTTAGATTGAGTGTGTCAAAAACTGGATATATGAAATGTATGTTTGACAGTAGTCATCAGAATGATAGAGAAACGATTAAATTAAGGGAATATGATATACTAAGAAGTAAACATTTTAGATATTTTGGGTTTATCATTCAAAGTGGTGGTAACATAGATGCATACGTGAATCATAGAATCTAAGAGGGTTGGTACATTTGAAGTTTCTTGCGATCGTATAATACAATTGCAATTAAAGGGGAGGTTTTATAGAGTATTGAGTCATTAAATAATAACAAGAGTATAAAATAGTTGTAGTTGAAATAATAATATTCAAATGGATATGTGGTGAAATTAAAAAAAAAATAAGGATTATAAATGAAGATATATGCATTAAGTTGAAAATGAGTTTAATTGTGGATAAGATGAGAAAATATTGTCTAAGACGATTTGAAAGAAGTAAGATCTTAAATATAGGAGATTCAGTAAAATGTCAGGATAAATCATTAAAAACGTGAGTACAAGTTATACGTAAAAATATGAGTATTAAGAGTTTAAATAAGAAAATAACTATAGATAAAAATGAATGGTATAGGAAAATCTAAACTATTTGAATTAATACTCTCAAATTGTCAACTTCAAAATTTTAGATTAAGTTTCGGTTTGTTATTAAGTTTTGGGTAAATATTTCAATATGTGTAGGTCTACAAAATCCAATCGAACTACAAATCACGAGATCCGTCAAATAGATTGCATGGTCGGAATAATGATCACGTAATACGAACCATCACCGTAATATCACAATGTCTCAATCCTAAGTCCGATGAATCATAATGACAGAAAATTTTCATGAAATTTTCTCTACCTCAAATGTGTTTTTACTTTAAAGAAGAATATGTCTCTCTCCCTTTTTCATTTTAATGAATGTCAAGTCTCATCTCTGAATATCAATTCTCTTTCTCATATTAACACATATTAGATGTGTTATTATTATTTTTTTACTACTTTTGTGAGAGAGAGAAGTTAGTGGGGAGTTATGGAGTTAATAGGGGTTAAGCCATTATCACCGATTCAAATTTAAATTAATTTGAATTATATCCCACTAACCACAAATGCCCCTCATCGGGCATATAAACCAACATGCATGATATGTGATGACATTTCCTTACTTATGATGTATGATTTATGCCCTAAGTGGATGTTTTAGGCCTAGATCCAGAACGATTCATGCTATGAAAAGATAGATCATGATATTATCTTGAGATTTAGTAACATCTAAGGACATGGATAAAATTGGGTCAACAATTATGCTAAATTATGATAAATGATGACATACTTTGTATGATATATACTCTTTTAGTCAGGTGATGATGCAATTTGCATCCAAGTCATTTAGTTAACTTTTATGAAGAGCCAAAGCTTGTAGCTAATATCCCTACTCAAGACCTTGAAACCCTATGTGGCTATACCAATGCATGTTGCTAGTGGGAAAGTTAAAAGTCTAGAAAAATTTCCCATACTTCAGATTTAATCTTTGGTTAATTCATCTTTTTTAGCACTTTAGTTTAGATTTTTTTTTTCTCAATTGCACTCTTTTCTTATAATTTAAACATCACATTTTTTATTTCCCTCACTTTCACTCTAAGAGAACGATTAAAAATCACATTAGTTATCACAATTCTGATAGAAGCAATCTCATACTCACAAGATACAACTAAATTTTGAATACTTGCAAGTATTGGACTTTACACATTATGTGAACATCTACTACATCCCTGTAAACGGGATGCCTTGATATGGTCGATTAGGATAATCAGATTTGTTCGATTCATAGTAAATATAAACTCTAGTTTCTTATGGGATTCATGATCCAATAACTTGGTTTCCTTTTTTCTGAAAATATATATGTATATATATATAGAACATATAACTCCTCCTAAGGTTAAAAACTAGTTTGGAAAGCTTGTAATGGAGTTTTATGTAACAAATTACCCCAAAAATACCATATAAACATGCCACAATTACAATAGGACAATGTGAAATCATAAACTAACATAGCAAAACTACCCGAGACCCATGAGCACATTATTCCAAATCTAACAAGGCATGAAATATGAATAACATAATAAACTAATTTAGTCATAAACAGGTCTACAAGTCTAATGCTCCTCTACTTGTTCCCTCTGACTTTGGTCATTTCAAGAGCTATAGGTGTTACCCATAGCCTCCTTCCTCTCACAACTTGCCAGATTTGGTGGATTGGCTCACGAAAGATAAGCAAGGGATAAAAAGTATGGTATGGTTGATTGAAAACCATTTTATGTAATCATACATATCAAAAGTACAAAACATGAGCATTTATCAAAATCATCGCATCAAGCAAAATACTCATCATAGGGTCCCCAACATACGACATCAAGTAATAGTTTCTGAATGTAGATCCCCTTAAATCGAGAAGGGTGCAAGTCACTCATACCCTGCCAAGAGCTCTCAGAATAAGATATAAACTAACTCAACTGGGGTATGACGGATATCATATGCCCAAAAAAAAATCATGTCACATCTCCCGATTCCCAAATATATAACATAAATATAACTCGTATCAAATTATCATAGTAGAGAAAATCATATCATATGAAAACCCAAATAGGCCACACGCATACCCATCCCTTACCTAATAGGAAAGAGGCATAACCACAAAAATCAACAACGAGCAGTCTTGTATTTTCATTATCACATAGCATATATAATCAGCAATGAGTATAACAACCAAGGCAATTAGGACTTGGTCTAAAGCAAGCCCTATGGGTGTACTAGGGCTAAACGGGCCAAATAGGATCAAAAAAGTTGAATTGAGCCAAACTAGATCACTCGAGTTACCCTTGTCAAATTAGGTCAATTAGGCCAAACGAGGTCAATTCAGACCAAGTTAGGCACCGAAGTCAAACAAAATCAACCCCAGACCACCTAATATTCAAAGAGGTCAGAACAAGGCTTTCCATCATAGAAGGTTATTGTGACTATGATGACCCTATTATAGTCACAATAAGGTAAGAGTGATGAGGGGTGTGGTACACTATTTTACCCGAGCTACACCATCACGCCATACTTCTCGTAGTCACGATAAAGCTATTGTAACTATGATAACACTTTTGACAATACACACAATTTGATTCTCCATGCCCAAAACCCAAACTAAACTCTAGAGTTATGAATCCATAACTACTCTAGATGTCAAAAAACACTTAGATCATTCCAAGAAGATATAGAAAGATGAGAGACAGAGAGTAATCGACAAGAAGGGAGAATGAGCAAATGACAACATTACTTATTAGTTTAGAATGCCCATGAGGGGCATTTTAGACATTTGTGATAGGGTTAGTGGGGTAACTCCCACTAACCCCACCTTAACTCCAGCTTCCCATAATTCTCTCCTAGATATGAGCATAACATTTGTGGAAGAAAAAATAAAATTACTCATTTATGATTGTACGTGAAAGAAAATGGTGTGAGCAGCCATGGATGAATGCTTGAGAGAGAAAAATATTCTCTAGAGATAGAATATAGAGGGTTGAGAAGAATTCCGAGCAGGAAATTTTTCTCGTCACAACGAATTACCGAACTGAGGGTTGCGGCGTCGTGGCATTGCGGTGGTGGTTCGATTAATATCGTGATCACCATCCCGACCGCGAGATCCGATCGAGGGACGTACGGTCGATTTTTGGTTCTGCATATTCGAGGTATTTATATCCTATACCCAATCTATATTATTTATTTTTTCCCGAAAATTATTAATGAATGCTTCCGCTGCATGTGATTCAATTTAATTCCAACATTGGTATCAGAGCGATACGTTGGATTAAAAATAATTTTCGGGTTAATTTTTTGGTATAAAAAATATTGGGTTTAAAATTTGGGGTTCGGATCACGAATGAGTTTCGTGAATCCGAGAACACCACTGCGTTCCCCATGATCCCTAGAACACGAAAATGATTTTTTCGTAATTTTCTGAGCACATTTAGGCGAAGAAAACTCCGGTTGAAAGTTTCGGCCGTGAATAATGACCGAGCCATTCAATCTTAGATTTGTCGAGTTTTAGGGCAAATCAATGCATGAAATTTATAGATCTGTAATCCTTGTTTCATGCTCTTCAATTTGGTATATATATTGCATATATTTGTGGCCGAAAAATGGGGTTTCAAATTTGACCGCGGAGGGTCGGATTTTTGGATCCAAAATACGCCGAGTTTAGGGCATAATTATTCCAAAAATCGAGTCAAGGATGCTTGGAATAAATGAAATTAGAGATTCCATAAAAAATCTGGTCAAAATGGTGCTGGAAATGGGGTTTACCGGCAACCGAGTCGAAAGACCCGGTTACAGGAACCGTCGGGTGAAGAAGAAGAGCTCCAGACCCGCGGGTGCGTGACCTACACGCGCGAGGAAGGCGAGTGAAGCAGCAGGGGCTGGAGCGTGTCCTTCACGCGCGGAAAATGGAGCGTGAGAGGACGGGTCGTCCGGGTCGGTTACGACCCGGACACGTGTCCCCGACCCGCGACCCAACGGATCCGGACCGGATTCGGGTTCCGACCCGCATCCAGGTCCGGAACCAACATCTCCGCGGGTCGCGCGCGTGAAGGCGCGTGACCTGCGCGCCTGCGCGTCAGGCGCGTGAGCCGACGCGTAGAGCGCGCGTGTAAGCGCGTGCCAAACGCGCAGTGCGTCTGGCACGCGCCAGAAGCGGTTTCTCGTGCGTGGGACCACCGGCGGCGCGTCAGGTCGTCCGGAAGTGAAATTTTTTTAATTTTTGAGGGTCCTATATCTATAAAAGTGACTTTTTGTGGGTTTTTGTGCATCGAATTCTAGTCCAAATGGTGAGATGCTATCCCGGATTGTGGTGTATGGTGTCTGTTGATTCATATGCTCGTCTTGGGGTATGTATTCGAATTATTTGGGTCTTGATGATTCGTATGGTGCACAAAATGTGAGAATAAGCATCACAAGTCACGACTATCTCAATGACTGCTTCTAAAATTGTCGTATTTGATTTTTATAAGGGGGATAAAATTGAATGGTGATAAATACGAGATTTTTCACTGGTAGATTCAATTTATCCTCGAGTAGCAAGATCTAATTAAAATTCTGAGGCATGGGATGGTGGACTCCAGGGAGAGTTCCACGCCTCAGAGAGACGGGATTAGGAGACATTACGTGCTTGAAAGAGGAATGATAGCCGAGTCAGGGCAATCCTCCTTAGTAGCATGCACGATGATGTGATCCCAGTCTATGAGCAATATCCTACGGTTTTATCGGTTTGGCTCACCCTATAAAGAGTATTGTGGTGCTCTTACAGATCCTGAGATGAGGATACTGACTTATAAGTGTAACAACTTATAAGAAAAGGGTTGATCATATGATGATGTAACATTTGATAAAAATGTCGAGTATGATCGCCGAGTTGGGGAATATGACCGAACCCATTTCGGATATATTTTCTTGTACTGGATGTGATCCAGTTCTTTACCTGATTCATAAAAAATCATTAAAGTCTATTTCACATACGACGAAAATATTCGCACTTTCACTAATGTGAATAGGCAAAGTGAGCTCGAGTATGAGTATCTAGAAGCGAGTAGGCCATACTCGGGTCATGCTTATGCGATGGAGTCGAGTAAGGACTCCTGTGTGACTCTATCCTCAGGTAAGAAGAAAACTATCTGAGAAAACCGATAATACTACGCAGCTCGAGATAGGAGCGCGCTTATATAGTTCCGCCTAGTGAGTCCTCAAGTATGAGGATTTACGTACAGAAACGGAGTGTTTTGTTGACATCAGAGGGAGTAGCACTTGCAAGTTAGAGTTGCAAAGTTGCTAGACTCTGTATGCTTTTTACATTCCAAAAGTTTGACGGAACTTGATTTCAGTTTAGGATATGCTCTGTTAATTTAGAAATTTAAAATTTCTATTTGTTACGACAATTCTATGATTGGTTCTATTTTGGTCCATGAGGGACTATATGCACTGGAAATAATTCTTTTCAATGGTATTTCTTGTTGTCCTCTTAGTGTGAGAGAGGATGAACCGGTTAGTAGTGAGTGGTTTTGTAGGACCCGCTAACCAGTCTTGCCTAGACGGCAAACTTACAAGAAAACCATTCGACAATACAATGAGGGCTGGGACTCCATTGCAGTCGGTTCACTCCAATATCTGTGGCCTTATGAACGTGAGAACCTGAAATGGTGTTGGGTACTCTATTACGTTCATAGACAATTACATGTGTTTCGGTTACATCTATTTGATCTCGCACAAGTCTAAGGCATTGAGGTGCCTCAGGAGGTTATTAGCGAGATTGAGAATTAGATAGATCTGAGAGTTGAGTACTCAGAACCGATTGAGAGCGCGAGTATTTGTCTAAAGAGCTCTATTTCAAGAAAGGCATTACGAAAAACTGACTATTCCTTGCTACTCAGTGGAGTAGAGTAGTCGCGAGAGAGGAATAGGACTTTGTTTGAGACGGTGAGGCCGATGATGGCGCAAACCAATTTACTCATTTCCCATTGGGGAGATGCGTTATTGGTTGCAGTCTATGTTCTCAATCGTATTCTATTGAAGTCCGCAGTCAGTACTCCATATGAGCTTTGGACAGGGAGGCAGCCTGACCTTAGCCATTCGAGATTATGGGGTTATGCATCGTATGTTTACTATTTCTCGCATTTACACAGCGAGTTAGGCTTGCGAGAAAAGAGATGTATTTCTAATGAGCATACAGATGACACTCTCACTGAGATTGAGTCTCATGATGCCGAAATTCTTGAAAGTGATTTCCCTATGAGAGGTGAAATCAATTGGGACTTTACCTTTCATGAGATGGATGAGCCTAGTGGTTGGCTAATCCCAGTGGCAGGATCCAAGAATTCATTACGGATCTGGGTTCTAGTGGGAGTAATCCATCTAGAGGTAAAATGGTTTCCTATCCTCTTAAGAGTAGTCGAGAATGCGTACCTAACCATCGTTTCCCGATTGAGGGAGAGGCTCTCAGTATGACTCTTGAGGATTATGAGAAACCTTTAACTGTTCTAGAGTTTCTTGAGGGTTCCATGGAGGACCATTGATTATAGGCCATGGGTGAGAGGAGTTGATGAGAATCAACGGGATCTGGGATCTAGTTGATTTACCTGAGGGTAATAGGGCCGTTGAGAATATGTGAGTTCTCAACATCAAGAAAAAGACCGATGGATCGGTGTAGAGGTATAAGGCCTATCTGATAACCAGGGATTACTCAGACTGAGGGCAAGATTACCTCGATCCGTTTATTTTTAGCGATTGTCGTGGACATGATATGGATCTGGAGTGAGACCAGATGAACGTTGAGACTGTTCTCCTGAGTGGGAGTTTGGATGAGGATCTATAAGGAATGGTCATCTGGCTTTATTCTTATAGATCTGGATGATAAGCTCTGTTGACTTTGAAAGTTAACATATGACCTTAATCATTAATCCAGGTAGTGACGTTTGAGATTTCACGAGAAGGTGACATCTCATGGTTTCGTTATGATCGAAGAGGATCATCGCGTATACCTTTTACGTTCTTTTGATCATGTCCTCATGTGAATGACATTCTGTTGACTGGGAACAACAGAGAGTATCTGATGACCACGATAACGTGGATATTGTCAAGTCTTGATGTGAAGAACATGGGTGAGACTCAGTTCTTCCTCGAAGTTAAGATCCAGAGGGATCGCTCGAGACAGGTGTTGACCCTTCCACAGGAGTCAAACATCAAGAGAATTCTCGAGTACTTCGAGAAGATCGACTACGACCTTAAAGATACTCTTATCGCTAAAAGGTTAAAGCCTAATTCTTGACATATGCCCTAAGACTCAGAAAAGGACAAGGAAAATGAGTAGAATCTCTTGTTCCAGTGCACTGAGTGATCTGATGTACGCAGTGTCGCGTACACGTTCAGACGTTTGATTTGCAGTCACTATGGTAATTAGGTATCGATCGAATCCTAGAGGGGATCACTGGAGAGCAGTGAAAGGATTCCGAGATATCTCGAGAGAACTGCGGACCTCTTCTAGTGTTACGGAGGAGGTGATTTGCATCTTATTGGGTATTCAGATACCAACTGGGTTGGTGATCTGAACGTATGCAAATCGATATTAGGTTTTACTGTCTTGGAGTAGCAAGGAGTAAACCTGTATATCTCTATCTACGATAGAGACTGAGCTTATGAGATGCTCAGCGGTAGTTCAGGAGAGTGTTTGGCTCCGAAAATTTTTGGATCACTTAGGGGTTGTGTCAGACAGTGGGAGGCCAGTGATGATTTATTGAGAAAATCAGGCCGTCTTTGACCACACTTGAGACCCTAAGTATCAGTAAGTCCAAACACATTGATACCTAATACTATGTTATGAGAGACATCACCGAGAAGGGTGAAGTGACAAATAAAGTACATTATTATACAGCACGTTGGCTGATCCCTTCAATAAACCCATTGTGTTAGATTCCTGTATGAGATATTGGAATCATTGGGTTTGCATGTACATTCACATTTCTCATCCTGTACTGATGCTTATTGCGTTATATATATATGACATGTGTGCATGATTGGGTCACTTATTTATTGCACTATTTTAATTGTCATATATTTTGTGATATGTTGTGATAAATGATATGTCAGGCAAGCGTGGTCGACTCTCTCACACGAGTGACCACCTCCAGCTCTGGGTGAGCGGAGATGAGACGGTTTCTAGTTGTAAGAGGCTTTGAAAGTGGCCCTACTAGAACATAAATCGCCCTGATATGTGTTCAGGATGAGGTCATATGCGATATAACCGGCATGGACGTACCCACATCCATGTTGCCTGTAAGTAGCCAGGTTTGAGATCTCAGATATCACCTGCGACTAGTGATATTGTTTCTGAGATACTCTCTCTGAGATCTCTAGGTAAAGTCTTATGTGCAGACTGAGTCCCATACCTGCACAGTGTTAGAGAAATCTGACATATGCCCTTTGAGAGATTGGGGAATAACACTGTGGCACGCCTTTCATACCGTGTGTGATATGTCGACCAGGGATAGTGGGAGCATTATTTGAGACACTGATATGATTTTAATCCCCGTTCCCACTGTGTGAGACCCGAGATCTATTGGGTGGGATCTCTTGTACCCTTATCACTTTCGACTGTTTCTAGAAGTCTTGACTCAGCGTTGCTACTTTAGTCTGTTTATCGATGGCCCGGAAGATAAATTGAGGTCTGAGGGACAGGTCTAGGAAAGAAGCTGAATTGAGGCTAATAGATTCGAGTTTGGGAAAAAGAAGACCAATTGACATTACATCATTGTGTTGTATTCACCGGCTAGCCTATTATGTCTGTCCATGTTGGGATGTAAGCATAATAGTGGATACACAGTCAACCATTTATTGGGGATTACTTTCGTTGAGGAAAGTAGCTCGATGGATGTAATTAGTCTTGGATCTGGGGTGCAGCGAGTTCTTTTGATACTAACGATGACTTCTCGATCATCCTAACAGGTGCATCGAGAGGTTTTTGCTTGCAGGTGTACTCGCAGGTCGCACGACGCCCAATTCTGTATGAAAGTCCAGCAGGGTGATGTGATCGCATGAGATGTGATCTTGTGACGAATATTAAAATGCCCTCACATGCAAGTGGGAGATATTAGTTTAGAATGCCCATGAGAGGCATTTTAGACATTTGTGATAGGGTTAGTGGGGTAACTCCCACTAACCCCACCTTAACTCCAACTTCCCATGATTCTCTCCTAGATATGAGCATAACATTTGTGGAAGAAAAAATAAAATTACTCCTTTATGATTGTACGTGAAAGAAAATGGTGTGAGCAGCCATGGATGAATGCTTGAGAGAGAAAAATATTCTCTAGAGATAGAATATAGAGGGTTGAGAAGAATTCCGAGTAGGGAATTTTTCTCGTCACAACGATTCGCCGGACTGAGGGTTGCGGCGTTGTGGCATTGCGGTGGTGGTTCGATTAACATCGTAATCACCATCCCGATCGCGAGATCCGATCGAGGGACGCACGGTCGATTTTTGGTTCTGCATATTCGAGGTATTTATATTCTATACCCAATCTATATTATTTATTTTTCTCCAAAAATTATTAATAAATGCTTCCGCTGCATGTGATTCAATTTAATTCCAACATTACTAAAAAAACCTTTTACTAAACATAATAACATCAATTACATTCTCAATACAAATATAAAAATAAACTAAGATTAGATTAGAAGCAAGAGAGAGAAGAAAAAAAACTCACGGACTTACCTCCAAACCAAGAGAAAGAGAAACACAAGTAGTAGAGAGAAACAAAATGAAATTATTTGATACTCGTTAAATTTTAAACATGTATAAAGGAGGAAAAATAGGCTTAGATTTTAAAAGCCATCATGAGTTTGGTCCAAAAATGGGCCTTTAATGCTCTACTATAACATAACACTAAACGTAACTAGACTTGGACTTGAAACTTGGGTTAAGCAAGGACTAGGCTAGGTCAAGCATAGATTCTAAACATGATAACATCAATTAGATTAGACTTGGACTTGAAACTTGGGTTATGCAAGGACTAGGCTAGGTCAAGCATGCTAAACCTGACCCCAAAAATCAATAGTCACCATTCCTACCCATGTGTGGCTTTGAAGTTAGAATGACATCGCGATTTAAACCATCATACGTGAGATTTTCAAAATTGACGTCCCAGATGAGAATTTCAACAATACCTATCTCTATCTATTGGCTCCCAAAGTGAAATGAGAGACTGAAAACTTAAGCTTCGAGGCTGACTATTACTTTTCTAAAGGATGGAAGGTCAAAGGCTAAAACTGAATACTAAGGTACATGCGTCACAGCTTGTGAGATTGGAGGCAAATTTCATCAATTTGAGAATTATGAGATAGATCTAACGATGGAGGAGGAGGTTGTCCTTTCAACAAAGAATCATGTTAAAGAAAAATAGATAATAATTCAAACAAAATATACATCGAAGATTTTTTTGGTATATTGAATAAACATCAATAATATTACAAACCTTTACAAAATAGACGGTCATGTCATCCGACACTTTTTATGCGGAATAACACGTGTAAAATTTTGACTTTTCTTTGAGACGATTCATGCCACTTATTAGTTGTTTTTAAAATCGAGCTAGACTGGTCGACTCGATTAATTAGATCGTAAATCATTTCATAATCACATTTTATTTTAATTATTAAATTGAATAAAATTAAAATTGATTAAAATTGATCAAAATTAATAAAATTAATCGATTTTATCGATTTGATCAATATAATATTCAAATTATATATAAATTTTATTTTATTTTAAAATATATAATATATAAATTATATATATATATATATATATATATATGTTTGTATAATGATACGATTGATTTGAGTAATGAATCAATCAGACCGATCAAGTTGTTAATTGATTCGGTTTTAAAGGCATTGTCTTATCTGCCTTTATCTGATAGACTGGTGTAGGAAGTTAAAGCTACATCCCCTCTGGGATATAACGCTTAGCATATGGATTACTTCTAGCGACTGGCGACTGTACTCTTTGAAAATTAGAAGTTTGCTGTCAGTACTTTTATTTTTCTTAATAATACTAACAAAAGTAATATAACGTTATATTCCTAAAAATTGTACTTGAAGTATTTTGTACAGAGAGGGTCACACATATATATAATCTCTTGCATATAAAGTAACAGTACTATATCTATAGAGATATCGAGAGTTAAAGATAATATTAAAAATAATTTTCAATATTTATTTGTTTGAACAAATATAAAAATTTATATTTTATAAACTAAAAAAATTGATCAATTCAAAATTTAAATCTTCTATACGTTATTGGATATTTGTCGTGGAAATCATAACCCTTACCCAATTTATATCAACTTATTAGAAAATCATTATTAGGTAATGTTGGAGTCGATTTTTATCCGATAGATACATGCTCTTCCGACTCGAGCAGGAAACCGATGGCGGTGGTATTCAACGGTTCTTCATGGACGAAAAACCTGCAAAAACCCCACGGGGCTAGTCCAGCAGGGGGACTCCGACGTTCAAATCAGTATGAGTGATAAGATAAAAACTGATAGTAGTCATAGATATCATACCTCTGATCGTATATAGAGTAAAATATGAAAGCATACCTCTGATCGTACAAGATTGAGCATGAAACCCTACCTTTGTCGGTATATGTAAACGGGAATGAAACCCTCCTCTGAACAACGTGTAGAACAGGGTATGGAACCCTCATCTGAATGATGTGGATTTGGATATAGAGCCCCCTCTGAACTATGTATAGAACTGCCTCTCTTTCGTGTGTCCAAACCAAGTCCCCTTTGAGGATTGTCTATACTCTGTATTTATAGCCTTCTCAGGGGTATAGAAAATACTAGTTTCCTTTTGCTTGAAATCTTTCAAGATGGTTGGGATTGTAATTAGAGACTTCTGAAAGATTTAGATTTTCTCAAAATTTAGGAAATTTTAGGACTTTATGAGAATGCACCAGAATTATAATTCTGTAGAAATATGGAAAGATTTGACCTTGATGATGATTGCCTTCTTTATCGGATAACCATGCATGATTTTGGAGACCTATTAAATAGGGTACCATCATTTGCCCCCACTCCTAATTGCATTTTGAAAAAGTGATATTAGGAGTAGAGTGGACTGCAAGAGGTCTCCCAGAAGACCGAAAGGTCAAGAGATCAGTAGGTCAATAGACTGAGAGATCAAATGATCGAGAGATCGAGTCATCAAGAGACCAAGTCTTCAGGTGATTGAGAGATTGGCAGATCGACAGGTTGAGTGATCGTGAGATCCAAAGGTCGAACGATCGAACGGATACTAAACTGTTAGGTCGAACGATCGAGAAAATACCAATCGACAGGTCAAATGATCGAGAGAATACCAGACTGACAGGTTGAACAATCGAAAATACCAGACTGACAGGCCGAATGATCAAACGATTGGGAGACCGACAGTTGAACTATAGATCAGGGTATTATGGGCTTGTTCGGGGAATTAAATTCCATCGGTAGATCGAGGCGACATGGACCTGTTTGAGGAGTTCCGTCCCTAATTAATGACACGCTCGAATGATAGGATCTGGGTGACTTAGATCCTCCGAACGATAGGAGCTGGGCGACTTAGGCCCTCCAATAATAGGAGCTAGGCGACTTAGGCCCTCTGAACGATAGGAGGTGTGCGACCTAAACCCTCCGAGCAATAGGAAGTTTTTAAATAGTGGGGTCACGTTCACCCGTTCGGGTCACGTTCACCCATTCGGGGAGTTCCATCTCCTATTGGCGATGCGTACGAACGATAGGAGCCGGACGAGTTAGACTCTCTAATGATAGGAGCTGGGCGACTTAGGCCTTCCGAACGATAGAAGTTAGGCAACTTAGGCCCTCTGAACGATAGGAAGTTTTTAAATAGTGGGGCTGCGTCCACCCGTCCGGGGAGTTCCATCCCCTATTGACGACGCGTACGAACGATAGGAACTGGGCGACTTAGACCCTCCGAACAATAGGAATTGGGCGACTTAGACTCTCCGAGCGATAGGAAGTTTTTTAAATAGTGGGGTCGCGTCCACCCGTCCGAGGAGTTCCATCCCCTATTGACGACGCATACGAACGATAGGACCTGGGCGACTTAGACCCTCCAAACGATAGGAGCTGGGTGACTTAGGCCCTCCGAGCGATCGGAAGTTTTTAAATAGTAGAGTCGTGTCCACCGTCATGAGAGTTCCATCCCCTATTGACGACGCGTATGAACGATAGGAGACTTTAAGTTGGGGGTCGTGTGATCAGGAGTTCAGGAGAGCAGTGGTCAGGAGTACATAATGCTTGTGCTAAGAAAAGTAAAAGTAGAAGATCCGAAAATTGATATGGAGTCTGTGTTCTAACCGAATGATGTAACTCTCAGTAAATGCGAGAGGTTAGAGATCGATGCGAGAGAATAGTGTCGGGCTTTGCATTCATGAGTGTTGGCTTATTGTCGAAGGCGTTATTGCTAAGAGAATATACTGGAGTGATGTTGCAACTGCAGTAATGCAATTTCGAATAAAAAGGGAGCTAAATCTCATCCGGAGGTTAGAGCTCGTAAGTAAAAAACTGAGAGAAAGTGGATGCAGAACCCATGTGAGATGTATGATTACTAGCATAAGTTATATGTATTTGGCTGGAAGTTATATCTGAGAGAGTTCCATTGAGAGATTTCAATCGAAAGAGTGGGTCAGGTTTATCCGTCGGGGAGATACATCCCTAGCGATAAACTCTATTCGGGAGGACTTATTTGAAAATTTCCGTTCAAAAAAATGGGCTATGTTTGTCCGTTTGAGAAGATATATCTCTAACAATAGACTTCGTTCAGGATGACTCGTTCAATAGACTGGGCGATATTTATCCATTCAGGGAGGTACTGACGGGTCGACAAGTTGAGTAGTCGGGGGATCGGGAGATTGAGATATTGAGAGGTCTGAGCGACCGAGAGATTAAGACATAGAGAGGTCAACAAATCGAGTAATCAGCAGATTAGATGATCAGAAGGTTGCGAAACTGATAGGTCGATAGATCTATTGAGCGAGTAACTGAGATATCGATAGATCAAACGATTAGGAGACTAATAAGTTGAATGATGGAGAAATCAACCGGTCAAGAGACCAACAGGTCGAACGATTCAAATAGTCAAGAGGTCGAGAGGTTATCAAGAGATTGAGAGGCCGACAGGCCGAATGATGGAGAGATCGACAGGTCGAAGGGTCGAACGATCCGGAGGCTAGGAGACCAACAAGAGATTAAGAGGCCAACAGGCCGAACGATAGAGAGACTGACGGGTCAAAAAATCAAATGATCCGGGAGTCAAGAGGCTGACAAGAGATTGAGAGACTGACGGGCCAAACGATGGAGAGACCAACAGGTTGAAAAATCGAGGGCGGCATAGACTTATTCGGGGAGATAAATTACATCGGTAGATAGGGACGACATGGTCCGTTTGGGGAGATAGATCTCATCAGTGGATCGGGGTGATATGACCCGTTCGTTCAATAATATACTCTCGTATTGATTGTTGCATAGTCAAATGAACTCAAATCGTCAAAAAGAAGTGAAGCCAGATTTAAGATTTCTACAACTGGTCACTTAGTCGTTTCCCACGGACGGCGCCAATCTGTTGGAGTCAATTTTTAATCCATAGATACATACTCTTCCAACTCGAGCGGGAAGCCGATGGCGGTGGTATTCAATGGTTCTTCACGGACAAGAAACCTGTAAAAACCCCACCGGGCTGGCTCGGCGAGGAGACTCCGATACTCAAGTTAGTATGAGTGATAAGATAAAGACTGATAGTAGTCGTAGATATCATACATCTGATCGTGTATAGAGAAAAATACGAAAGTATAGCTCTGATCGCATAATATTGAGCATGAAACCCTACCTTTGTCAGTATATGTAAACGGGTATGAAACCCCTCTATGAACGATGTGTGGAACAGAGTATGGAACTCTCATCTAAATGATATGGATTTGGGTATAGAGCCCCCTCTGAACTATGTATAGAACTGTCTCTCTTTTGTGTGTCCAAACCAAGTCCCCTTTGAGGGTTGTCTATACTCTGTATTTATAGTCTTTCCAGAGGTATAGAAAACCCTAATTTTCTTTTGTTTGAAATCTTTCAAAATGATTAGAATTGTAATTAGAGATTTCTGAAAAATTTAAACTTTTTCAAGTTTAGGAAAGTTTAGGACTTTATGAGAGTCCACGAGAATTATAATTCTGCAGAAATATGGAAAGATTTGACCCTGATGATGATTGTCTTCTTTATCGGATAACCATGCATGATTTTGAAAACCTATTAAATAGGATTCCGTCAAGTAATTTTCTTATTTTTATTAAAATATTCCAGCAATATCAAGTTTACTTTTATAAAAATAACAATATATGCTTAAAAAAAAATCGATGAGTATGATTAATGCATCATAGAGATGGGTTTGCCTTTAAACTTCCATTTGTGCTTCTGCAATTCATGTACTAGAGCTATGGTGGCACAACCTTTCTTTGGGGCACGTGAACTCATGGCACATATAATATTTACTATATATCAACTTTTAATGTTTGTCTGTTTATGGTCGTGCTTCTAGTTGTCACAAGTGCTCTAGACAATTTGCCCAAATTCTCATATAAATGACTCACTACCACACTCATATCGTAAACCTATCAAGAAGTTCTTGTAACAACATGCCCACCCGAAGAGGACTATAACATAAAATTCCTCCAATCATCACAAGTGATCATGTTGCACCATAAGGATAGACCATCACATATAATATTTATGCATGTTAAACCAAGTACTCTACGATTCATTCTTCCCTATTTTCATATGGTAGCCTCATGGGTGATTCATTTTCCTTTGGGTATGTTTCTTCCCCCTTGATGACATCCGGATCTCACTCTATAGTGTTTTTTCACATATTTTGATCCGCAATACTTTCATTGAATCTTCAATGATTAGTTGCATAACAATGACAATATAAATTTCAACAGTAATGTCATGGTGCTACAATTGAAATATGACTTCCTTACTCTTTTTCATATCAATCTGGATTCGTCCTAGTATAAAAACCTACAATGTCATCTTATGAACATTATGCTCCCAATTGTGACTTCCAAATGTAAATTTCACCACCCGGTTTCTGAAGTTTCACTTTGATTAATCCAGGTCGAACCGTTGAAATCCCTCGAGGGGGTAGAGCTCTCCCCAGCACATTTGCTCCATCTGAGACTTAAAGTCGAACCACTTGGATGGAGTCTAGTGACTTACCCACTAGACCAATATGTGTTGGGTTAAACCACATAATATCAACCCCTAGTTGTTTCATATATTATTTGTTTATATTTGCCTCTATCAAGGATCCTTTTCTTCCTTCATATAATCTCCAAATTGAGATTATGTCTATCAAGATATGTTTGATTATCTCATCAAGGTAATACCTTTCAAAGCACTACAGGATCATATCATTAATTTTACATAAATATTTCTCCTTGAATAATAGTTGAGATTAGAGGTGCACAATATTTGATTAAAACCAATAAAAAAAACATTTTTTCAAACCACTTTTTATATTCCGGGTGATTTATTCAGATTTAGATTTGATTTTGGGTATAACCAAAATTTAATTTGATTTATTTTGTCGATCATTGATTTTAACAAATTTTATTTTAATCAAATCGAATTAACTGAATTACTTAATATATATATATATATATATATATATATATATATATATATATATAAAAGATCCAATGGTCAATGTGTGATTTGTGTATTCGATTAAAATGACATTGCAAACAGAAAGTATAAGTCATAGTTACATCATAAAGTAAGTAATTCATAGCTTATTGATGAAGATGAACACCTCATCAAGGTGTAGGCTATAGTTTGCGAGTTTTCTAAGATAATTTTCCTTGGTCAATGGACACGATTTAGGTTCGGATAGGTTTCAAACTCAACAGTAATTAATGCAGGTGGCTAACACTTGAGAGATCTACAAAGTAATTTCATAAATTGTACTATGAATAAAAATTAGTACTCTATAATTGTATGTAATTTATATATTCTTAATCTTGAGTGTAAGTGGATGAATGTATGAAAACATGGTTGTATACTTTGATATATTATAAATGAAATTTTTTATGGGTAAAAAATTTCATACATTAAGTATTCGGGATTGATTAGTTAGCACACGATACATAATAGATAATCTATGTCGACTGTGTCGAAAATCGCCCTCTTGAGTCATTCTAATTGATTATTTGGAAAATAAATTCAATGATATGATGTGTATCATATCAAATATTATTAAAATATATCTAGTTTTATTGGAAATATAAATTAAATATTCTAGATATCTTATATTATTGAAAATAGATTCAAAATATTAAATAATTGAGGAGAAGATAGTAAATTTAATTATATATTTTGTATGACCTCAATTAAAGACATAGGGGTAATATATAGGAATAAAAAGAGGTCAATAACAAAATAATAGATGTTTATCTATTGATTCGTATTTATTTTGAAAGGTAGGTCTAATTATTCAATGGAATTAATTAGAGTTAAAATAATTTTAACATATCTATTGAATTAACAGACTACATTATAATTATTTTGGAAGCAAATGAAATATGTTCTAGATCCCTTTTCTATCCTAAAAACGCAATTGGTATTTTATTTACCATTCATATGGAATTATCTTTGTTCAAGTTAGTGGAAATGATGAAATTACTTACGCTTAATTGATCCAATGGTTAGACACTAATTCTTTTTAAACAAGATTTCATATTTAAGTTTTGTATATGGAGAAAACAAACACATGGAGAGTTTTGCACCTTTATGGTATAGTTTGATTCAAACCAGATTAGTGGTTTATACAAAAGAAAGAAACATAGAGATAGAGTAGTTTAGGGTTGAATTGTAGTTTTTATTTTTTTTAAATATAGAGCAGTCAAAAATTTTAGAAACTTATTATTCTGATCTGTAATTTGGAAAACATGTCTGTGGTGTTTTATAATTCTCAAAATTATTTATCCTATTTTATAATTTCAAAAAGTATGATGACTAATTTTATAATTTTGAAAAGTACATATTCTAGGGTTTTATTTTTTATTTTAAAATTTTTAATTAACTCTCTCTCTCTCTCTCTCTCTCTCTCTCTCTCTCTCTCTCTCTCTCTATGTTTGTTAAGTCTTCAACAATTAAATACTTTGATTTGGAGACTCTCTACATACTGAGAATCAAAGTATGTCCACCCAGAGATCAAATTGAAGTTTGAGTTTGGGTTTAGAGGAGAAAATTTAGGTGTGAGATCATCAATGTAGGTATACATTCATAAATTTTTCACAGATTTGAGCTTAGTGACGTTTGCTTTATTTGTTATGCATTTTATTTTCAAAAATCATATTTTATAATATCATTTTTTATTCAATTTAGTTTATTCCACTGCGTGTTATGATGTTATGATTGAAGTAGATACAATCATTTAATGTTAGATCTAACATCATTATCACTCATCATTTTTGGTTTGGCCTTCAGAACTGTTGGAGGTGGGTAGAAACTCCACAGATACCGACTCATTTGACTCGAACGGGTACTCCGAAAGATTAAGTGAAACATGCAAAAGAGTGTTGGAGGGTGCTTCAAATAGGGGTGACTCTAACATTCAAGTCAGAAAGAGTAGTTTTCGTAAAAGATAAAACAGACTGATTCAAAGAGAGAGAGAGAGAGCTAAGTATTAGAGGCCTATGATTTATGTGTCGAGTATATGATTCCGAGAGAGTGTACCTAGTAAATAGCATGCAAAGTGTCTTCCCTATGAGTCGTGTGCCTTGGGAATATTATAACCCTAGTTTCCTTGTGAGAATATCCAGAGATCTTGGGACTCAATAGTCAGATATTCTTAAGAGATTTAGGATCTTTATCACTTAAAAAATTCAACGAGTTAAGGAGATTCTTTCCTTATCGATTTGATTTTGCAAGATCCCCTTCCTTATCTAAGAAGCACACTTCATGGCTAAGTGGGAAATAAACTTTTATACAAATTTTAATTAAATATTACCTTAAATCAATGAAGGTAAACTTTGTGAAGACGATCAGCTTCCTGTGAAGGCTACCGATTAGGTAGCAAAAAGGGAAGTATCAATCATGAGTTTATCAAAGGTCGATGAGGACTGCAGACCGACTAGGTTGTTATGGATAGCAGGCTTGCAAAACTCTAGGCGTCACCATAATAGGCCTTTGAGTTGTGTCCCATCATTTGCCCCCACTCCTTGTGTCATTTCGAAGAATACATCGCAAGGAGTAATTTAAGAGGTTGGTACCTAGAACGTCACGAGAGCATTAAGGCATTAAACTCTCAAATGAATGACCCCAGAATAAAGGTTTCGTGGAAAGTTGGAGAGATTAAAACCCTTTATTTATTGCACATGTTTCTCATTGTACTGTTCCATCTGCCTAAGGTTGTGAAGATCATGTCTTCTAGGCTACAAATAGGAATTGCATGGCTCAACACTAACTCAAAGAAATTTTGTGAGATTCTATGAGTTCTCTTGTTGGTAATCTACTTTCCTGATAGATTTTTTGGTGATGGGTTTTGAGCCGCAAGGCTCGATAGCATAAGATTTTTCTATCGATACGAGACTCCGTCAAAAATGGGACTGCTAATGCGAGGTTCTTGTTATGTTGTTCATTATTCGATTGTCGTGGTAAAATCTTTCATGGCTCTTATCAGAGTTCTTAACCTCAGAGGGGGGATTTACCTGGTAAGTCCTTACTCTGGGTTGAGTTTGTCGTCTGACTCATGTTTTCTCAGGTCAGACGATATGAAGAGTTGGGAGGTGGTGAATGGCAGAGGGTTTGAAACCTAATGCATTCTCATTTTTTTTTTTTTTTGCCATCTCCCACCTACTCGAATTCCTTACCGGCTTTTGCCAAGGGTCTTCAATCTTTGTCTTCTATAATTTCATCAATTGGCAATGGCTCTATGGTCTTCTGTTCGGGAACAATGCTATAGATCTTTTATGTATTTCTTTTGATGTAATTCGGTCCGACTTAAGGACTTGTAAACCATGTCAATCTATGTATTCTGATATGTATTCATTATATGGAAATAAAAGAAGAGTTTCATTTTACTTACTTGTTGATCTTTATTTTTCGCTAAATTTCTACTGATAGAGACTGAGTGCCTGAATAAGTGATGCAATCGACGAGATGATCATTTGGTAGGCTAGTCGGGGGTGTGTTGTTTTTCTTCAAATTACCTTGTTCTACTGGTCCAATCGAGAGCTATTCGCAAGCAAAGGTATTCTATAGTGTCTTGATGAAGTTACCGATCACCCGAAAAGGCAAATCTTCAGCTATCGTTCATATACTAGAGTGAGTCATGCTCGTTTGCCGAAGGAAATACTTTCTTGTTTGTGTGCTCATCCTATAGGATGGGTTGCACCCAACTGGGAGATAGCATCCCTTATTATTAATATGATATGATTAGTAGGACACTCAATAGAGAGTTCAATCGATAGAATGGGTCGTATCCTCTTGATTGGGGGATATATCCCTTGCCACGTTTGTTAGGGATCAACCAATAGGATGGTCATGCCTATCCAATTAGGAGTTATTTTCCTTTTTGATGATATGTTACATTCGCTAGGAATCAACCGATAGGATGGGTCGTGCCTACACAATTGGGAGTTATTTCCCTTATTGACAACACGTTACGTTCATTCAGAATCAACCGATAGGATGGGCCGTAACTAATTTGACTGAGAGTTACTTCCCTTATTGATGACATGTTACGTTCACTAAAAATCAACCAATAGGATGAGTCATACTTACCTAACTGGGGGTTATTTCCCTTATTGACAACACGTTACGTTTGTTAGGAATCAACCGATAAGATGGGTCGTGCCTACCCAACTGGGGGTTATTTCCCTTATTGACGATACATTACGTTCATTAGGAATCAACCAATAGGATGGGTCCTGCCTACCCGACTGGAAGTTATATCCCTTATCATCGACACGCTACGTTCATTAAGAATCAACCGATAGGTAAGCAACAGAGCGAGATAAAAGAGCACAAAGATCTTACTCGGTAGGAGACTCTTCTATTCAAAGGAGGTAATAAGACTTACTGATAGTAAATGCATAGGTTTTTTGAATTTCAAGTCCTGAGAACAGTCTAGCCATTTAGATTATTAAGATGGCAAGTTGCTAGGTAGATTATGGAGCGTATTTGATAAGGATCTTTCTAGTTAGGTGCAAGCTTTCCCCCTAGTTGGGGTTGATCGGTAGCCTCCACTTTCCTTAGGACTAGATCGCCCGCCCTAAACATTCTACTTTTAACCTATTTGTTGTAATATTGAGCCATTTGCTATTGATACGCGACCATCTAAGCGGATATGAATTCTCGTAACTCTGGAAGCAGATTTAATCATTCTCGTAAGACAAATTCGTTTTGTGCCATGTGGTATTGGTCTACTAGAGTGAGTGAATTCAAATTTCTATAGGAATAATAGCTTTACATCCATAAGTCAAACTGGACAGTGTTTCGTCGGTTGCCCGTCGGGGTGTGGTACGGTATGCCCAAAGGATACTATAGAGTTCATCTACCCATCGCCCCTTAGCCTCATCCAATGTTATTCTCAACCCTTGCAAAATCAATCTGTTCGTTATCTCAACAAATTTGTTAGTTTGCGAATGGGCAACCGATGTAAATCAGTGTTGAATTTTCAGTTTGTTACAGAACTCTCGGAAGCTTTTATTGTCAAACTACTTTCTGTTATCAATGATGAGGATGTGGGGTATACTGAATCTAGTGACAATATGGGTCCAGATGAATGATTGAGCCTTTGCAACCATTATCTAAGCCAGTGGTTCGGTCTCCACCCACTTGGTGAAAAAATCAATAGCTACTATAAGGAACTTTCACTGCTCGGTGGTTGGTGGGAACAGTCCAAGTATATCTATCCTCCATTGAGTGAATGGCCAAGGACTCCCTATAAGACTGAACTTAATAGAAGGTAATCAGGGTACCAAAGAGAAATGTTGGCACTTGTTGCATCTCTTAACGTAGTTATCAGAGTTAACCTTCATGGTCGGTCAGTAGTACCCTTAACGTAGGGCCTTGTAAACTAGATTTTGAGCGCCCAAGTGATTGTCGTATATCTCCAGAGGACATAATCTCCTTTCTCGGGGTTAGGCATCTCAAATATGGGTGAGTAAAGGATTTTCGATACAGATCCCCGTTAATGACTGCGTAATGAGCGGTCTTTCACTTCAACTTTGCTGCTTCTGACGATGAGTCCAGCAATTGGTTATGCTTCAGATAAGTTTCTATGGGATCCTTCCGGCTCGAGGGCTAATTTACTATAAGGAGTCTCTCGAGCTTATTGATAATAGGACACGGTAGGCTCTCGATGTAGACCGTTCGGCTAGTAGCAATCGAATCTGATCAGGTCAACTTGGAGAACGTATCGGTTCGTGCAATCTCTGATCGAGAAATTTGTTATACGTCCACTTTGTCCAGTTTACTCATTGTTTCACGTAATTTGTTCAAGTAGTTGGCCATTGTCGGATCCTTAATTTCATAGACCCCCTTGATTTGTTTGACAACTAATTGGCTATCGGTAAATACTCGAATGCTTCAGGCCCCTAGGGATATTGCGATTTGTAGTCCCATCAAAAGAGTTTTGTACTCGGCTGGATTATTAGTAGCTCTGAAATCGAAAAGAATGGGATACTCCACTTTAAAACCATTAAGGCCCATCGGTATGAGTCCAGCACCACTCCTTGAGGAGTTTGATGACCCATCGATGTGTAGCATCCAATCTGGTAATGACCATTCTTCTCGGTGACCGATAGACTCAGGCTTAACTAGAACCAAAAGGCTACATTTGAGGATAAAGTCCGTCAAGGCTTGGCCTTTGAACGTAGGTCTCGATTGGTATTGGATGTCAAATTCAGCCAACTTTACACTCCTTTTGATGAGACGACCGGAGGTGTCCCTTTTCTAAAGGATTTGCTTTAGTGGTTAATCGGTGAATTCCACGATAGTGTAGACTTAGAAGTACAGCCGAAGGCACCTCACCGAGACAACCAGGGCGTAAGCTATCTTTTCTATGGGCTCATAGTTGACCTCGGATTCCTAAAGTATTTGGCTTATGTTGTAGTCTAGTTTGTGGACAGTAGATTCATATTTCACAAGAACAGAGCAAAACACTCTGTTAGAGATAGAGAGATAGAGGTATAGTTTCTCACCAGGGATGGGACGAGAGAGCAACAAAGGTGACATGAGATATTTCTAGAGTTGCTCGAAGGCTGTTTGGCATTTGGATGTCCAAGTGAACTTTTGGGATTTCTTTAGAGCTTCAAAAAAGGGTTTGTACTTTTCTCCCACCTTCAACATGAATCGGTTTAGGGCTGATATTCCACCTGTGAGGCATTATACCTCCTTCACCGTCTGTAGCAGTGACGTATCTACAATGGCCTGTACTTTTTTAGGGTTTGCCTCGATTCCTTGACTAGTGATCACAAAGCCCAAGACTTCCCAGATACAATTCCAAAAGTGCACTTTGTCAAATTCAACCGCATGTTGTAATGCTCTAATGTTTGAAAAGTTTGTTTGAGATCCAAAACATGAGCCTCCAGGCTGGTGCTCTTGATGAGCATATCATCAACGTATGCCTCTATGTTTCTACCAAGTTGGTCATTGAAGACCTTATTGATCAATCATTGGAAGGTTACTCTAGCATTTTTCAAGCCAAACGGCTTGACCCGATAATAGTATATGCTGAACTCGATGATAAAGCTCGTCTTCTCCTCATCTTCTGATGCCATACGTATTTGATTATATTTAAAATAGGCATCTATGAAACTTAAGAGTTGGTGACCCGAGGAGTTGTCTACCAATTTGTTAATGTTAGGGAGCGGCTAGCTGTCTTTTGGACATGCCTTGTTAAGGTCCATAAAATCCACACATATCATCTACTTGTCGCTAGCTTTTTTTTCCAGGACCACGTTAGTTAACCACTTAGGTTATTTAACTTCGCAGATGAATTCGACTGTTAAGAGATTCTGGACTTCCTCTTGCATGACACGTTGACGTTTTAGAGTGAATACCTTCTTCTTTGGTTTAACCGGCTTGTGTCAAGCATTAACTGTCAACTTGTGGACTATAATTGAAGAGTAAATACCTTGCATATTTTCGAGGGACCAAGCAAAGACTTTAGAATGCTGTCGTGGGCAATCGACAATCGCCTCCCACAGGTGTGCTAGCTAATTTGCACCAATTCGAACGTTTTGGCCAGGGTCATTAGTTAGAGGGATCTCAATTACTTCCTCTGTAGGCTCTGGCTTGATTGTTTGTTTGGTATCATCCCTGAATTCTAGGGTATCAATGGGGAAGTTGTCTCAATCACCTTCAACTATAGGAAGAGTATGAGGGTCGAGGTCGCTACAAAGAGTAGCAATCCCCTATGGAGTTCTAAACTTGATTTTCATATATTTTGTACTAGGTAGCACCTCTAGTTCATCCAGACTAAGGCAGCCTAGAATGGCATTGTAGGGAGAGAATAATTTCACTACATGGAAAGCAACCTTGAAGACCGCATGATTGGGAGCATTCTCAGGGTCACAATGAGGGGAATGACACCTTCTGGGTATATACACTCATCCAAGAGTCTCTTTAGAGACCCAGTAGGTGGTTGAAGATAAGTTAAAAACCTTCTTATCAATTTGATTTTGAAAGGTTCCCTTCCTTATCCATGAAGCACTAAACTTGTATATAAATCTTAATTAAATATTATCTTAAATCGATAAGGCTAGTCTTTGTGAAGACAATCAGCTTCCTGTGAAGGCTGCCGATTAGGTAACAAAAAGGGAAATATCAATCATGAGTTTACCAAAGGCTGATGAGGACTGCAGACCGATTAGGTTGTTATGGATTGCGGACTTGCAAAACTGTGGGTGTCCGTAATAGGCCTTTGAGTTGTGTCCCATCAAGAACCTTCAAGACTTTTGTTAATTCTCATTAAAAAAGAAAATCCTTGTCCCTTCTCTATAGCACTTAAAACATTTTTGGTCTATCAAACTTCTCAACCATGAAATTTGAAGAAATATTTTGTTTATTAAATTTCTTTAACAATCGAATCTAGCTCTATTATCATTTGTTAGGAATAAACCTAAAAAAATACTAAAAAAATAAATAAATAACAAACATAACAACCACAACCAAATCAAAAGTAAATAAAGAGAGATAATTGTTTTAGCTGTTCGCCACCGTTTTCATACATTCACTAGAGATCCAAATTCTTTTATTATAAGAATAAATCAATACAATTAGTAATGTTGAGTTTCAGAACCCATCAAAATCCAATTACCCCTTATACCCCCTCTCCTAGATCTCAAGGAATTATATATACCCTTTAGAACAATTAGAGAAAATTCCCATCACCATTTACGTTAGGCATCCTCTCTATTTTTTGTGCCTAATAGGGTTGTTATTTTCCTAAATAAAATATAATTTTAAATAGGAAATATATTATTGCTCATACAAGAAAACTTGAAAACTTTCTATTGTTTAAAATATGAGCTAACACTCATATTTTTTAGTGCATTATCAAAACATATGCATAAGAAAGTTTGACACATGATTAATTCATCTAATAAAATATTTTCCAATATCAACTCTATACATATGTAAACTATAGTAATATTTTAATAATATGAATAAATTTTAAAGAAAATATGATTTATAAAAATGAATCATAGTAAAATTTCATGAGCAAGAAAATAAAGAATTATTATTCATGAACCGTGTTAAAGTTATTGAAGAAAATAGATAATAATTTAAATAAAATATACAATTAATATTTTTCTAGTAAACCGAACAAACGTAGTCAACAATATTACAAACCTTTCCAAAATAATAGAAGAATAGAAAAAAGTAATATAATTTTACATTCTAGAAATTATTTTTCAAATACTTAGTAGAGAGAGAATTATATACAGATATAATTATTGCATATGGAGTAATAGTAATGTATATATACAGAGAGTTAAAGATTTTAATATATAAAATAAAGTCTAATATTTATTTACAAAAACAATATGCTAGTTAATATTTTAAAACTTAAAGAATTAAGTAATTTAAAATATAACTCCTCTATACATAGTTGGTAAACATATAAATAAGAAATTTTATAATTAAATATATTTATTATAAAAACTATAATATTATCCCAACTTATATTTATTTAATGAAAATCATCACTAAATAACTTTTCCTTTTTTCAGAATATTTCAAAAAACTCATCCCACCAATCAATACAGACACCTTTCCCACCCTTCACTTACAAGACAAGTTTGGATTTGAATCCACAGAAAAAAATAAAAAGAAATCTTAAAACAACACTTGCCGTAAAGAAATTTAAGAAATAACCTAAACACTCGACCAATACTGTTTACAGGTTTGTTGAATATTCAACACTCGACTAATATTGTTCATATTGAAGGTTGGTTCAATATTCAACAGTTAAAGAACACTGTTGGTCGAATGTTTAATATTCGACCAATCTATCAAAAAATTTATCAAGTATTTAACACTTGACTAATTTAGGTTATTTTTTAAATTTCTTTGCCACAGGATTGTTTTAAAAAGTTTTCTTTTTTAGTCAAATCCGAATTTGACTACTTCAATTATCTCTTCCTCCATCTTTTTTCTCTCCTCCTCCCCTCTCCTTTTTTCTATAACTCACGGGCCTCTCTTCCTCTAAGGGGAAAAGAGAAAGAAAAAGATAGGGGAAAAAAAAGGTTGAAACTATTATCAAGGATAATGAATTTAGAGTACAAGGCAGAACTATACCGGCAATGTCACCTTCATCACCGGTCAAATTAAACAAGTTAAAAAATAATTCTCAAGCAACTTTTAAATAAAAATTAATTTATTTTTTAACCTTATAATTATGATTTCTTCAAAATACCCACCAAAGGAATAAAGTGACCCGACTAGATTTTTTATTAAAAAAATATATTTTTGGTAAAAACTACCATTTCAAAGGAGTGATTTTTTTTTTCTTTTATCCTGAATGTAACTTAAATATTAAATAATAATTTTAATAAACACATCGCAAATGATTATAGCCTTTGGAGTCATTTTGGGGGAAAGAAATTGAAATTAAGACCATTTGTGGTTTTTAAAACAAAAATCTGACGGCCATCATTGAGCTGATTAGATCGGAGCGTCTAGAGGAGCCTGTTTTAGTATATTAACGGGCCAGATTAGGAGCGCGTCTCCAACGTCTAACTTTTTCCTCAACGGTCAGAAAAATTGAAACGCACTCTCATATATTTCTAGAATGGAAAATTGTGACATCCCTATTCAGAATTATTCCCTACCCTTCCCTTCTCTCTCTCTCTCTCTCTAGATCTGGAAAAAGGAAGCCTTTTAAGGAAAAATGAGTGCTCTAAAATACCCAGATAGCATGAATGCAGATCTCCAAATATGGAACAATGCAACGTTTGACTGTGGAGATTGTGAAGACCCTCTTGCCATTTGTGACTCTTGGCCTAATCCCAAACCCAATTTCGTGAATCTCTCTGTGTCTGGCTCTGTTGAATCAAATTCAAATTCAAGCAAAGAGAATCAAAGTCCTGCAAAGAAAATCCTCATGTCTGCAACGCCAATCAAGCCTCTTCAACCTAGGAACTCTTCTCGGGTCTCTCAAGAAAAGCCAATCAAACCTCTTTACCTGAAGAATTCCACTGAAAGGGAAACTCGAGATGTGAAGAAGATCGATGCTGAGATTGCAGAGATCGAAGAGGAGATCAGTCGATTGTCTTCAAAACTGGAGGCTTTGAGGCTTGAAAAAGCTGAGAAGAGTTTGAAGTCCATTGAGAGGCGTGGAAGAATTGTGCCTGCAAAATTCTTAGAGCCAAAACAGAGTATCAAGAATAGAGATGCTCTGAAACAGAGTGAAGAGTCCCTGTCTTTGAGTGCCAAAACCAAAGTGGAGAGAAGGGGTGTTAGTCTTGGACCTGTGGAGATCTTTTCAGGAACGCGATCTCGGATTCTGGGTAAGCAAGAAATTACCCCAATTGGGCCAATTAAGGATCGCAGAAAATCTTGCTTTTGTAAATTGCAGGACATTGATGAAGAAGTGAATAAAAAGATAGGTAAATGCTTGACTGTCAGTCCAAAATCCCGAAAAAATCTTGCCAAGATTCAAGCCCCAATGCATGCCGCAACAACAACCGTCTCAAAGAAGAGTCTGAAGAAAGAAGATGCTGTGATTTCTTCAATTCAGCCCAAGAAACTCTTCAGAGACGCAGAAAAATTAGTTCTTGCTAAAAAACCAATCAAACCCGGAAGAATTGTTGCTAGTAGATACAATCAGCTCCCAATTAAATCTTCAACAGGGAAATCTGCAAAAAATAGTGATTGCAGAAAGAGGTCTTTACCGGAAAATGAAGATGATGAGAAATTATGCGACAAGAAAAGAGCTTCGCTGGCTGCAAAATCTAGGGTAATTTTTTCAGAATTGGAACAGAATCCAGTAGGCCAAAACGAAGAGCAGAAAAAGGGGGAAATACCATGTGGAGTTTTTGAGTTGAAGAGTTTGGTGGAGGAATCTCCAATGTCCATTTCCAGGATGCCGGATTTGCTTCCGAAGATCAGGACCATCCGATGTGAGGCAGATAGTCCAAGGGATTCAGGAAGGGCTAAAAGGGTAGCTGAATTGGTTGGAAGGAAATCAATTTTTGGTGCTGTTGATGAGGAGGAGGGTGAGAGTTCAGTCTGTCAGGCTTTGGAATTTGCAGAAGATCAAGTGAGTCAAGAATGAGGATGAGGATCTTTCTCATCCATTGCATATCAATTTCTTTTTTTATTAGTATTTTTTAATTTTTGAATGTGCATGATTCACATCCCATAATGCTTGTTATGGGTATTGTTGAGTGCTTTGCTTCTGGTTGTAGTTCCAACTTTTAGTATACTCTCTCTCTCTCTCTCTCTCTCTCCGTTGGAATGTTTTAATCATAGAAGCTATGATTGATCTTATAAGGATGAACTTTTAGTTTTTATTGATATTGTCTATTGTAGCATGGAAAAGAGTGAGCTTGTTAATCTATGGACTTGTTCAATGATAGTTTATATGCTTGAATTTATAATGCTCCTTTGTGTAATTTATGGGACCATGACATTTATGCCCATGACCTTTACCTTCTTGTGCAGACTCCTTTAATTGTTTCTCTTAGCATTTGTTAGATTGTTGCCTCAGTGTATGATTATATCAGTCATCCATCTCTATTTGAGGATCATGGGGTAAGAATAGACCAATCGTCTGTCCTGCACATCTAAAGCGGCTATACCAGCTTCGTAGAGGAGGGTCCTCAGCCATCACCCTCAATCTTATAATTTAATATTACTTTTTCAAGTTATTCAATTTCGAACGAATCATTAACCACATTATTATTTAATTCTTGCACTTGGCCTAGCAACAAAAAATTACAAAACAAGAATTTTGTAAGATTTCTGATATTAGGAGTTATATTTAAGAGTCTCTGAAATAGACAAGCTACATAAATAAGACTAACAGCACAGATCTTTGCAATGTGATTGTTATCAAATAAGACTTTCTGAAAAGTTATATAAATTTGATACACACGTACATCCAAAAAAAGAAGTGCAAAGGCAATCTTCATCCTCACAGCATCACCCACGCCAAAATCAGGTTAACAGTATCTCATTTTTTAGATTGATGACATCCATCTCCAACCAGTTAGAGACTAAAGATGGGAGTCTCAAGGGTTAACTGAGTTGAGCATCAAGACAGGTATATTGAGCAGTATCGTTATACAACAAACAAAATAAATAGGAGTCCCAAACTAGGATTGCCAAAAAAATACCATATGATGTTTTTCTCGCTCGAATTAAGCCAAATGTGATTTTAGCTATCTTATGTCTGGAGCATAAAACACAACTCTTGTATGCAATAGACAACCTTGAACTGTTAACTTCAACTTCTCTACAATGTACTTGCAGCAACTTTACACCTCCAAGGGAGGAGTGACGCTGATAATTATGCTACGCATCATGACAGGCCCATGAAGAAACATAAGACCTAATAAGTTCTGAACAGACAAACCATGCTACAAGGCTCATATGGACGTGGCATCGATCGTCAGCAGCACCGTCCCAATGGAGCTTGAATACTGGCCAAACTGCAAAAGAAAACATTGTAGGCAAGATGATAGTCCAAAATGACGTGAGAATGGATCAGTAAATCACGAAGCTGTTTTCAACCAAGGAAGGTACAACAACCTATCGAAAAATAAAATAAAATAAATTTAGAAAATATAAGTCCCAAAGTGTAATTAATTGGCAAGAGTATCATTTTAGTCCAAACACGGCAATCAGTACATCAAGCTTATCCTCATTGGTGACAACGAAATGCACAATAAAACGAGCAATCAGTATTGAGAATTTGAAACATCAAATCTCTACCATAACATTATTAGGCATTACGAAAATGCATCTAAAGTTGGTCATAATTGAAAAGGAATAACAGGTTTGTATTAACTTTGTCCCAACTCTGTCCCAATTTTTAAGGACAAAGGTGTCAAAATATAGTACCACAACAACAACAATTTAGGCCTTCTATCCCAAAATTTAGGGTCGGCCATATGAGAGATCCAAAAAAAAAAAAAACGATCGATTTAGTTTATGCGGATTCTACTATGCCACTCATTCCTATCTTAGACCATCTTATCAACTAAGTCCATCACTATCATATATTTACGAATATATTGCATCTAAATTTTCGATAACCTACCTCTATATTTTACTAAATCTCTTATATTTAAATTTTTTACCTTCCTAACAAATACGCCCTTAAACCTTCGCTGCACATGTTCAAACCATCTCAGACGATATTCTCGCATTTTATCTACAATTGAAATGACTCAGTTTATTACGTATCTCGTCGTTTTTAATTCTATCATTTCTAATTTTGCCACATATCCACCTAAGCATTCTCATTTCAGCTACAACCATTTTTTACTCTTGTTGCTGTTTAATGATCCAACATTCTGTACCATATAATAGAACAGATCTTACTGTGATTCTATAGAATTTTTCCTTTAAATGTAATGGCATCGTGCGATCACAGAGCACTCTGGGTACCTTTCTCCATTTCATCCAACCCGCTTGAATTCTATTGTTGACATCTTCATCTATATTGCCATTATTTTGGATGATGGAACCAAGATATCTAAACCGTTCGCTTTTTGGGATTTCTCTTCCTTCTAATCTAATCGTTTCTTCATTATCCTGATGATTGTCACTAAACTTACACCTCATATACTCAGTTTTAGCTCTACTCAAATCTAAATCCTTCAGATTCTAACGTGTCCCTCCATAATTCTAATTTAGTATAGATACCCTCTCCAGTTTCAACTAAAACTATATTATCTGCGAAGAGCACACATCATGGTGTTTTATCTTAAATACCGATTGCTTTGATTTTATTGGTGGGAATTAGTTTTCTTCAAAAAGTCATGAATTGGTTTCAGTTATGTATGTTGGTGTTAGAAATTGATGATATGACTGACAGCACTGACATTAATTTTGGGCCAGAAGAAAGGAAGAACCTTGTTATTCAAACTGCAACAGCATAAATTGTTGGTTCAAGGATCAAATTACCACACTAGGATCCAAATGGCATGCAAGCTCACAAAAATATTTAAGACAAGAAAATACACAATATTGCTATGTCCTTTGAAACATCACCCTCCCAACAAAAAATTAAAAGATAAAAAATGAAGTTGAGATAACATGTAACACCAGACAAGTCCGGGTTGTGATATGCACTCTGAATGAACTATTTAAAAATTTTCGTATTTTGTAAAATTTTTAAAAAGTGGTTAATTTAAATATAAGTGTAAATTTTTGCTCCTTGAGTTGTCCAGAAACTCCACTAGATATTTGGTCGATAGACTTTAAATTTTTAAATTTCTGATCACTTGAGTCATCATTTATTTGAATGTTCGGTGTTCGGTATTTGGTGGAGTTTGACTTCTCTAAAAGAATTTACTTGTTCAATGGAGTTTTAGTGTGTAATAAACAAATTCTTTAAATCTGATTTTTCTGATCGATAGCCGATGGTGGCCATTCCTCGGTGATTTACTACCCCCTCGGTACAATGTGAAGTAGTGGTCTATCAGTGTATTGTGGAGTTAAGTTAATAGGCTGTCGGTATATGATGGAATTTGCAATCTCTCAGAGAATCTATTGTTTTATAATTTTTATATATCTATCGGTATGCCCAATTTCCCTATACTATTTGGCATACTATATTTCACTTACATATCCCTTAACGGTGAATATTTGGACCCATCGGTACATATATGTTCCTTTTACTATCGGTGCATTCACTACACTCATGATATTTATTTGAGAAACCCTCATCGGTACTTATCCTAAGTGAACACCATTTTCGTATACCCGTCGGTGCTTAATATAGAACTTGTGCACCCTTCGGTATTTGCCAAACTTCCATATGCCATTTAGCATTGAACAGTGGTTCCATTTTCAAACCCCTATCGGTTACATGTAGCCGATGAACTTATATTTAGCATCGAACACCATTTTCGTATGCCCATTGGTGTTTAATATAGAATTTGCGCACCCTTCAGTACTTGCCAAACTTCCACATGCCATTTAGCATCGAACAGTGGTTCCATTTTCAAACCCTTATCGGTTACATGTAGCCGATGAACTCACTTGTCGGCACTACCTTTCAATTTCCACTCTTTGTTCAGTCACCCTTGAATTCAGCAAATTTATTTGCTTTTTAATTTTTCTTGTCGGTCTTGCCTTAGCAATGCACCTCGGTAATGTCATTAACCCTTCAATTTATTGCTGTAGGTCAACCCTCCATTTTTGCTGGTCGGTCATGCTCATGTTTGAATAGCAAATTCCTCATATTCTTGTCGGTACTTATACATATGAAGAATTGAACCCATGCCTGTCAAGTGTTGCCTTCGGTTTCTCCCATCCACTTGCTGCCTTCGGTCATCCTTCCACACATGCATGATTCAACTTTAAATTTGCCATAACATGTCTTCATGAGGAATTGAACCACCAAGTCACCCAAAAAACATAATATCACCATGCCACTTGAATCCTCTTATTACATATTCCACAATTTTTATTATAACCTATATTTTGGAATATCCCAAATTTTAACGATTCTAGTTTAGCTTCTACAGATTTGTACTCATCACTTCCAATTCTCCTGCCCGTCACCTATCACATTTTCTGTACCAGGCAAAACCACAAACACTTAAACTTATTGGGTTGACTTTCCCAACGACTCAATTGAACACAATGGGCGTAAGTGCAAATTTGAAATGGAAAAGGACTACTTGGTAAATATTTAAAATGAGTTAGAAATAAAAGGAGAAATGGAGATTGAAACTTTAAAAGGTTCACGAAATCCAAACTTCACCTTTCGCTCTCTCTAAACCATTCTCCTATTTTCTCCTAAAAACCCAATTAATCCACAAATAAAACTCAAATCCAAGGCTCCAAACTATTCATCTAATGTCCCAAAAATTAAATTCTAGCCTTGAGATTGGAAGACCCTAAGAACCCAGAGCTGTCAAAAAGGGGAAAGATTTAAGGGATTGGTATAACCCAAACGGGAAGGGTTATTTGAAGACAAAGATCAAGGTATTATTATCTTTCCACCCCAAACTTTCGTTTTCTTACCTAGTTGTTCACTTGGCTTTGGAGAATATTTAGTTACCGTAAGTGAGAGAAAACTGGGATTTGAATGTTAGGGTTTTGGGATTAACTTGAAAATAAATATTGATAATTTTTATTACTTGATAATGACCTTTAGGAGCTGGACGAGCTGATCGTGGCAAAGCTATTGCTGTTGAGGAATCTGAGAGTGGCTACCCTCCGTGTCACTATGAGTGGACGGACTGTTGTGCTTTAAATGAAAAAGTGATTTTTATAAATTCCTTTATAAATGATTTTTAAATGATTTTTCTATAACTATTTATGTTTGTGGGGTGTCTCCAAAATGTGAATTCGGATTATGCATGCAGCCACTGAGTTTGTGAATAAATATGTTGCATTTGTTGCTGAGATTTGCATTCATGATTATTGTGATATGGTTTGGTAATCATTTATTGAAATTATGGCACATTAGAAAATATTTGGATATTTATAAGATAATGGTGCTGGTGATAGTAAATGACTACAATCATTTCCCCACGAGATGACCCAACGGGATGACGTGGTCATGGGTTAATTTGGCAAGGGATGATAGATGTGGTCTCCTACGCCCCCGTCATACTATTCGGATAACACCCTGATGAGATATGAATCAACACCAAGGAAAGGGGAGTTAGTGTTATGAAATAGAATGATTAAAAACCCCTGATGGGCTTTCGCCCAAGTTCGGTCAAACTTTGGGCGAAAGTGTTCTTTAGAGGGACCCCATGATTTTTGAAAAGTGTGAAACTTAAGAATGCATCTATTTTATAATGAGCTGAATTGTATGATACTACCTATAAATTGATGATTTATTGGAAATTATGGTTTTAACATTTCCACACTCACCACTCATTTACTATCACAACATGTCATTGCACTCCACTCACTGAGTATTATATACTCATCCCTCATTTTTATTCTTTTCAAAGGAAATGTAGACATAGCAGTAGCCTCCCTCTAGTTAGATAGAACCGGCCGAGGAAAAGCTACCAGGACTATTTGTTGGTATTGGCTCTCCGTAGATGTGAATTCTTGAGGCTTGTAGATGGACCCATCAGAGGGCATATTTTGAAGAAAAACTTTTATTTTGGGAATTGTATTTTGAAAATCCTTTTGTATTGTGTTTATAAACATAATTTTCTTAAAACTGAACTTATATTTGATAAGTTAATTATTTAATGTGTTGGCTTCCTTCGGTTTGAAAAATCGTATTTTCATAGCCTTCCGGGATCTTGGGATACGTGATGGTGTCTGCACGTAATTCTAGATTACACGGTAGTTATCACACGCTCGGACCCAAGGGTCGGGACGTAACACAACATGCTCACTTTCCTTTATTTTGGCCAAAGGGATTGCATACACTGTCTCATAATTCCCCTTATTAAGAACAAGTCAATACGTTCCTCTAAGTTGTATATGAACTGAAAGTAAACCAATAAACTTCAAAGAAAACATACCTCCCCCACAATCTCTTCACATTTACGTGCCAACATTAGCTGTTTGGCTGCAGCTGATTCTCTTACTGAATTGATCTGAGAGGTAATAGTGTCCATCTGGCAATTAAATATGACATGAAACAAAAATATTGGTGCTTACTGATTGGACTTTGTGGGTTCTAAAAAATGAAAATCAATCTCCCGGGACAAAATAGTGAGATTTGTACCTTAGCTATTCCTGCTTCAACCTTTCTATGCCTCGCTTCTAGTTCACACTTCCTTGCTTTCATCTCCAATTCCATATTATGTAATTCTTTTCTTGCCTCCTCATATTTGATATTTCTTTGCCTTTCTAATTGCCTTCTAGAATCATCCAATTGTTCAGCTGAGGATTAAAAGAAATATATAAGGAAGAACACTTGGTATACATCTAGAATTACTCGATTTTAATAAAAAATTTACCTTTTCCTTGTTGTCCAACCAACTTGGCCTCCAGTGACTTGTCAAACAGTCCCTCGTCGCTTAGCTTTGCTTTAAGAACCTTTACATCTTTTTCAACAGTTTTTGCATTATTCACCTGTTAAGGGTGAAAACTGCACTAATTAACCTCTAGCAATCATTATACCTATAGAAGCTGTTAGCCTGAAGGATTAAGAAGCAACATGTTATCCCTCCAAAGCCTATTTGGTAAAATTATGTCGAACAATGATGAGATCAAAAAATAATAATAATAATTAATATAAAAAAGGGGAAAAAATAATAACTGAAATGAGTCAACTTTCAAAATTACTAAATTCTCCGGTTAGCTGTAATATGGTTAACAACCCCGCTACATTATGTCACATTATGGTGGTATCTAAGATGTAAAAAGTCACAAACCACCTATCTGCAATGACTTGGCCAATTGAATGCAAACAAGAGAGTCCTGCTGAAAATTTTAACCCTGGAAAATTTCACATCCATCCAGTATGCAAGAAAACAAGACAATTTAGCAACTAGCACATTCACTAAAACATAAACTAATCTCTTTGAGGTTCTCTTGAAAGAATATATTAGAGTTTCTTAAAAGTAAATGATAATGCCTTTGAAGAAGCCATTATTATTTGTCATTCTTGACAACAAAGCTCTTTAAGTTTCCATCTATGATTCTCTTTTGAATAACCGTTTCACTGGCATTTCTCACTGCAAGCCCTAGTTTGTCTCCATGTGGTTATTGTTGGCTCTCACCATAACATCCATAATGTCTAAAAAATTCAATTTCATGGACTGCTAACAGACAAGCAAATCGTATTTGCATTATTAGCATAACAGTCCACAGTGGATCACCATGCCATATATAGAGCCTATAAGTTTTTGCTCTATGTATTATTAAATTAATATTATTCACAGTCAGCTAAAAAAAGGTTCGCTTATCCCAATAATTTATGCGAAATACAATTAGATTATACTGAAAAGGTCCCACTCCCTCCAACTCCAATTTAGAAAAAGATCTGGTCAAAACTATGGAGGAAAATAAATGCATACTTTTCTATCACTTCAGCCAAAAGCTTACATGTGATCACTATAATTTTCACATTCTTCATTTTATAGGAAACAAATGCATTTAATAAAACACCAATACAAAGCAAATTTTACACCATGAAGTAAGATAAGGAATCTACAAAATTAATACATCCAAACTTGCCCCAGAAACCTCAGACAAGACCCAAAATACCTCTAAAAAATTCTTTCTCCAAATTATCCATATACATATGAGGGTTGTATCTAAGAATCTCACTCTTTTCTGTAGAGCAACTTCATGCCCCTATAAGCTTCACAATTGTGCTATTCTTAATAGAAACCAACCCAAAACTTCTGCAGTATTAAATCATAAGCCACTTTGACCGGCATCTATTTTCTATTGGGATAATCTTTTAATCTGTTGAGTCATTTTTCATGTTGCTTTTTGGTTCTAGGCCTTGAAATACCAAAGAATTGAAGATCCCAGATTTCCAGTCTTATCAATGTAACTCCACTAAATCATATAAACCAAAAACTGAAATAAAGTAATGGATAAATATGCATATTTACCCAAATATGGGAGAAAAATGTAAAAGTAACTGCATGCATGATCTTGAAACTAGTTGTTCATCCAATTGCACAAAGCTTATCCTCTTTCCTTTAGTATTTTCTGATAATTGTTGGAAACTGTACCAATATATAACCTTGCCATTAACTACTGAGTTTGAATCCCTTCAATGAAACCTCACTCAATTTCCTGAGATTGAACACCTATCTAAATTATATCAATCCACTGTGCCATGCAACGTGAGATGATAAAAGGAGCAAAACAAGTATTAACAAGGCATGCGACATGAACTGTTCCTAGAACAATGGCAGTTCCCCCGTGGAAGATGCAAACCTTTGCACCCCATTTTGCCAGTCTCAATATTGTGCTGGCATTACGAAGCAAGGATAGAAATTGAAGACAGTCAGAGGAAACCTCACCTAAAAATGAAATTCAGGCCAACTTTAAAACAAAACAAGCACGTCTATTTTATTTACAACAGTCCTCTTCTTCACATGAGACACAGAGGTAAAATGAAAATTCTAAGAGGACATACATGCCTGTGGGTCTGCATACAGAACCTTCAGACCCCCCCTTCTCTCTCTGTTTTGTGTTCATGAGAGGTGACTAATATAGTAAACTTTTGAGGACACCCATATAGTACCATGAGTGTGTGTCCATTTGCAATTCTGACATTCAATATCACTGTTGTATAAAAATATGTCAAGGAATATACTGCAATGTCAGTATGTAATAAAATACGGGAAGAGAATCAGCAAACCTGTTCATGTATAGCCTGCATCCAATTGAAGTGCTTTGACATTTTGTTGCATGCCTAAGTGTCAGGGATACATCATTAAGTACACTTTCAAGTACATAAAATAATGATCATACAAAATCTTACACATTGAAACATGAGAAATATAATACAATTTTTGTTAGCTACTACACTTAATATGCTTTTAATGTTTATATTCATCAATTTTTTCAATTAGTTCACTCAAATATCAGAGGAGAAAATAAATAAATCATTCAATCAATCAATCAATCAACCAGAGCCTTAATCACAACAATTGGGGTCGGCTTTGAGAGTGGGCGTATATGTACGCAGCTTTCCCCTTGTATTTTTACAAAGAGGCTATTTCCACACCTCGTATCCGTGACTTCCGATCATTACGCTAAGGTTCGATTATAAAAAAAAAAAGGAGGTTTCATCACTACTGCCGCTCTTGATTCTTGAAAACAATCTCTACTACCGCTTCATCACTCAATTGTTCCCACAATCCATCTCAGCCCATTGATCTTTGCGCCAGAGAATATAAGGTGGAGACGGCTTTTTCAGGTCTGAGCCCTTCTTGTTCTTTTCCTTCTTCTCTTGCTCCTTATTTCACAATGATTAAGCAATTGGGAATAACATGGTGGTTCTGAACTCCTTCATTTTCTGCAATTTCTTGATCTCCATCTGAAGCTTCTTTTGCTCTTTGCTTCTGGTTTCAAGTTCTTCTTCCTTCTGCTTCAACATCTCATCTCTTTCCTTCAAAAGCTCTTCTGTCTTCCCCTTTTCAAGGCGCATCTTAAGCTCTTTCAAAGCTCTAGGAATTCCTTTGAACCCTTTCCAAGAATATTGATTCTTGGCCTTTCTTGCAAGAACTCCTATGCTCTCCAAAACATTGACTATGTCATAAATCCGACGCCTCTCAACTCCCAAAAAACTTGCAGCATTATCGAGTCTGATCAAATTGGAACCTTCCTCCTAATTTCACTAACATAACAAGGAAAAATAGAAAAGGCTTAAGGTGGCATCATTTCACTAAGATCACCATTAGAACCTTCCTCCTAATTTCAAATTGGAACCACCAAAGCCCAATAGCTTCCGTAACAAAATTCCCCCCTTCGTTGGTGTAATTCAGAATTACCAAAGAACCTGATCATATCTAACCCAATTTCTTCTCCTGAAACCCAAGAAAGAAAGATGATAGAGAGAGAGAGAGAGAGAGAGAGAGGAAGAATAGAGAGTAATTCTGATCAGACCTAACCCAATTTCTTCTCTGAAAGAAAGAAGGAGAGAGAAAGGAAGAATGTAAAATAATTCTTGATCCAACTATAAATTTTGGGTACAGTGCAAAATTTCAATACAAATATATACATATTTAATACAAATCTATATAAATCTTTTATAGTATAAGAGAGAGGATAAGAAGTCGTCAAGATAAGAGGAAAGGAAAAAAAAAAAAAAAAAAAAAAAAAAAAGAAGTGTGGCAACACCGGTATTCCCTGAATGTGATGTTTTGTTGGTTAAAGCCATACTAGCAACAAGCAAAGATATGGGGTAGGGAAATTTTTCAAAATCTAATATCAAGGGATTCAGGGGTTACTATATTTTTATTTATAAAATTTTAAATATTTTTTTTTCAGAAAACGCTTTTATTTTATAATTTTAAAGATACATACCTAGTAAATAGAAAGCATGGATAAGGGTATGGGTATTGAGCACCAGCATAGATATGATGACATAGCAAAATTCAAAAACTAGAACACAAGGTTATGACAGTAAACAATAAATTTACAACATTTATATTGCATAAGTTTTGCTATTATCATGTGAATGTTATTTATAAATTAGTCTAGTGTAGAAAATTATTAATTTAAATATTTAAAAGTGGGTCTTAATGAAATATCATGGGTAGGTATTACAATTGTCATTTCATCTTTCACATATTGTCATATCAAATAATACAAGGATAAAATTTAAACAACATGGAATGTTTAAAATATTGGACCCGTCATTGAACTGGTGAAGGCACCTATTCAAGGTCCAACGATCCAACCGTGGTCAAACCATTTGAATATTAAAATATTTTATAATATAATATATAATTATTTTATATTTATCTATGAGTATATATTTATACATAATTGATAAAAGAATATGTATAAAATTCAAAATTTAAAAAATATGAATATTTTAAATTTATAATATCTTAAATAAGTTAACTTACTCACTCTAATTAAGTACTAAACCCATAACAATTAAGAGTAAGGATTTCAAGTTTAAAGTTGCGAAATACATAACCATAAACCAAGTTCCACACTCTGCTTTTTCCACCATAGTTTATGACCTAACATTTCATAATCCATAGTCAACAACACTTACAAATAGGTTATTCTCACATGGCTTCTCTTTGCAAATGTGATTCATTTTAAGGAGATGTTTTTATGGTGATAAAACTTGTCTGTTCAAGCTAAATTAGTAATCATGAAGTTTTGTTTTCTTATTCCTAAGTTATATATTGTCAGCATAGATTTGGTCATTCCTAGGTTATTTTTCACTTTGAATATAGCTTCTCAATATTAATTAGTTTGCAGTGGCGGGTTCACACCAAATCTTCAATTTAGTGTTTGACGAGAAAACCAAACACTAGGTTATAAGAACTAGTAGTTAATTTCCATATTCGATTAACTAAATTAGTTGTTGTATTAAAAGTATAAAATTTTAGACCATAATATTACTCAAAGTGAATACATTGCACAAGAGTCTAATAATCAACCAAAAATACTATACTATATATCTATATAAATATATATAGTTCAAATAAGGACACGGCCCTTGGGCTAACTCTGTTTTGTTAATTGTACTCTTTGATCTTTGCTGAGTTGAGGCTCCAAAAGTTTACTTTCACACTTACCGACAAATTGGCTGTCTGGCGCCTATTTCTTCATTAAAACCTATTTTACAATTGCTCGGATCATTATGATCCTTAGAATCAGTTGGAAATTTGATAATTATGTGGGCTAATTGAATTTGAAGAAGCATTGAAAGTGGACTTCTCATTAAATGAAAAACCCATTACATTTAGTTTACAAGTTCAAATAAGGTTTCTCTTTCTCATGGCAGATTCAAAAAATTCGTAAAGTTGCTGTTACCACAAGTCATCTTTGTTCTAATGTTATGTCTTAGGATAGAGTAGACAACTAAACATGAGTGGGTTTGCAAATAATGCTTGCTTTTGTTGTGCTCTCACTTTATTGTTGTTACAATAACTCTCCTTCACTCTACATTTATTGCTGTTTCCATACATCTAATTTATCAAATGAGAGAGAAAAGAGGAAGGAATGATAAAATCAGAGAGGAGGAAAGAGGAATTGCATGATAAGTGACAAAATGGCCGTCCCACATCAGAAACTGAACAGAGGAAGGAGAGAGAGAGGATGGGCCAATTTAAGTGGGAGATGAATAAAATACTAGTGGGACCTTTCTCTTGATAATAAAAATAAAATAAAATAAAATAAATGTTTTGGGGGCCTGCAAGCCCATTCTGCCCCTATTAGACCAGAAACCATTCGGTTCTCACTGGTTCGAAACTGGTTCATTGGTTTTTAAAACTGATTTTGTAATGACCAGCTCATTCGATCCGATTTTCTAAACATTGACTATACAAGTTCGCAATGTTTATAAAACCGGACTTGACCGTCCGATCAGATCGGAAATGGGGATATCACTCACCTCGTTGGTCCGATCAAGCCATGATAAGCAGTTATCACACAACCAGTTTTAAATTGGTAAAAACCGTCCGAACTGAATGGTTTCTAGTCTAATATGCTTCTTATGCTAGATCTGTCGAGACCACTTTTCCAAGTAGAAGAAGAATTGTTAGAATCAACACCCTCCGGACAACCATTTAATGGAGAGAAAAAGTGTATGTTTTGTTTTCTAGATGTGGGTTTTCTAGAATTTTTTTCTTTTGCTTAGGTATTCCTACGTTTTTGTTATAAAAGCTCACATTTGAGTGTAGAGAGAGAGAGAGAGAGAGAGAGAAGACTTTCACACTGGAGGTGGGTTTGGGGGTGTGGTTGGTTATCAAAGAAAATAAGGGGAGAAGAAATTGCTACTTTCTTGTTATAAGAACTCACATTTCAGTGGAGAGAGAGAGAAGAATTTTGCATGAGAGAGAGAGCAGTTCAGGGAGGGGGCAGTTAGCAGAGAAAATGAGTGAAAAAGAAGGTACTTGCTGGGTGGGGAAAAGGCTGTTTAGGTAAATAAATTAGATTTTTAATTTTTTTCAGGTTTCTAGGGAAAAGAGAGAAAGGGGTATTGTCTAGATTGAATAAAGAAAAATAGATATATAATGTGATGGTTGTTGTATCATAATGGAACTGAGACAGTTTTGGGGAGCAAAATTTTCTACAGCATTATTTAATGGTTGTTTATAACTCCTAATGAGGAACATAGAATCAAAGTAATCCAGATTGAATCTTATTGAATTTACTACAATGCTTCTTATTAAAGAAAATTACTTTTATGAGCCCATATTACAGGTTAAAAGAAGTAACACTTCACCAATCCAAAGTTTTGCTTTGCCTGATTGTCAATTTGCTAAAATAATTTGACAGGAAATAGGGCTGAAAATTTTGGAATTTTGGTATATACATAGGACTCAAAGCCATTTAAATATCATAAGCATCAAGTACATAAAAAATTGGCAATCACCATTCCCATATTATTGATTTGTGCATAAAGGTTGCTTTGAAACTGGAAGCATAAGCAGCAGACCTTGTATCTAAGACTTGCAGACATTACAAGAGATAACCAATTGCTTGAAAAATAAATTAAAAATTAAAAAAAAAAAAACAACAACAACAACTATAACAAGGCAAGGAAGGATCCAAATGAAATTGTTACAGAACAGTACCTTCGTATAAATCTCCATAGTCACAGTTCTCCCTTGAAAAAGTTTCATTGCTAACCTTTCTGAATTCTTTGCCTGATCCCGAACTGATGCCTTCTCATCTAAGGCCCTCTAGAAGCAAGAAAGACTAATCATATTAACAAAATACAAACAGAAGCTATTAAATTACAAAAGGAAAAAAGAAGTCCACTATCCATGAATTTCTTTCCAGGAACAGTAACAAAAGTAACTCTTAATCTATCTGTAGGTTGAAGACAACAAAAGCAACAAAGGCACCAAGTAATACTACCGCAGTATAGAGGGGATCCTGTACCAAACAAAGCATCAAGCACAGGAAGTTTCCAATGACCATCCAGAAGCATAGAATGGATTTCCATAACCCTCAAGCAATCACCCTCCAAATAAATCCAAGGTGTATATAGCTGGATTTCCCAACAAAGCAGAAAGGCAAGCAATAAATGACTGCATGATCCTGGTTTGGCTTGTGGTTGAGCCATAAGGCAAGCAATAAATGACTGCATGATCCTGGTTTGGCCTATGGTTGAATCATAACATCATCCCTTCACAATGTAAGTACTACTCTAGTTAAACAAGAGTGAACATAATTTGGATATTCAAGGGATTTGCATGTAGTATTTTTTATGAATTAGAACATACTTCATGTGTTTTATATAAGTAAATTTTGTCTATTATGTAAACCACATATAATTAGACACGTATTACACAGTAGCGTGGATGGCTATTCCAAAATCTGTTTCTCTCTCAACATGATATCAAACTTAGGCTAACCTAGAGAGAAACAAACCCTAAAATCTAGAGCAACTTAGGTGGTGGTCGCAGATTTGTGTAAAGGTACGATCAGATGTGATTGTGACTCTTTGTTGGGTGCGAACCAAGGATGATTCAAACCAGAAAGGGAGCTATAACATAGTTTACTGCTCACGGCAGTGTTCATGCAGTACTGGTTACAGCACTGTTCATGGGGTACTGTTCCCACGAAACTGTTTATGAGTAGTGTTCATCAATGCTGTGGTGCACATTCTGCCAAATCAGGCAAAAAATTAGTGGATATTCTGCTGTTGTCTGAGATGACTCATAGTAGTGTTGACAAAAAGATAGTAACAAAAGATATTGCATCTTCCTCTAGAATCACATACCAATCATTAATTGGTTGAGATATTTGATATGCCAGGATTTGTTGGATCATCTGAGTTTGGGTTACAAAACAAAAGGCTAATGGAAGATTATAAACTCTTCAACTAGATTGAAAGGACTTTAGATAATTCAGTAGTCATGATATTTAATTATTGTAATATAGTAAAATCATTGTGGGAATATACTGAGTTTTTGTACATAACCAGGATTTCTCTCCTATGCATAACTTGATGCAAAGTGTCTATAAGGCTGCTGAAAGGTGAAGATCTCTGGTGAATATTATAGAGATGTGAAAGAGGCCTTTGAAGAGAAAAGAATAAAATACAATGAGCTACAAGTAATGCAGTGCTTTCTTGCAGGATTAGACCCAGAATATGCAGTGATCTGTACACGCATGATTGTTGGGCAAGAGATTCCAACCATGTTGATTGATACGTATGCTCGTCTTTTTCGTGTGAACAAGGATTCTAGTATTGACTCTTCAAAGAGAACTATATCGGGTGATTCTTCGGCATTGATAAGTGCAACCTCAAGGCCTAAGAGTACCCGTGAAGGTAGGGATGGTAGAGGAGGTGATGGTCTGACTGTGGGGAACTAGGACATAAAGAAAAATTATTGGGAAATTGCATGCAAAATCTTCACAGACATTTCATCAGAGATATGCTAATGCTATTATCCAATAGGATCTTCCACCTACTCCCATTACGTTACCACATGAGCCACAGATTACAATTTCAGCTGATGAGTGTGCTCATCTAACTTGCTGTCTCTGAGCAACTTATTACATCCTCTACTAATATCGTGGTTCAGTAAGGTAATCTTATTGCTTGTCTTTCTACTATTTCACACAAATGGAACATTAATTCAGAAGCAACTGACCATATGACTACTTCGCACAACTAGGGCAATGATTCGGGTACAACCGACCATATGACTCGGAACACTGATATTCTTTCTTCTTTACCCCTTCCAATGGCCTATCTAATGTCATCTTTGGGGATGGTTCAGCCACTCGAGTTATTGGGAGTGGTGCAGCTCACCAAACACATTGTATGTTTAAATTCAATTTTATAGTTTCCCAAATTTCCTTTCAATTTATTGTCAAGTCACTAAAATTACCAATGTACTCAATTGTAGTGTTTACTTCTTTCCCCACTGCATCTTTCGGGATCTTAGGACAAAGCAAATTATTGGTAGATGTCATGAGTCTCGTGTGCTTGACACGTGTTTAGTTGTGCCACAAGCGGTGCATGCACCAGTGTTCGTGATTCATTAGCTCTCCAACATCCATGTCGTTTTGGTCATTCCTCTCTTCCTACTTCATAGAAGTTGTGTCCCTATTTGAGTTATATGTCCGAATTGGAATGTGAGCCATGTGAGATGGCAAAACATCACATGGTACCTTATATGTCTAGGGTGAATAACCAGGTTATAACTCCATTTGAGTTGATACATTCTATTATTTGGGGTCTATGTTCTATTACTTTTAAAACTGATTTTCGTTATTTGGTTACGTTTGTGGATAATTTCTTTTGTGTTACTTGGTTATACTATATGAAAAGTGTTGAAAGGAAGCATCACTCAAGACCCACCAATTAGAGCCTCTTAAATACACTTTAAAAGATCCAAATCTAACGATGTTTTTCAGCCAAAGTTATAGGCCCTCAAAGGAGCCCAAAAGCCCAAGGAAAAAGCCCCAAAAAGGGGCTGTCCCCAACAGCCAGCATGGCAGCTAGCTGTTGGGGAAGTTCCAACGGCTAGTTGGTACTAGCCATTGGGGAGAGGAACCCACAGCCCTCTCCTCTCTTCTTTTCCTTCTCCCATTTATTTTCCTATAAATACCCACCTCTAGAGCCTTGTAAAAGTATAAGTAAATGCTCCAAAACTACCGATGTGTTCTTGCATTGAATATCAATAAAATCCAAAATTTATTTCTCTTCAATTTTGTTCTTTATACTTTGATACTTCAACATGGTATTAGAGCAATCTTCAATCCCTTCATTCTCAAGGTTGGGTGACCCTCCACCTTCCATCAACCTAACTCAATTTTAAAACATCTCCTCCATTCAATTAAAAGGAGGAAACTACTATCAATGGGCAAGTGTGATAAGAAGGGTTCTAAATCTTCACAACTTGGAGGGTCACATACTTGATGAACCACTTAAAGATTCTAATCTAGCCTTTAGAGAATGGAAGAAAAGGGATGACCTTGTATTCTTTCTTCTCCTTAACTCCCTAGATGAAACCCATAAGGTCATGGTGACTTGTGCCCCAAATTCCAAACTATTATGAGACACAATGTTTTCACTTTAGAGTCAAGAGTCCAATCTTGGGAGAATTTTTTAGCTCAAGAGACAAATTGCAACTATCAAGAAAGAAGGAAAGACTCACCCTCAATACTTCGGAGATCTCACCGACATGTAGAATGAGCTAATGACTCGCCGACCAGACTCCATCAATCTAAAGGTCATCCGAAAGAGAAGGGGGGAAGATAAAGTCTTTGCTTTGCTTATGGGATTGAATGAGTCATACACCAACCTTCGGCAAGAAATACTTCGAATGAAGGAATTTCTTTCATTTAAAGAGGTACAAAATATGATTCAACGTGCTGAAGTTAGCATGAGGATCGAGGAGAGTTCCAAACAAAGAATGGAGGCCACGGATTCATGGGGACTCAAGAAGAACACACGGCAGCCAAAGTCCAACAAGTCACCAAAAAAAATGAAATCTGCTCCCATTGTAAAGGGAAAGGACACACTAAGGATAAGTGTTGGTTTTTATATCCTCACTTAAAGCCAAAGTCTTTCAAGCAACAAGCACCTTCAACCTTTGGAGCTCCAGCCATGGCACAACAAGCTGTCACACATACATCAACCATGGCTGAAATTGCAGCACTTAAAGCAACACTTGAAGATGCCACAAAGAGGCTGCAACAACTCACTCCTCATGCTAGTATAATTCAAAAACCTTGCACTCATTTGAATTTCAAAGATTTTCTCATTGATTCAGGAACCAATCATCATATGGTTAGGGATAAATAAAAAATAAAGAAGTTTAAAAAATTCCCTAACCATAAGATAGTTCGGGTAGCCAATGGGCAGGATTTGAAAATAAGTCAAATTGGGGAGATTGATATTTTTGAAAAAACAATAAATGCTTTATTTGTTCCCCAACTTGCTTCAAATCTATTGTCCATAAATAAAATCACTAAGAATCAAGAGTGTAGAGTTGTTTTTGACCCGAATTATGTCGCTTTTCAGGACCTCAAGTCGAATCAATTGATTAGCAAGGGTTCTAAAAGAGGAGATCTCTATTTTTTGGATCAAGAACAACATGCACTCACGGCACACATCAAGGAAGATCCATCCCTTTGGCATGGACGATTAGGGCATCCTAGTGATCCAGTTTTAAAACGTCTATTTCCAACTATGAATTTTGAAAATAGACATTATAAAACTTGTATTTTGGTAAAAAAAAAACCCGAACAGTGTACCTTTGTTCAGAAATTATATATAAAAATGCTTTTGAGTACATTCTGATATATGGACTTCCCCCGTTTTGTTGCACTTAGGTTATAAGTATTTTATCACGTTTATTGACCATAAAACCAGGTATACTTGGGTGTATCTTTTGAACATTAAAGACCAACCTCTTGAAGCACTCAAGAGCTATATGAAATATGTGACCAAGCTCTAGAATGCAAACATCAGAGTCCTTAGGTCAGATCATGGGGGTGAATACATAAACCATAACTTTGAAAACTTCCAAGACCATGGCATCATTCATCAAATGTCATGTTTATACCCATCAACAAAATGGGGTGACAGAAAGGAAAAATAGACATATCTTAGAAACCGCTAGACCCATGATGTTCTACACAAATGTTCCAAAGAAATTTTGGTGTGATGCGGTTAAAACTACTGTCCATGTTATAAACTTAATGCCTTCAGAAGTATTGAAAGGCTCATCACCTCTAGAAATGCTATTAGGAAGAAAACTTAATATATCACACCTTAGAACATTTGGTTGTGTGTTATATTCACATCCTAGCCCACATGAGGGATAAATTAGATCACAAGGGAAGAAAATGCTTGTTCCTAAGATATGCTTCCTTTGAAAAGGGATATAGGTGTTATGATGCAACTATTAACCGAATCTACACATCTAAGGATGTGATATTTCCAGAAGAAGAATTTTGTTTTGTAGGAGAAGGTACTTCCAAAGAATCAAGAGAAGATAACTCCACTAGCACTTGGGATTTCTTGCTTCTCCCTTATCAGCCACCCTCATCAATTGAAGAAGAGAATGCCTCTCAAGAAACAAGCCATTCTCAGAATAATGAAGAAGGATCAAACACTATGGAAGAGGAACTGGCATCTACCTCAAGAGGTGAACAACAAACAACGGTAGAAGAGAACCCCGAACAAGTTAGGGAAGAATTGGAAGAGCCGCCTCCCCAACTTAGGAGATCAACTAGGGTGAGACGACCTCCTTCGAAATAGAAATTTTACTATAACTCCCTCTTCACCAATCATCCTCTTTCCGATGTCTACACTACCTCACATGTTTCTTTGGGCCACCAAGCATTCTTGAGTGCTATAGATAAGGAACTTGAGTCTAGGACATTTGAAGAAGTCTCTAGGGATCCAAGATGCAAGAAGGCAATTGAAGAGGAGCTAGATGCACTCACCAAAAATGGAACTTGGGTGCTCACAAATATGCCAAAAAACAAAAGAGCGGTTGGATGCAAGTGGGTATACAAGATTAAATACAAGAGTGATGGATCAATTAAAAGGTTCAAAGCAAGACTTGTGGTAAAGGGATTTACTCAAGCTTATGGGATAGACTACAAGGAAACTTTTGCTCCCGTCGCCAAATGAACATAATTAGTCTTAATGTCTCTTGCGGTAAACTATGGATGGAGCATGTATCAAATGGACGTGGCAAATGCCTTCCTTCAAGGGCTTAAACAACAAGGAGAAAATATGTACAAACTTCACAAGGATATCTATGGGCTAAAACAATCTCCAAGTGCATGGTATGCTAAGTTAAGTCATACTTTCTTTAGTAGTGGATTTGTTATATGCCATATTGATTCATCTGTTTTTGTTAGAAGAAATCATGATAAAATAGTGATAGCAGAAATGATCTACATCTAATAGATATAATTAGGAATTTCTTAACTTCTAGGTTTGAAATTAAAGATTTAGGAAGACTAAAATATTTGCTAGGAATCGAGTCGGCCTATTATCATAATGGGCTAATTCTATCCCAAATGAAATATGCTCTTAATCTTTTGCAAGAAACACGTAAACTAGGAGGAAAGTCAGCCTGTAGCCCGGTTGCCACAACTAGACCTCTAGTAGATGATGAAGAGCCATTTGAGAACATAGAGAGATTTCAGAGACTTGTAAAAAGACTTATCTACCTCACCATCACTAGACCGAACATAGCCTTCGTTGTTAGCCAAATAAGCCAGCACATGCATGCTCCAAGGAAAGCCCATTGGAGAGCGGCAAAACATATCCTTCACTACATCAAGAAGTCTCCCGGGCTAGGTATTTGGATGAAAAACAATGGAAACTCTCAAATTGAAGTGTACTGTGATGCGAATTGGACAAACGCCTCTAAGGATAGGAGGTCCACCACCGGATATTGCATGTACGTAAGAGGCAGCTTAGTAGCATGGAAGAGCAAAAAATAGCACATGGTGTCTAGATCGAGTGCAGAAACTGAGTATAGGGCGATGGCATCAACGGCAAGTGAGATAGTTTGGCCAAAAACATTAGTGGAAGAATTGGGGTTTAAGGTTTCGACACCAATCAACTTGTATTGTGACAATCATTTGGCCATTCACATTGCTTCTAATCCGGTTTTTCACGAACGAACGAATCACATAAAAGTAAATTATCACTTTATTCGACAAAAAGTAGAAGAAAAATTGATCACCACTCCTCACATTAAAGGAGAACATCAGCTAGCAGACATCTTCACCAAGGAGTGACCGCAGCCCATCTTCAACAAATAATGAGCAAGTTATGTACTATCGATATTTACGCACCCAACTTAAAGGAGAGTGTTGAAGGGAAGCATCACTCAAGACCCACCAATTAGGGCCTCTTAAACACACTCTAAAAGATCCAGATCCAAGGATACTTTTCAGCCCAAGTTATAGGCCCTCAAAGGGGCCCAAAAGCCCAAGGAAAAAGTCCCAAAAAGGGACTGTCCCCAACAACCAGCATGGCAGCTAGCTGTTGGGGAAGTTCCTACGGCTAGTTGGTACAAGCCATTAGGGAGAGGGCCCCACAGCCCTCTCCTCTATTCTTTTCCTTCTCCCATTTATTTTCCTATAAATACCCACCTCTAGAGCCTTGTAAATGTATGAGTAAATGCTCCAAAACTACCAATGTGTTCTTGCATTGAAAATCAATAAAATCCAAAATTTATTTCTCTTCTACTTCAACAAAAAGTCTTTTTGGGTTGTTCTTTATATTCACCGGCTTTTGTGTTTAAGTAAAAACACAATTAAACTCTACTATTCATATTTTGGGAAGTGACAAAACCAACCTTCTACAAAATAGGTGGTTGAAAGAAAAAATAGGCACCTTTTACTGGCAAGATATGTTTTGATGATTAGCAAAATAAGGAAATATGTTTTGATGATGAACAAAACTAGGAAATGATGTCTCACTTCAATGTGCTTTGTTCTTGAGTAATAAATTGGATGAGCAAATGTTTGATATTGAGCAAAACCTAAGATTGATGATGAGCAAAATGGGTTAGACTAATGAAATATTAGTTTGGAAGAAAATAGATGGAGTTAGGAATGATAACTGATGGACAATATGAAACTCTAACATAAAATAGTCGACTTACCTATGAGTATTAGTCGAGTCACTAAGTTTAGAAAAGCCTCTAAGTTCAAACAGAATAATAAACTAGTCGACTCCAGAAAGAACATCAATCAACTCACAAACTCAATAGGCAAAGTGAACTTAGACAGTTGTTAGGCCACGAAGCACAAACACCTATGTTACTCTCAAGCAAACTACCAAAGAATATTCATTAAGACAACATCTGAATGTCCTTAGACATTCTTCTAAATGTCCAAGTATGTCTGAGTCCAAAGTTGAATCATTACCCAAGAAACGACCAAATAACCTCCTCTGACGTCCATGATTGCGATGCCACACGTACCGTATCTAGAAAAGCAATCATAAGTCAACTTATGGAAGTGTGTAAGTTGACTTGATATGGTTCAAAATCAACTTGATAGGATCCCTAATTGACTTGTTCACCTAAGCACTAATCCCTCACTACCAATGATGACAAACAAAATTGTCCGGGGCCAATCACAATAAAACTTCATCAATTTTATTATCCAAGAGTCATTTGTGATAATTTGATGATTGCTTGAGTTAGTTTTTCAAAATAATCACAAATGTCCATAGCCGCCTGTATTCCCACCAAATGGCACCAATGCTAACTCCTATGTCATCTTCTTGATGCAAGCTAATGAGAATAAAACTCCAACCAAATTTCTCCATCGAATCATCATTAGAAGTGTCACACATGGCTCGAAACCAAATATCAAAATTTCCTTAGATGCACTAGATTGATCATGAGTTTAAAAGTGTGACATGCCATGGCTTAGGACACATGCCATGACACTCGACATATGGCATGCTATATTAACAAGTACCGATCCTCAACTCTTCAAGTACCAATCCTTGACACTGTTCACATGCCATGAGTCACGACACACATCACGAGCCATGACATGCCATTACACGAGCCAAGGGACAGGCCATACCATGCCACGGCATAGGCAGGCCATGACACAAGCCATACCATGCCACGACAAGAACCATGACACAAGGCATATAGCCTGTGGCACAAAAGCATGCGTTAACATAGTCGACTCACAATTTACCCCAAGTCAACTCACACACTTAGAACATAGAAAATCTAAGTAAGCACACGTGTGGGTGTTGATAGTTAAAAGTTAAGGTGTTGGCATTAGTTAGCCAAAGACTTAGATTAGATCATGAATCATTGAGGCAAGTCGACTTGCACCATATTGGCAGTCGACTCAAGCACTGAGCAGTTAGTGCAATATATAAGCTTAGCACACACATGGCATAAGCATGATACTAGCATCACACGAGCATACCACAAGCCACATACCATAAGCAATTGCATTAGGCCACAATACACATACACATCAGACAAATAGCCTAGTCGACTAGTGGTTTTACCATAGTCGACTCACTTCTTCTTGACTTAGAAAATTCTAAGTCTGGAGGTGAAATACTGATCCTTGAATTACTAAGGATCGATCCTCTCATGTATTGAATATGAGGAAGTCAACTACCACAAGAAGCGGAAGTCAACTCTTGCTGCTCTCAGAACTGAACACGTCATGTGACTTGGAGCAAATCAATGCTAGAGCATAATGTCACATGTACCAAGCCATCCTGCATATACACAATGCACGCAACTCAAGCAGGTTGAAGTGCCAAGTCAACTCATCAAAATGAGGAAGTCGACTACCACAAGACTTAAAAGAAGAGTACCGATCCTTGCACTCATGAGTAACGATTCTGAGCAATGTTCAAGCCCAAAATTTGAATTGAGGCATAGACAGTTGACTTGCATGGATAGGAGCAATCAACTCACTGAAGCGGTTAAAAGGAAAATAGCTAAGCACACTGATGAGTACCGATTCTTGATGTTCAAGTACCGGTACTTGGAACTATTCACAAAGATAAGTTGAAAAAAGTCAACTATAAAGATAGAAGCAATAGACTTACTCATGGAGGAATATAGACAAAATTCAAAATGTAATCAACTAGCAGGGAAGAGCAGTCGACTAGCACATGAGTAACAGCTAGTATTCAAAAAAACTATTTGAGCATTTATTGAAAACCAACTACCTCCAACGGCTAATTCAGGCGTTAAATGAACTCCAACGGCTAAACAACATCCATGGCTATAAATACAACACAAATTAAAAATGGAAGATAAATATAAGAAAGTGTTTGGGGCATTTCTCCCTCAGCGACATGCTACATCGGATCCCGGATGTAGTGATAAATTACCAAGAGCCATTAGGGTGCAAGTTAATAAGATAATCCATAAAGATAGAATTCGTTTAGCCACTTGAAACATAAAATCTCGAACCGAAAAGTTAGGAGAAAAATGAGAAATAACGAATAGACGAAAAATTAATATCATGTGTCTCCAACAAACAAAGTGGGTGGGAGAAAAACTAGAGTAATATAGATTTATAGTTATAAGATTTGGTATATAAGTAGAGATAGAACTAAAAATGGGATAAAAGTAATTGTACATAAAAACCTGCTAGGGGATGTAGTCAAGATAAGAAGAAAGGGAAATAAAATTATATTTGTCAAATTAGTAAATGGAGAAAACGTAATTAATATAATCATTGTGTATGCGCCCCAAATAAGTATAGATGCAATTAATAAAAAATAATTTTGGGAGGATTTAGATGAATTTATACAAATCATACATAGTGGAGAGAATTTATTTATTAGAAAAGATCTAAATGGATATGTAGGAGAAAAAAAATAGGGATTCGAAACCGTACATTGAAACTTTGGTTTTGGTAATAAGACTAAAACGGGAGGTACCATTTTAGAATTTGTCATGGTATTAGATTTGGCACTCGTAAACACTTTCAAGAAAAAAAGAGTCACACATAGTTACATATAAAAGTAAATCGAATATTAGCCAAATAGATTTCTTTCTTTTTAGAAGAGATGATGGAATGATCTTTAAGAGTTGCAAGATTATACTGAGAGAGAGTGTAGCAACTCAGTATAGGTTTTTAGTTTTAGACGTAGGTGTGCCTAAAAGACAAAAACAATACGGCCATCTGCAGAATCAAGAATTAAGTAATAGAATCTAAAAGGGGAAAAAAGTGACAACTTTTAGAGAAAATAATTGAAATAACAAATTGATCTGCTAATGATGACTTAGAAACAATGTAGAAATAGATGTTTAATAATATTAAGAGTATAGGTTGTGAGGCTCTTGACATATCTAAGGGTCGAGCTCTAATAAGTAAGGAGTCTTTGTCGTAGAATGAGAAAATACAAACTATTATTCGAACTAAAAGAGAGTGCTATAGAAATCTTAAAAGTGATAGTAGTAACGAAACATATGAAAAATATGTGTAAAAAAAAAAAAAAAAGATGAAAAAGATTATTCACAAATTAAAAAGTAAAGTATATAACGAATTATACAAGAGACTAGAGACTGGGGATGGAGAAATGGAGATCTATAGAATTGCCAAACTAAGGAAAAGGAAGAAAAAAGATCTAAATGAGATTCGATGTATTAAGAGTGAAACCAATAGCATACTCGTAAGGAACGAAGACATAAGAAAATGTTGAAAAAATTATTTTGATAATCTCTTTAACGTTGAGAGTACAATAGATATAGAAAATATCGCGATACCTGTAGAAAAAATTAATAGAGATTTTAAAAAAAAAAATTGTATCCATGAAATAAAGGAGGCCCTAAAGAGAATAAAAAATAACAAAGCTATAAGATCTAATGGCATTTCTATTGAAATATGGAAATGATTGAGTGCATTTAACGTAATATGCTAACGGCTCTTTTCAACAAAATTTGACAAACAAAAAAAATGTCTCAAATATGAAGAGAAAATACACTTGGATCATTGTATAAAAATAAACGAGACATGCAAGATTGTTCCAATTACGGAAGAATTAAACTCATGAATCATACTATAAAGTTATGGGAGAAAATAATGGAATATAGATTGAAACTGGAGATAAGTGTGTTTCAGACTCAATTTGGATTAATTCCAAAACAATCTACCACTGAAACAATTTACTTGTTAAGACAGCTAATGAAGACATTTAGAACGCAGAAGAGAGACCTATATATAGTATTCATTGACGTAGACAAAGCATATGACAAGGTTTCTGCTAGGGAGGAACTCATTGAAGATCAATTAAGGACTGGGAAGGTGCAAGAAGTGGCTGACAATGCTAAGGAATACATGAAGCCTGGGGATGAACAAGGCAGTGCTAAGGAGGGATTGAAAGACCAGGACAATCCTACAGCAAGCCATCTGGACAATGAGGTGGCAGCTAAGGTGGAATCCAAGAATCTGAAGGTATATCAGTGCAAGAAGGGTGCTTCAACCAACCTCCCGAAAGGAATCTAAAGTTGTTAAGGGAATGAAGAGGGTAGAATGAGAATAAAAGGGGTGTGATTTGAGTGAGAGAAAGGAAAGGAGTTTTATTTATGTATTTGGGCAGCCTTGAGCTGAAGGGAGAGCCTAGGCTCTACATCAATGGAGTATGTAATTGTTCAGAAAAATACAATGAAATTCTGAGATTACTTTTCAAATAATTAATTTTTCAATAATTGAGCTCTTAAGATCATAACATTGGTCCGACCTGCCATCTTTTCCCCTCTCTATCTTCTCCTTCTTTCCCAATGCATTCGGCTTACTTCAAATCTCCCTCAACATTCAAGACTCAAACCAGAATTGACGCAAAAATACTCACTAGAGAAGAGTGTTACCGAGATTGGGAAGAGTATAGCTACCTTGCTCGAAGAGATGAATCATCACCGCACCAGGATGGAGAAACTTGACTCGTTGGAAGATTTGGTAGCTGCTCTCCTTCGTCAGAAACTAGAGGATCGTGGCGAAGCAGGCTCTTCATCCTCGAATCCTCATGTGACTCCTGACACCCCGTCGCTCAAAATTGGCTCGATTCCTAGTCTTGAGACTCAATCTCATCACCAACCCACATTTAAGTTGTCCTCCGCTAACGATCTTCCTTCCGCGCTGCGACGAATCGATCTTCCTTGCTTTGATGGCCATGATCCGATGGCGTGGGTCGCACGAGCCGAGCAATTTTTCTCCATTCATCACATCAACGATGAGATGAGGGTATCCATCGCCAGAATCGCCATGGATGGTCCGGCCTTCACCGGGTTCAGTGGTTATTCGCCCAAAATCCTTTTCTCTTGGGATGATCTCACATCAGAACTCTTCGATCGATTTGGTAGTGGCCTATCCGCAAACCCTTTTGAGGCTCTTGCATCCACGAAACAAGAGGGATCAGTCGATTCCTACATTGACAAATTTGTGATCATAGCCGCTCTTGTTAAAGGCCTCAATCTATCGATTCACTTAGGGCTTTTTCTTAATGGCCTCAACGATGAAATTCGCCTCCGCATCCGCTCTCACGACACTCTCTCCCTTTTCCAAACAATGAAGTTGGCTCGTGAAATCGTAAGGGAAAACAGGTTCTTTAAGTCTAACAACTTCCCGATAGGGACGACAACACCCGGTCTACCCTCGAGTCGAACAAATGGGTTGGACCGACACCGACTCACCAGGGCTTCGACCCTCCGGTTAACCCGAGAAATTCGACCCACACCCAATTGTCTTTTAACCCGCCTCCTCTTCAAAATCCTCCCGCCTCATCTCATTCGGTGTCTTCCTCAACTCCCTTGGCTACTGGTTCTCCGTAACCTTCCCGTCCATTTCGACAAATGTCTCATCAAGAACTCATGGACTTGCGATCACGAGGATTATGTTTTAAATGTAAACAACCCTATCATCCGCTCCACAATTGCCCCAGCAAAACACTTCGTCGCATTGTAGAGGAAGACGCGGTTCCAAAACCACCTGCATAGGCACTCGAACACGAAAATGGCATATCTCTGGCTTTCCTCGAGCTTCCTCTATTCTCCGTTGGAGGTATTTCGCGCCCTAACACAATGAAACTTCAAGGTACTGTTCTCGATTCCAATTTAATTGTTATGATTGATAGTGGGGCAAGCCACAATTTTGTGGCCGAAGACACTGCTCGTCATTTAGGTCTTCATGTACAACCCACTGAACCATTTTGGGTTCGCTTAGGTGATGGGAGACGACTTGTCTCCTCTGGTGTCTGTCTTGGCCTGATGGTTAATTTGGGATTCTCACTATTTCAATTGACTGTTTCATCTTTCCTCTGGGGGGAGTAGACATCATCCTAGGCATCTCTTGGTTGGCCACTCTTGGTGAGGTCAGTGTCAATTGGCAATTGTTGACTATGAAATTCCTTTGGCATGGACGAATGGTGTGCTTAAAAGGGGATCCTGGCTTGGTTAGAACCTCCACCTCTTTAACATCCTTAAATAAGCTCTCCCAGATGGACTTCGATGCTTGGTTATGGAAATTGCACACTGACACCCACTCTAAGCCATTACTGGCGGACACTTTGACATCTGCACAACAAGACCAACTAAAGGATCTACTTCATCACTACTATGAGCATGTTTTTCAAGATATCAGTCAGTTGCCACCCTGCAGACCCACAAACCATCAAATCCCCTTGCTTCCTGAGTCTGGTTCATTCAATCAGTACGAGGCCCTATAAATACAGCTTTGAGCAAAAGAATCAAATAGAGAAACTTGTGGCTGAGATGTTGACGGCAGAAATTATTCGTCCGAGTGCAAGCCCTTTCTCTAGTCCTGTTCTGCTGGTTCGAAAGAAGGATGGCAGCCGGCGCTTTTGCATCGATTATAGGGCATTGAATAAAGCAACAATTTCGGACAAATATCTCATTCCAGTGGTCTACGAGCTGCTTGATGAGCTATACGGAGCTTCCTATTTCTCTAAAATTGATTTGCGCTTCGGCTACCATCAAATTCGAGTTAAGGAATCGAAAATCCCTAAGACAGCCTTCCGGACTCACTCAGGCTATTATGAGTTTGTTGTGATGCCCTTTAGACTCATGAACGCTCCAGCCACATTTCAAGCTACGATAAATGACGTATTTCGCTCTTACCTTCGAAAGTTTATCTTGGTCTTCTTTGATGACATCCTGGTTTATAGCTCCACTTGAGAAGATCACTTACACCACTTGGAAGTCACTTTACAGGTCTTGGACACCAATTAATTGGTAGCCAATAAGTCCAAATGACAATTTGGTCAAAGAAGTATTGCTTACTTGGGGCATATACTATCCAGCGACGGTGTGACGATGGACCCGGAAAAGATATCGTCTATTCTCAATTGGCCAATTCTTCGCTCTCAAAAGGATGTTCGAGGCTTCTTGGGACTCACCGGCTACTACAGGAGGTTTATCCGCGATTATGGAAAGATTGCAAGGCCTCTAACCTAGTTAAAGAAAGGGCAGCCCACGTTTGTTTGGTCGATGGAAGCTCAACACGCCTTCCAATCTCGACAATCAGCAATGAATTGTGCTCCGATCTAGCCATGCCAAATTTTACTCAACCATTTATCATTGAGTGTGATGCTTCCGGGCATGGGATAGGTGCAGTGCTTTTGCAAAATGGTCGTCCCATTGCCTTCTTCAGCCGAGCTCTTTTCGAAAGGTTGACCAAATTTGCATATGAGAAAGAATTAATGGCGTTGGTCCTTGCCATCCAACATTGGCAGCCTTACCTCATTGGAAGACCTTTCATCGTTAAAACAGATCAAAAGAGCCTGAAATATCTCCTTGAACAAAGGATTACTACACCTGCACAGCAACTTTGGCTCTCCAAATTGCTGGGATATGAATTTCAGGTGCAATACAAGCTTGGTAGCACCAATCGAGTGGCGGATTCCTTGTCTTGGTTGCATGAGGAAGCTGAATGCGTTGCTGTCACTTGGCAACTATGGGAAGACTGGAAGGAAATCTCTGCAGAAATTAAGAAAGATCCCAAGCTGGCTGCTCTTAAACAAGCTCTAAAACAGGACCCCAATTGTCATCCTCCATATTCCTTGCTCAATGACACTTATGTACAACAATCGGGTGGTAATTTCAGAGAATTCGAAGTGGATTCCCATCCTCTTGGCTGAATTTCATGCAACCCTGGGCGCAGGACATACGAGTGCTTTAAAAACATACAAGAGGCTGGCTGCAAACCTATATTAGAGGGGCATGATGAGATCCGTTCTCACTTATGTTGTTGCTTGCCTTGTGTGTCAACAACAAAAGTATGAAGCTCGGCAGGACTCTTGCAACCGTTACCTATTCCTACATTGATTTGGGAGGACATCCCCATGGATTTCATCAACGGTCTTTCTCGATCACAAGGGAAAGATTGCATTCTGGTCGTGGTTAATCGATTGTCCAAATAAGGTGGTGGCAGAACTCTTTGTCAAGGAAGTGATTCGTCTCCATGGCATTCCTCGAACCATTGTAAGTGATCGTGATCCAATCTTTTTAACTCACTTCTGGGCTGAATTGACTTGTTTGCATGGCACGAAACTGAAAATGAGTAGTGCTTATCACCCCGAGACGGATGGCCAAATGGAAATTCTGAACAAAACTTTAGAAACCTATCTGCGATGTTTTACTTCTGAGCACCCAAATCAGTGGTACATGTGGCTTCCTTGGGCCGAATTTAGCTATAACACTAGTCACCATACTTCCATTGGAATGACCCCGTTCCAAGTAGTGTATGGTCGTCATCCGCCCACTATGCACCGATTTCTTCCGGGGGAAACAAGAGTAGAGGCGATTGCCAAGGAACTCCTAGAGCGGGACAAGGTCTTGTCACAACTTCAGCAAAATCTTAGAAGAGCTCAACAACAAATGGTGAAATTTGCCAACACTCAGGCGACACGTGGAATACAATGTGGGTGATATGATCTTTCTCAAAATGCAGCATTATAGACAAATATCCGTCCGACACACTTCAAATGCCAAGCTTGCTACTAAATACTACGGGCCATTTCATATTATGCAAAGGATTGGGGCTGTTGCATACAAGCTTCAATTACCCGAAGGCTCCCGAATCCACCCCGTTTTTCACGTATCTCAACTTAAGAAAATGATAGGCCAGCATGTTCCTGAACCAGTGCTACCACAGAAATTAGAGAAAGCTGTCCGACCCTACAAACCAGCTGAAATCTTGGTGGAACGAGTGACAACAAATGATGGATGCATTACACGTGAGTTGCTGATCCGTTGGGAGAATGGCACCAAAGAGGATGCTACCTGGCTTGAACTTTCTAAATTCCTGGAGCAGTTCCCAGATTTCAGCCTTAAGGACAAGGCTGGACTTTCAGCGGGGGTCAATGTTAGGGAGGAACTCACTGAAGATCAATTAAGGACCGGGAAGGTGCAAGAAGTGGCTAAAAATGCTAAGGAATACATGAAGCCTGGGGATGAACAAGGCACTGCTGAGGAGGGATTGAAAGACCAGGACAATCCTGCAGCAAGCCATCTGGACAATAAGGTGGCTGCTGAGGTGGATTCCAAGAATCTGAAGGTATATCAGCGCAAGAAGGGTGCTTCAACCAACCTCCCGAAAGGAATCTAAAGTTGTTAAGGGAATGAAGGGGGTAGAATGAGAATAAAAGGGGTGTGATTTGAGTGAGAGAAAGGAAGGGAGTTTTATTTATGTATTTGGGCAGCCTTGAGCTGAAGGGAGAGCCTAGGCTCTACATCAATGGAGTATGTAATTGTTTTGAAAAATACAATGAAATTCTAAGATTACTTTTCAAATAATTAATTTTTCAATAATTGAGCTCTTAAGATCATAACAGTTTCTAGAGACGTGTTATAATGGGCGTTAATGAAGAAAGCGATCTCTTTAAAATACATTAATCTTATTAGAAATATGTATGACTATGACCAATGTAAGAACTTATAGGAATCTGAGCAATAGTTTCCCTATTAACATTGAACTCCATCAAAATTCGACACTAAATTCCATACTTTTTGCAATAGTGATAAATAAAATTACAAAAAATATCCAAAATAAAATACTATGGTATATGTTTTTCGCTAATGATATAACGTTGATTGATAAAACTAAAAAAGATATTAGTACTAAATTAGAATTATGAAGAACAACACTGGAATCCAAAAAATTTATATTAAGTAGATCTAAAACTAAATATATGATATGTAGGTTTAGTAGTAATCATCAAGATGATGAATAAACGATTAGATTAGAAAGAAGAGATGCCAAAAAATAAACGCTTTAGATATATTGGTTTTATCATTCAGAACGATGACAATATAGATGAGGATATAAACAATACGATCCAAGCGAGTTGGATGAAATGGAGAAGAGCATCCAAAGTTCTCTGCAATCGCCCGATACTATTATATTTAAAGGAAAAATTCTATAAAGCCGCAATATGGCATGTGTTATTGTATAACATTTAATGTTGAGTCATTAAACAATAATAAAAGCATAAAATAAGTGTAACTGAAATGAGAATAATTAGATAGATGTGTGATAAAGTTAGAAAAGATAGAATTACAAACGAAAACTTACATAATAAGTTGAAAATTAATTCAATTGTGGATAAGATGCGACAATATCGTCTGATGTGGCTTAGGCATATACAACGAAAACCCAAAAACGCATCTATCAGGAAGACCGAGAACTTAAATATAAGATATTTAATAAAACATAAAGGTAGGCCGTTAAAAACTTGGATGCAAGTTATCCGTAAAAATATGATAACTATAGATTTAGTTGAAAAAATGGTCTTTAATAAGAATGAGTAACGTAGAAAAATTCGTATAAATTAAATCAACACTCTTGTATTTTTTGATATTTTTTTATATTTGTCTCTCAAATAGCCGTCCCATTAATTTGGGATTTGAAGGCCGAGATGGTTGTTGTTGAATGATCAAAAGCTTTCAAGCACATTAAGTTCTTCTCTGTGTAGTTTTATTTGTTTAAGTTGTATTTAGTGTGAGCCACAAAGATCACATCAAACCAAGGAGTATCAAGTTTGTGATCACTCTTTTCACTTATAATCTTATAAGAGATCAAGAAAGAGGATTTTCTTTATCTAGGATTTGATTGTCTGTGAGAAACAAGTTAGGGTTTGCTAGAGTCATGAAGTCTAGTGTGAGGGTTTGCTAGAGCCATGAAATCTAGTTTGTGGGTTTGCTAGAGCAGTGAAGTCTAGTGTAAGTGTTCAGAAGCAACACTTACAAAGGTTTGAATAGGACTAGAAACCTAGTTATTTGTACTATTTAGTGATCATATAGTGGATTGGAAACTTCAGGTAGAGCCTAAGAGTGGACGTACAACAGGGATGGTGGAACCACTATATATAGCCTGTGTCGATTCTTTTTCCTTCTATTCTCCTCTGTGCATTCAAGTCTTAAATTCCAAGAAAGTTCTAAAAAGTGTCAAACCATCTATTCACCCCCTTTAGGTGATTCTTACACCTTTTTAGAAACAAACAAAGCTCTTCTCTTTGACATGAAAGTTCCTAAAGAATTATGGGCAGATGCAGTTTCTACTATATGTTTCTTAATAAATCGCATTCCATCATCTGTTTTGGATGGCCAGATACCCAACTTAATTCTATTTCCCTCTCATACTTTGTTTCCTTCATCACCTCGTATATTTGGTTGCACTTGTTTTGTCCAAGATGTTTGACCTCAAGTTTCTAAAATTGGACCCTGAGTGCATATTTTTTTGGTTATTCGCATACTCAAAAAGGAAATCAATTCTTCTCTCCTTTTTTGGGTCGATATTTGGTGTCTGCAAATGTGACTTTCTTTAAATCCACTTACTTCTCAGTTTCTCTCAATTCGCATTCACCAGATTGTAAGGATGAGTTTCAGATTTATAGAGTTGATGCAGTTGGAGTCAAACAACCTAAACCCCTTTACAGGTTTACTCTCGTCGTGTGCAGTAAATGAACATGGCACCAACTTCTGAAAAATGACTCACTAGTTCCACCTACTCGTCACCGGATCCATCACCACCTTAGCCGCATTTAGATCCTAGCCCTGAAATTCCCATCTCTCATAAAAGATAAATGATCTTGTACTTATTCTATCCCTTCATGCCTTACCGTAAGTTATTATCCTCATCCATGTCTTTTGTTGCCTCTATAGATTCTCTCATATTTCCAAGTCAATTGCAAAAGCTTGTCTCATCCAGGATCATGGAAGAAGAAATGATAGCACTTAAGCACAATCATACATGGGAGCTTTGTTCTTCACCCTCTGGGAAGCAAGCTATTGGTTGCAAATGAGTCTTTACAATAAAAATGAATCCTGATAGACCTATAACATGATTTAAAGCACGTTTGGTCGCTAAGGGATATGTCGAAACTTCTGGAATTGATGATTCTGAGACCTTCTCCCCTGTGATTAAATTGACCTATGTCCACTTGTTTATTTCTCTTGCTGCCACATATAAAATTGGCCCTAGCTTAATGTGAAGAATGCTTTCTTGAATGGTGATCATCAAGAGGAAGTCTATTTGGAGGAACCACCAGGTTTTGTTTCATGGGAAGTCAAGGAAGGTGTATAAGCTACAAAAAACTTCGTAGGGGTTGAAGTCTCCAAGAGCCTGGTTTTGGAGATTTAACGCAGTGGTCACTCGGGTTTGATTTCCAAAAAAGTGCTATGATCATTCAGTTTTCGACAAGCAATCAAGTTCAGGATGTACCCTTCTAGTGGTTTACGTTGATGATATAGTGATTATTCCAATGGGATTAGTGCCCTTAAGGCTCTTCTTCACATTCAATTTCACACAAAGGAGTTGGGTATGTTAAAATATTCTGGGCATTAAAGTATCTCGAAGCAAGCAAGGAGTCTTTTTATCTCCCAAAGGAAGAACATCCAAGACTTATAAACTGAAGCCAGTTTTGTTGAAGCTAAACCATGCGATACTCCTAAAATGCCTAACATGAATTGAAAGCTGACGATGGAAATATATAGGATGCTTCAAAGAAGTATAGAAGGTAGTTGGGAACATAAACTACCTCACAATGACTCGTCAAGATGGAGAATTTTGTAAGCGTTATAAGTCAATTCACATCATCACCAACAGTGCTCATTGAGATGTTGTTACCCATATCTTGAAATATATCAATGGAACTCCTGGGCATGAAATTCTTAACAATACCAGATTGTGGGGCTTTCAGATGCTAATTTGGCAGTGTCTCCAGATAGAGGATCTACAACTAATTGTGTTTTTGTTGGAGGTAATTTGGTGTCTCGCAATAGTAAGTGTTGAAAGATATGTATATCATATTCTTCCCTAATTTATATAATATAATTAGGGAAGGTCTTTGGATTTATTCTTCCCTAATTTATATAATATAATTAGGGAAGATCTTTAGGTTTATTCTTCCTTAAATTATGTAATATAATTAGGGAAGATCTTTGACATCATTATATTCGACATATAATCAGGGAATAACTTCCTTGATTTATATAAGGTCAAAGACTATGTATCTAGGTTTTTCATTTTTTAGCTAGTATCCATTTTTGATTCATAACAACTCTTGTATATATATTTGTCAGAAACCATATAAAATAATATGTGGAGAAATATAGAACTTCTTTCATAATTTTTCTTCCACATCTCTTCTAGTTTTTTCTTTCCACTTGGTATCAAAGCAACATTTTTTTTGTTCACCTAAACTATGTCTGACATAGTCTCCGAGACCACATCCATGGCAGCACCTTCCAACAAAACCCAATCTTCTAAGATAGTGACCAACTTCGACCACTCTCCTGCACAAATAACCACCATTCAACTAAATGGTGAGAATTTTTTGCGATGATCGCAAGCGGTTCGAATGTACCTAAGGGGGCGAGGGAAGATTGGGTATATCACAGGAGATGTACAGAAGCCTGCAAAAACAGACTCCATGTTTGCCACTTGGGATGCTGAAAACTCTATGTTGATGACGTGGCTCGTGAACTCAATGGTAAAAGACATCAGCTCTAATTACGTGTTTCCAGACGGCAAAGGAGCTCTAGGACAATGTGACGGAAATGTATTCAGATCTTGGAAATCAATCTCAAATCTATGAATTAACACTGAAGCTCGGAGAAATCCGCCAAGGTGAGAATAGTATTACAACCTATTTTAATTCCTTAAAACGGATTTGGCAAGATCCAAATCTGTTGAATGCTTATGATTGGGAATCCACAAAGGATTGTAATCACTACAAAAAGTTGGTGGATGTTGGTCGTGTATTCAAATTTCTTGCAGGCCTTAACGTGGAGTTCGATGAGGTAAGGGGTTGTATAATTGGACATGTACCTCTGCCTCCAATTGGTGAAGTCTTTGCTGAGGTGCGAAGGGAAAAGAGCCGAAGATATGTGATGTTGGGGAAGAAAAGTCCTGAATCCTCTATTGATATGTCTGCATTAGTTATCTCTGATGCATTTGGTAGTCGCAAAAACACTCCCAAAGGGGCCGGAGACAAGTCTCAGTTATGGTGTGATTATTGTAATAAGGCTAGACACACCCGAGAAACTTGCTGGAAGCTTCATGGAAAACCAACAAATTGGAAAGACAATAAAAGTGACAGGAAACCGAGCTTTATCCACTGTGAATGAAGTTGATACAAATCCATTCAGCAAGGAGCAAATTGATCAACTTCTAAAACTGCTAAAATCTAATATGCCAACTGATATTCCTAATAGTTCTTTTGCACAAACAGGTAGCAATCCAATAGCCCTATCTGCCTTTACTAAATCCGGTCCTTGGATTATTGACTCAGGGGCTTCTGATCACATAACCGGTGCCTCTCAATCATTTAACACTTATTTTCCATGCTCAAGTTCTGAAAAAGTTAGAATAGCCAATGGTAATTTTTCACCTATTGCAGGAAAGGGTCTAATCAAAATCTCAAAAGATATTACTCTCAAATCTGTTACTCTCAAATCTGTTTTACATGTGCCTAAATTCGCATGCAACCTTCTATCTGTTAGTAAACTTTCATTTGATTCTAACTGCAAAGTCATTTTTTGTGATTCTCATTGCACCTTTCAGGACCAGAACACGAGGAGAATGATTGGCAGTGCTAAGATAATCAATGGACTCTATTATTTTGAAGAGAGCTCTTCTGATAATAAAAAAACTCAAGGAGTAAGTAGTATTAGTTCAAACCCTTTTTTTGATCAAATAGTATTATGACATCGTAGGTTAGGGCATTCAAGTTTTCATTATCTAAAACATTTGTTTCCGACTTTGTTTAAAGGAATAAGCTGTTCTGAACTTTCTTGTGAAAGTTATCATTTATCTAAGGATCATCATGTTGTTTTTCGGTCTAGACCTTATCATGCGTCAAAGCCATTCTATCTAATTCACAGTGATATTTGGGGACCATCTAGAATTAATACATTATCTGGGAAGAAATGGTTTGTAACTTTTATTGATGACCATACCAGGCCATGTTGGGTGTATTTAATGACAAAATTCTCTGAAGTTGCACAATGTTTTAAGAAATTCCTCACTATGGTGGAAAATCAATTTCAAACTAATATCTGTATTTTACATTCAGATAATGGTAACGAATATTTTAATGAGGGTTTAGGTACTTTTTTAAAGGAAAATGGCATTGTTCATCAATCTACCTGTAGCGAAACCCCACAACAAAATGGTATTGCAGGGAAAAAAAACACACTTACTAGAGGTAGCTCGTGCCATGATGTTCTATGCAAATACCAAAATATTTGTGGGGTGAAACTGTTTTAACTGCATCCTATTTAATTAATAGGATACCCTCTCGTACTCTAAACTATGAAACACCTCTGAATTGTTTCAAAAACACATTCCCCACTTCACGCTTATATTGTGATTTACCTTTAAAAATTTTTGGCTGCACATGTTTTGTTTTTATATCTAACATACATCGATCTAAATTAGATCCTAAAACTGACAAGTGTGTTTTCATTGGTTATGCTTCACATAAAAAGGGGTATAAATGTTTTAATCCAGTCATTAGAAAAGTTCACATTAGTATGAATGTTTCTTTTCTAGAACATTGACCTTTTTTGACAAAAATCATCTTCAGGGGGAGCAAATAATAGAGGAAGATAATTTTTGGAATATTATAGAGCCTATACCTCATACTGTGACACAACCTGATGAATTAGTTTCTCCAACTTTTTTTGAAAAACAAACTGAAAATACCATTATTAAGAATAGTAATACTTTGAATAACTCTAAATTACAAATGTCAGATAACATTTCATCAAAAATAGGGGAAGAATTACTACAAAAGGAAACTCAAAATCTTAATTTTGAGCTTCAGGTTTATGCTAAAAAAGCATCACAGAAGAGTACTATAGTCCAACTTGTTCCTCCAGCATGCCAATCAAAGTCTCTAACTCATGGTCCATCCTCCAACTCTCAAAGTCATCCCTGTCCTCCAAAATTATCCACTTCAATTGGGCATCTCAATGATCGTTCCTCAGACTTAGATATTCCAATAGTAAAAAGGAAAGGTACTCGCTCTTGTACTATACATCCTATTGCTAATTATTTGTTTTACAAAAAACTGTCCAACAATTACAGAGCATTTACATCCAAGGTCACTAACCTGTTTGTTCCAAGAACCATTCAGGAAGCATTGGTTGATCCAAATTGGAGATTGGCAGTCATGGAGGAAATGGAAGCTCTTAAGCGGAATGGTACTTGGGAGGTAGTTGATCTTCCAAAAGACAAAAGAATAATTGGTTACAAATGGGTCTTTAACATAAAATATAAAGCAGATGAGAGTATAAAAAGATACAAGGCGAAACTTTTGACTAAGGGATTCACCCAAACCTATGAGATAGACCACCAAGAAACATTTGCTCCTGTGGCAAAGATGAACTCCATCAGGGTTCTTCTATCCTTAGCAGTCAACTTAAACTGGTCATTGCATCAGCTTGATATAAAGAATGCCTTCCTAAATGGAGATCTGAAGGAGGAAGTATTCATGAAACTACTACCCGGTTTTGAGGAAAAATTTGGAAAGAGCAAGGTGTGTAGATTAAAAAAGTCATTGTATGACATCAAACAGTCACCAAGAGCATGATTTGAAAGGTTTGGAAAGGTAGTCATGGCCCACGGATTCCTTCAAAGCCAAGCAGATCATACAATGTTTTACAAACACTCAAAGGGTGGTAAGATTGCTATCCTAATCGTCTATGTTGATGATATTATTATGACTGGAGATGACTTTGATGAGATAAATGGTTTGAAGAAGAAACTTGCAGCTGAGTTTGAAATCAAGGACTTAGGGACATTGAAGTATTTCCTTCGAATGGAATTTGCTAGATCTAAGGAAGGAATTGTTGTGAATCAGCATAAGTATGTACTCAATCTTTTGAAGGAAACTGGGATGATTGGATGCAGAGGAATTGACACACCCATTGAGCCAATTATGAAGTTAGAACCAGTTGCACCTAAAGACATAGTAGACCGAGACCAATATCAACGGTTAGTGGGAAGGCTCATCTACCTGTCACATACTCGACCTGACATAGCCTTTGCAGTGAGTGTCGTAAGTCAATTCATGCACTCACCTGGTTCAATACATTTTGATACAGTATTTAGAATTCTGAGGCAACTAAAAGGAACACTTGGAAAGGGTCTACTATTTAAAAGAAGAGGGCACCTACAGATAGAGGGCTACACAGATGCTGATTGGGCTGGAAGTATAACTGACAGAAGATCAACTTCCGGCTATTGTACATTTGTTGGAAGAAATCTTGTGTCTTGGAGAAGTAAGAAACAAAATGTGGTGGCAAGAAACAGTGCAGAAGCTGAGTTTAGATCAGTAGCTCATGGTATTTGTGAGGTAATATGAGTAAAGAGGTTATTGGAAGAACTCAAGACATACACACCTTCACCTATCAGAGTATACTATGACAATAAAGCTGCTATCTCGATTGCACATAATCCTGTTTTACATGACCGAACCAAACATATTGAAGTGGACAAGCACTTTATCACGGAAAAGTTAGAAAATGGAGTAATATGTATGCCGTACATCTCTACAACTGATCAGATAGCTGATGTCTTTACAACGGGTGTCCACAAGAAACGGTTTCATGATTTGGCAAGCTAGCTAACAATGCATGATATTTTTATGCCAGCTTGAGGGGGAGTGTTGAAAGATATATATGTCATATTCTTCCCTAATTTATATAATATAATTAGAGAAGGTCTTTGGATTTATTCTTCCCTAATTTATATAATATAATTAGGGAAGATCTTTAGGTTTATTCTTCCTTAAATTATGTAATATAATTAGGGAAGATCTTTGACTTTATTATATTCAGCATATAATCAAGGAATAACTTCCTTGATTTATATAAGATCAAAGATTTTATATCTAGGTTTTCCATTTTTTAGCTAGTATCCATTTTTGATTTATAGTAACTCTTGTATATATATTTGTCAGAAACCATGTAAAATAATATGTGGAGAAATACAGAACTTCTTTCATAATTTCTCTTCCACATCTCTTTTAGTTTTTTCTTTCCACCGTAAGAAACAGCGTGTTATACCCCGGTCAAGTGCAGAAGTCAAGTATAAGGCTATGGCACAGGTTACATGTGAACTTATTTGGATATATCTTCTTTGTGGTAAGATTAAGGTTGGGAGACCACATACTATGTAGCTATGGTGTAACAACCAAGCAGCTATACATAGTGTCAATAACATGATGTCATGAAAGTACAGAACACATAAAGGCAGACTGCCTTCCTTTTACTTGGGACAAGTTAAAACATGGGCTGCTTTCCATTAAAGATGACATGTTAGGACAGAAGATCAATTAGCTAATTATTTTACTAAGGCTTTCATTGAGAATCGAGTTACTCATATTTGTAACCTAGGCATGATACATATCTAGGCTCCAACTTTGAGGGGTAGTGTTATGAACTACAACATGCTTCATGTGTTTTATGTATGTAACGGTATTTTAGTCATTTTCACTATTATGTAAACCCATTACTCATGTATATAGTTAGACATGTCTTACACAGTATTGTGGTTGGTTTTTCCAAAATCTATTTCTCGCTCAACAGTATTAATATTCGACGTTCATTGAACTTCACTTCTATGGTCATATTTTAAATTATTAACAGAAAATGATAATCATAAAAAAAATTAATATTTCATATGATGCTAATAAAAAGTAAATTTATTAACCTGATAAGTTTTAGAATTTTTATTAATTTTTTTTTTTAATTTTATGGAAAAGATCTAATGTCATGCTCCCTCTTAAAAAGCCACTGCACATAAGAATGGCGAAGATAGAAAAACTGTCACATTTTGCTTAGAAGCAAAACACGTTTGTTGTTTGAATTTTCAAAGAACTACTGCCTCAATACTCGTCATTTGATCAAGACCACTCATAGGTCATGATATCAAAGGGAGCATGAGGACCAAATTAGATACTTTTTCTCTATTTTTCTATCACACCAACTTTTCACACCATAAAGATACTTCCTCACTTTAAGAGGGCCAATTTAGCAGTAATTATCTATGGTACGATTATAAGAACATGAAAGTATTTATGGGTAGTAATTAGTGAAATATATAAAGTAAGAGAATGAGGTGGGTGCTAATGCGTATCATGTATCGCCTATTTTTTCAACCACGAGCTTTGGCTTTATTAGTAGTCATTCGAATAATTGAACACCCTTTACACTGGATGGTGGCTTTCATGTTCATTCTACAAAGATTACAAGGGTTGTAGATTTTCCTTTCTCAATGTCTTTTCCATGACTTTAATTTCAACCTATTATGATACTACTTAATCCTAAATTTTCCTCTTGTCAATCATATACTAGGATTTTCATTTTCTTATGTTGTGTTTGCTTTTGAAAAGATATCAAAAAAGAAAATGTGGAAACCCTACAAAAATCTAGGAGAAATTTTTTCAGAATGAAAGGAAAATCAAGAAAGTAACATCCATGAAATTTCCTCAATGTTGTTTTATGAGCCGGAGAAAAGAAAAAAAAAAAAAAAGGTAACAATAATGGAATAGCCAAACTTGGTTATAAAAGAAAAAATAACATTTAATTCTTTTATTATCATCTATTTTCTTTTATAAACAAATATCTCAAACAAGATAAATTTCATTTTTAATGGATTTAGGGGAAATAATCTTACTGTTGTGTTGCATTAACTATTTATTATGAATTTATGATTAAATTTAACTTGAGAAGATAAGTTATTATAGTTTAACCAGAAAAAATTGGGATTTTATCGTTAAATGAGTGTAATACTATGTTATTTTGATTTTACCACTTTAAAACTATTTTATTAATACATTTATTATAAGTTACTAGATTTGTGTTATATTTTTTTCCGTATCATTTTCCTTGATTTCCTTATTTTATGCAAAACTAAAATTTTCTAAACGATAGAAGTGATTTTTAAGAGAATTTCATATACTTCCAATCAATAGAAAATTTTAGATGCTTTCAAAGACGTGAAAAATAAGAAAAACATATTCCAAGAAAATACTTTCCAATTGGAGCATTTTTTTTTTAAGAAAACAAAACAACCTTAGGTATCTCAAGACAGTGATACAAAAAATAGCACCAGAAATCCTGACAGTGATTAACAACATAAAGTGAAAAAGAATAGCTTTCCAATCTCTTTTTAAATCTTCCTAGCTGGCTATGAAAGCTCCTAACATGTAAGGCAACAAGTAAGCATGAAAACAGCTCTATCTCGTAAAAGAGAGATACAAAGGTATTTACTACTAAAAAACTAACACTGAACTAAATTCCTTTTATGAAGAGAAAAAATAACATTCAAGTATGAGGGCTTCCATACTTTACCAGATCAGCACTAATTTTTACCGTGCCCTTATATCCTATCCACAAATCCATCTTGTTCCCATTTATTGTGTCTATTAGGAGCAGTTCTCCGAATATTTGGTGGCTTTATGATCAACTATAGTCCATCAGTGCATTTGGGTACCAATGTTAGTGTTCAGCTTTAAGTATTACTATGACTCCTTGGAAAAATTCAGGGGATGCTTTCAAATCATTACTTCTTGTTCCTAACCATATGCGATCTTATGAGTTGGATTAGTACCTAATTGGCATTACATTTCCTTTGGTAGATAGCGATAAGGTTTCGCATCTTTCTTAGTGCCTAGATAAATTGGTCATACAAAGCATTTACTCACATCTTCCAGTTGCCTAAGCAATATCTGGTGTAGTGTGGACACATGTTTGTCAATCTATCTTAGATATACTTATTGGAATCACTTTGACTATACATTTATCAATCGCAGTTTACTTATTAATTTAAAAGAAAAGAAGATATAGTTTAAAGAAAACTGCAATTACAACACGTGACAAGGCATCTTCAAAATTTTTAAAAGAGAAACTGGGGAAAAGGAGAATGAAGTACCAAACACATGGCAGTCAAACAGTTATAGTTTTTCAATCTTCTTGAACTCATTCAAAAGAATTCCCACAAAGCCCTAGCAGCTGAAGAACCCGAAGACAACATAAAAAGAGACCCATAATAAAGAAATAACTACAAATTGGAACCTTGAGATGCATGCATTCCTTTCCAACCAAATGCAATCAAAACGGTTATTCTAGCATAGTTAACAGGAACTTGGAAACTGTAATTGGCCAATGTAAGCTCAGGAAATCCTCAAGGCATTCTTGGCAGACCTTACTTTTGAAAGAAATGCTTAAAATTAGATATTTTAAACCTTAAGAAAGAGAAATGGAGAAATAACCGGACATGCAATTTGCCATTGTGATGATACACATCACAAAGTTGGGTAATATGGTCCTGTTTTGCCTCCATATCTGTAACAAGTCATTCATACTAACCATGTTGAGGACCATTGATCAAGTAAAGAAGCTTTATTCAGGGAGAGAATTTTACTTTTCCATAAAAGATTGATCTAGGCATCATTTGCAACCTCCTACCCTCCCAACTCATTCTGTGACATTATCTTATTAACATCAAAATAATATAATGAGAACTATTTGCTGAAACCTGGTTCACAAGGTAAAACAATACAATAATGGAAGAATTTGGAATAATAAAATTGTATCCTTTTAGGCTAGACATACATAAAACAACATGCTTAGACCTAAGAAGCCAGATATGGGAGACATGGATTGTAACACTTGCATCCTTTTGGGCTAGACATTCATAACAAGACATACTTAGACCTAAGAAGCTAGATATAGGAGACATAGAACAAATGCTGGAATCCTTGGATTAAAATGGAAATACTAATATTCCCAAAGGGCGACATACGAGTTCTGCACGAATCTTATGGTTGTAAGTTTGAAGTTTTGAAGTCTTTCAAACCCAATTGTTGAAAGAGTTCTCAACACCAATTATCAGGGTTCTAGGATTTAATCAAAGCATCTTTATCACTTGCATGTCCTTGTGGCGAAAAACAGCTAAAGTTGCTGGATGACTAGAGTTTTAACTTGGAAAAATGTTCCTGTTTATTTATTATATAGCAAGGACCGTTTAGATTACAAACAGTTATATTACCATGGAAAAACATTGAATTTACAGAAGCTTAAAAACTATAGTAATTTGTACAAGCAACCCCAGAGATTAGACAATGAGTTGCAGATATATTGTAGCAAGGTGATAATACATAAACTTAAGACCAAACAAAAAAAGGAATTTGAGGCCCCTAGTGTTAAGAATGTAGGGGGGACAGAATGGACATAACCCTGACAGTATGTTTTTCTCATAAGGAAACAACCAATTAAAGTGAGACTCACTAGATTGATGCAAGTCTCAACGCCTCAACTAAGACTAGATGTTATGCTCAAGTTGTACATAACTCGTCAGTTAGAAGGATGCAAAAAAAGAATTGCCTAGAAGGCAAACATAAGAAAATGTTTCTCTTATCACAAAGAAAAGCCTATAAATGTTAAAAAAAATTTGGAAAGTCTATTTACTTGGTCTAGGTGGAGAATCAAGGTTACAAGCTAATCCCAGAACTCTGAGAAATACTAAGGTGAAACATCTTTCTAGGTGAGTGGATAGTAAACATTTTATAAATGCTTTTGAGTATTTGCTTTCTAAAAACCAGGAAAAGAACTCGTGAAATATCAACAATTTCAACAAAAATTGCAAGATTTTTTAAAGATCAGTTATAAAGGATATTCTTATTACTGATGGATAATTTATGAAGATGTCCTTTCTTGAAATATGATTCGAAATTTTTCCTCATAACAGTTTATGATTATGTATATTAACAACTTGTTTGGGAGTTTTGGAGAGAAGAAAAGATTAGTTAGGAGAGAAAAGAAAAGAAGATAAAATTTTAATTTTCTCTCCATCTTGTTTGGGAGTTTTACTAAAGAAAAGAAAAGAAATGGGATTCATTGGGAATAACAAATTTTACTTTCAGCTTTTAAAGGGTAAATTTGGTATATCTATGAGACAACTTTTTTTTTCTCTCCTTCTTTCCTTTTCTTCTCACTTTTGAGAAGAAAATTTTTTATGTTAAAAATCACTTCATTTCCTTCCTTTTCTTCCCACATAAAACTCCCAAACGAAATAAAATAAGTAATTTTCTCTCCTAACATTTTCTTTTCTTTCTAAATCTTTCCATCCAAACATACTGTAAACTTCACCATGATTTGAAAATTAATGCAATTCCCATGATTGAAGTGTTGGAATTAACAGGTGAAATGATTTGTTCACTTCAGACTACAACTGAGATATCCTGTAACAGGTGAAGGTTGGATAGTCAAGCATAGGAATAGTGCAAGAGCGCACCTTGCGGTATTTAGTGTAGAGCAGTGGTCGAGAGAACGCCCTATCTGCAAGGTCTTTGGGATTACACTTGTCATTAATATAGCCTTTGGGGCATATGTTGGTTGTCTTTGCCCTTGGGGGATGCATTTGCACATATGGCTACATTATGATTATGATTATGATTCAGTTATATGTCACAGGGCCAAGGAAAGGACTAGGTCCACTTGGTTCCTAATTGATGATTCAGTTCTATAGTAGTGCTAGAAAATGGACTACATCGTGTTGGCTCATGAACAAGTGATTCAGTTATATGTTTACTCCATTAGGTTCCTCATCAACTATCACTAGATATGAAATTATCATCATATATGAGTTGATGGAAAATTATTATTTGGATTTTGAATGAAACTTTCATGATTTATAAATATTTATTTTTCAAAACAAAATTCAAAACTTGAAATGGACTTTACACTAGATAAAATAGTTAAAAAGAGATGTCTTGATATTCCAAGAATTTTACATGGAATTCATATTTTATATAAAATGCTTTTGTCCATTCCCTGGGTTTTAGCTGATTTGTTTGTTCTTTTTCAGGGTACATCAAGTTTTTTACTCCTTCAAAATGTACACCACCAGGTTTTGTAGCTATCATCTTTTGGGCTGAGGCAGGTTTTGGAGAAAAAAAGACTTTTGCCATCTCTATCTCATGTTTCAATGTGGAGGCCTAAATTACATAAATGACCCTGGGTCAACAATGTGCTACAAACTTGTGAATGATGTACGGTACCTTATAATAGTGATATAACATAAAAAGGATTAGTGTAATATTTCAAACATGCTAGGTTCAGATTATGTGCTACAAACTTGTGAATGATGTCCCGTGCCTTAAAAGAGTGATGTATAAAATAGGATCAGTATAATATTTCAAACATGTTAGGTTAAGATTATATATTGAAAGCCATGTTGATTACAATAAAATACATGTTAAGAGACTTGCATGAGTTTAAATGGGAAAGAAGGGCTCATCAAGATCCTTGCACGGTCATGCTCTAGGAATTACACATGACATCATTTGGTTTTCTTATGTGATGGGGAGAGAAGGGGAAAAAAAGAACAAACAAACAAACCAGACTAGGGTGTGTGGCCTTACATGTTAGGAGCTTCCAAAAACCCAGTTAATAGAATTCAAAATGAGGTTTGAAATAATTTATTTATTTGGTTAATGATTTTTTGGTTAATGATTTTTTGTGTCTCTCATCTCTTAGATGATTTCTTGTAGTCTTTTTGTATTACTCATTTTTCATCAATAGTATCTTTTGTCTATAAGAGCCCAAAAGAAGGAACCATATGCAGTGGCATTTTGCTTTTGCAAAGCAACTGAGGGATACTGCTAGGGAGTTGCTCCAGTCAGAAATATCCATGACACTTACCTTTATCCTTCCTATTGTATTTTGGTAAAGGTTCTCAGTTGAGCTTTGCAATTTAGAGTTCAACAAAATCAAGAGGGATTCCAGCACAAACTACAGCAATTTTTTTCTGAAAGAACAAGAATAGCCTTAGATTCTAAAAACAAAAAGCACAGACACCAATTTTGAGATGGTAAAATATAATTGAAAAAAAAAAAAAAACAAACAAAGAGAAAAAGAAACAAGGCACCACCACTTATTTAAGTGGCTGAACTAGTCGGAAAATGTCTCTGGCAGTTTCTTGGTGCAACAATCAATAACAAAGTTTCAGGTGAATGCTGCAGTGTATCTGCTTTCCATATCAATTTTCTCAATGTCTTCAGGACAAATATTTCTGCTAGATATAGTAAGAAAGCCCGCCCAACAATCACGATCCACTGTTGTATTACAAGAAACATATTTTACAATCCTCAATTTTATTATCAACCACTTGTGGAAGCAGCATAAATGAATATATGCCCTAGAGAGAGAATTGCAAGTGTGGCCAGGAAAACCATAATATCAGAAAGGGATGCAAACTATTGTGAGCAAGACTTCATTATAATAAAACAGGGGCTCACCCGGTGCACAAAGTGCTCCCTGACTTAGTGCAGGGGTAGGGGGAGGGTGGGCATATATGTACCCAGTGCAAGACTTAATGATAATATGACCCTTAAATGTCCTCAAAACGCATATACTGGATGCAAGTGATTAATTTTTATGTACCAATTTTTATAGAAAAAATATACAAAAAAATACCTGAAGCTTGTCCGGTGATTGAACAATTTTAGATCGTAAATTCTCATTTTCTTGCACACTTTGTACCAACTTGTACTCAGCTTCAGATATCTATAAGATAAAACTAGAAATTGTAAATATCTTCAGGACAAGTGACTGCAATCGGACAAAACAAATATCAGCAAGAAAAAACACAAGCGGAGCTCATAGAGGATGAACAAGAAGATACAATGGCACATGCATCAGTGTCGGACAGTATTGAAGAAAATAAAATAACAAAGGACTCCAGCTTTCACATGAACTCAACAATTGGGTCACAAAAATTACAAAAGCAGAAGGTACTGTCATAAAAGATCATTACAACTTAGAAAGCTAGCAGAGTATCAGAATTCTGCATTCCAGCCTCAAAATTCATTACGAAGATTAAACTAAAAAGTAGATCTAGCAAAAACTTGCTAAACATAATCAATGACCATATCAACTTTTGTTAGAAGAGCTTATGCAATTGACAAGTTATGAGAGTTTACAATTCAAATGATGATGTGAATATCATGTAATCAAACACAGGCAACATGAAGGGAAAAAAAATAAATTAATTAATTAATTAAAAAAAAATCCAAAGAGCCTTCTAACTTAAGTGACATGAATTTACATTTTTTCTTTCTTTTTCCTCATAAGGCTGTGGCCAGTTATTCCAAATAACCAAACTGATGAGCCTATAGAGACTTGAAGGTAAACCTAGCCCAACCTAACCATTGTTTAGGTTAGAATTTCAAAGCCCAAGCTTAACCTCTAGTATGAAATATCATATGAAAGCCACAACTGAGGGTATCCTTCCTAACTTCAGTGACACTATTTTTCTTAAAATAAGGCAGCAACTATATCCGATTATGCCAAATGACCAAATCGGTGATGCTATGCTTGCTTGAAGGCCAACCCTAGGTCATCCCTATCCTTGTAACTTCGGACCAGAATTTTCAAGCTTAAGATTAACCCCTAGCAAGGAATAGCAAACGCAACCAGCAAGTAGGTAGGGCCAAATGCACTAGTAACTATCGTAATATTAATTTTTTTTCCTGTTTTATGAACCTTATTGCTTAGTATGGTTGCAGTCATGCCGCTTGGATTAAACATGCTTTGTAATCTTTGATTCAGAAAAGACTTAGTTTGATGGAAATAGATGATGATGTCACAACTCAACCGAAAGAAAGAAAATAACAAACTCTAAATCCCCAACACAAAGAGTGACATATTTACACGAGGCACAATGACAACCACTTGAATAAAGGAGTGTTACTCATCTGTTTTTCTTACCTTTGAATATCTTCTCAAAAAAAAGGTCAAAATTTGTAATAAAACCAAATAAAATTACTAACTCTGTGTGCATGTGTGTTTTCATGCGTGAGTGAAATTTGTAGTCATGCACCATCACTGCAAGCATTGGGTCAACAAGACTCAACCCAAGTTACACAATTGTCCAAAGTTGAATTGGAAGTACACGTCCCACACCCAATTCAAGATTTCACAAGTTATTCTAGCCAAATTGTCATATCAAATCAAACCATAATGCAAGCTCATGGCCCGAGTAAGATGGTCGGTTTCCTCATCTAGTAACTCCCTAAAATATGAGATGCAAAGAAAGAGAGGCTAGCATAAGATATTAGCAACCTTGTCATCTGTTTCTTTGGCCTTCTCCCTCTTGGTCCTGAAAGTAGCCATCAGCGACATCTGCTGATTGTTAAGACCCTGAATGGTCTGACGCAAGTCTTTGACTTTAGCTTCAACTTCTTGAACAAGAGGTTGTTCTCTTTCTCTGGCCTCATTGTGCTCTGCAATCTCTGCATTTAACTGCAGGTCAGAATTATTAGCAACTAATCAGATAGTGGTTAAAGTACAGCAGCAAATTACTTATCCAAGACACCTGTGAAATCTTCTCCTCTATCTCTCTTTTTTTCTCATCAAGAAAGGAAAGTTGCTCCACTATTGGCTTTAGGAGATTCATTTTTAAGTCTCTGAAATAAAGCAACATTTTATATGAGAACCGAATACAGTTACAGGACTGGTGACAAAATGGTGACAAAATGCAGCCCATGCAGTGCATTTTCAAATTCACAGTACCATTTAGATAACCATACAACAACAACAACCTAAGCCACATTTAGATAACCATGATTCAAATTTATTGGTGCAAACTATAGGTCCATTTATTTGTTCCCAATTCTTGCAAGAGACGTGGCATAATTGCTAAATCAGTTCCTTCCCTCGGTCAATTTTGTCTCTACTGATTCCTTTCTTTACAACCAGCCTTGCTACTCTCAACTATATAGTAACTAGCGGTTATCCCAAGCGAATTGTAAATACTAAACTAGTGTGGGCGGATCAATGACTACTGGACTCGATGGCCTCCTAGACATTAGACAGAAAAATGATATGCTAAATGTACTAAGATTTCTGATTGAGTACACGGGTACTATTTAGAGCATGGGACATGCAAGGTTGGGCCACTAAGGAATATTAAAGAATAAAACCCTGGACGAGCCAAGTCTGTCCGGCCTTAAGACAGACCAGGCTGGGCTTTATGCATCCAGGAGACCCAGCCAAGAAGCATAGACTAACATTATATTTATGATGCCCAAAATATTCCAAAACGAGCTTAGATGTCCAAATATAAAGCACGTGGCTACACCATTTAATATTATTTCATAAATTACTCAATCTTTTTAAGATTTTAACAAAGAGATGAAAGAAAATGTTGGAATGTCTTTAATGGACACTAAAAGAAAGCTATGTGGCTCGTTTATCCAACATGAAATGCCACCAAATATCAAGAGCAAAAAACCAGTTACATGTTAGTGAACATCAAATCAGCCATGCACTACATCATTCAGTAAAGCAAAGCAACCATCTTCTTTTTCTATGAGTACAATCTTTCAATTTTAAGAGGACAGGGGAAAGGAGACCTGAACCCTTTTACTTTGGGCTATGTTAGAGTTTATGTTATTTGCAAACTATTGTGCATATACCCAATAGATTTTCCCGATCATACGTGGAGGGTATTGGCTGAGGCCCACCATTGTCGATTAAAAAAAAAAGGACAAACAAACAAACAACAATGTCAGAACACAATAGCTCTCCTTTTGACAACTGCACATATAGCCTAGTGCGTAGGCTGGGTTCAAAGCCAAAGAAATGCATCACATATATGATAGTATGTCAAATGCTAAGTGATCTCATAAAACTAGAAGAAAAAGGAAATGCATTTCTTTAGAGAACATACATGCGGAGTTTGATTTTAGAAACATGAAAAACATGATATGAATCATGAGCAAACATCAAATGAAGAGAAAATAAGGGGACTAAAAGAAGGAAGGGGACGACAAAATACATATGGACATAAAGGTGATCTGACCTTGGGCTTCGAGTTACATCAATTATAAGAAGCAATGCTTAGTGTCAGGGCCTATTAAGTTGTAAGCTGTTGTTCTTTAAGCCTTTTTCGTTACTAGTGAAACATTCTTAGCATGAATTATTCTAACATCACATTATTAAAGTTGATTAAAATTGAAATAAAAACTTTTTTTTAAGATGCATAAGAAACAAATAAAATAAGGGATTTAACTTTTATGAAAAGCTAACGCCAATAGAATCCTTCCAAGCATTTTGAGCCATTTATTATAATGAACAGTGATAGCCACTTGTCTATTTAATTTCCACAGAACCAACAACAATGCAGCAAGAGGGATAAACACAGTATGTTTATTCTTTCTCACTAAGACCACAAGACTTGCTAAGTTACCCATTACCTATTAAAATGAATAAAATGGAGAATAAACGTTCAAAAATCCTTCCAATGTAGTCGCTGCTCAATGAGACATTAAATTAATCAGCTCCATGATAATTTTTCAATAGGAAGTGTTATCAAAGATATCAAAGAAGCATCAAGGAGTGAATTCTTAACAACCCAAAAACTAGACAAAGTAAATGCTCTTAGTGCACTATTTCTGGCGATAGGACGTGTATTCATGTCTCAGATGGAAAGTCATTTCATTAACTATCAAGAACCCTAATTTCTCTCTCTAAGCAGATACGATTTTGTATAATTGAAGTTGTCAAATCAACAAAAATTGTAATGTAATGACCAAATGCTAACCTGTGAAGAATGAAATTGAGAAGGGCACTGACAAAGAACTCAGTCCGAGTAGAGTCGGGCTTAATCAAATCTTTGAGAGTAAAGTTTCTCGGACAACCCACTGCAGCAACCATCTGCTTTACCTTGCTATACAAATTCATGGTCCAAATTGAATTAATGATGGCATCAGGGTTGTCCAGATTTTCAAGAGCTGCGAAACGAATTTGCCCTAAATCTTCCCTGCAAATAAAAAAGGAATGAACTTGTTAAGAACCCTAGAAATTGGGGGAAGAAAGAAATTAGGGGTAGGGTTGAACGAGAAGTACTGGAGTGAGTCAAGGTGATTTAAGAGAGAAGCGTAGATATGAGCAACGGGTTCAGGCTGAGGGTTGATGAAATTGGCTTCGGTGACATTGACGATACCCGTTTCCACCAGAATGTCCACCATTTCTTTGCGAGGGAGGCATGGGTATTCGAAGGTCGACATAGAGAGAGAGAGAGAGAGAGAGAGAGAGTCTGTATCAGTAAGAGATCGCTCGAGGGGAGTGAAATTTGAAAAGAGCAAGCGCGACCTTTGCAATTCCCACGCTTTCTTCCTTTTTCAAATGTTGTACGGAATCTGTAATGATCGCTAGAGAAGCCAAACAAGGGTTTTTGTTGTTTGTTACAAAAATAATGCAATTTTAAATCAAAATTTAAAAAATAGGGTTTTTTTTTTTTGTTTTTCGTACTAAGATGTGCTCACAGATTGCAACATCTATTGTGCTCTACTATGCTTCCCAATCGTTGGCGGTTATGATAGTTACAGTCGATGTCGCGACCTATGATCACGACATATCTTGCGTGGTCTGGGAACGCGACATAGCTTGCGCAGACCCAAACCGCGACATACAACCTTTATACCCTTGAATCAGACTTCTCCCATTTTGTTTGATTAATGGGTATAAATTTTGTTAGAGGTGGGTTATGACTCCACAGATACCAGTTTCTTCTTGACCCGAACAATAGCCGTCAATGGGTGGATGTAACTGCAAAAACCGCCAGAGGGTGCTTCGACGAGGAGGCTCCGACGCTCAAATAAGTAAAGAGTGGTTTTTAATTGAAAGAAATAGACTGAAAATTGAGGGAAGCTATTCCTTGTGATCAGTGTACTCAGAGTGTTAGGTCTCGAGAACGTATCTCATTTTGAAAGTTTTTCGGATAACTTATACCTCTGAGAGATGCACGCCACTGGGGAACTCCAACTCTACCTTCCTTATCGAACTGATCTGGGAATCTCGGAGGCTCATATTATGAGTTGATTACGATCCTCATTTATCAGTAGGACTACCATTTTTGGGAGAGGATCTTTCCTTACTCGAAAGATTCGGGATTTGTCGTTACGAAATAGAAGACTGAAGATAAGAGAATTATAACCTTCCTTTAGAATTGCTAGGGGTGTTGCACAACGTTCAGTCGCTCGATAGATTAAGGGATCTTCATGACCCATCCGATTGAAGAGTTGACGTCTACTTGCCTGATCAGGGCGATTATCTTTGTTCGGTGAATTACGTTCGGTTGGCGGAGTAGCTGAGCCCCTATAGTTTGTCAGGTCGATCTAAACAGCTAAAACCCCTTGGCAGATTATCATTCAATCGTCGGATGTTGATCTGTAAGCGCTCTTAGTGAGCCTTTTGAGAATATTCTCTTTTGGTTTGGGCTTTTGGTCATGTTCAATCATTTGCCCCCAACTCATGGCCTTCTTGGAAAGAGGTGCCGTGAGTAATGATTTGGAACGGGGGATTGAAATTCTTTAATACGATCGCTATCGTTTCGATTTTTGCGAATCGTCCCTTGCACTTCTTGCAAGAATTCTCCTTAATTATAGTTTTCTTCGCACCCAAATCTTTTCCGCCATTTCACTCTTCCTATCAGAAAGTCATTACTAATAGCGAAAATGTCTACTTCTCAGTCTTTTTTGGACATTGGTGACATTGCGAATATTATGTCTGTGCAAGAACTCTAGGAAGCGCAAACTGACTGACATGCTATTGGGAGACGATTACTCTATGATATCCGCCACAGAGATTGATAGGGCTAATATGGCGCCTGAAGGCTGTGTCGATGTATCTTCAATCGATTAGGTATGGCTTGAAAGTCAGTCCCCTACACGGGTCCTTTCTCTGAGGTCTTGCATAGATGGAATATATTCCCTACTCTCCTAATCTCTGGTGCTTGGCGACTGGTGGTTGCGGTGGCTTCCCTATTAGAGTTTTGTCGTCTTCGTTTCGATTTTGACATTTTATCTTTTATTTTCATTCTGATAAGGTGTGGGAGTAGCGATCCGACTAAGGGATGGTACAAGTTACAGACCCTGCCCGAATCCCATTGGAGGTTTTTCTACAAAGAGTCCATCGAAAACACCGGATGCAAAAGCTCTTTTTCGTTGAGTTCTTAGATAGGGAGCACATGCCCTGGCTTCCCAAGGCTGACGAGGTGCCTTCTATGGGGTTGAGGCTCCTGACTGCTTCAAAACACGGCCGTTTTGTTCGATCTCTTAGCGACTATTGTCAGTCCACCGGTTGGAGCATATGGGTCGAGTCCTTACTGGACGATCAGATGTTGTCCCTAGCTAGTTTGCTGCTTGGGGAAAAGAGGAAAATCGATCGACCACTTCTGTTGAAGAGAGCGGGAGTCGAGATAGTTGAATTTTTGAATTCCCTTGATGACAGTGTGTTAGAGAGCCACTATCGACAAATTGGGTCGACATAGCACGAATAGGCCCTTTCGGGAGAATACCGGAGCGTCTGAGGCCCTACTTAGGTCTTCATCAGGGGCGACTGAGGCTCTTCGCAGGTCACCGCCTACTTTGGTGAAGAGGAGGGTGATTTCCTCCCCCTCGTCTGTATTGGTAATTTCATCCGACCGTCTGAACCTGGTAACAATTGCATCGATAGAGGTATCTGTTCCGAATGAAGGCGACCGATCGGGTAATGTGGATGAGTCAAGAGAGACTAGAGATGATATTCCAACTAATACAAGAGTGAGAACAGGCGTTTCGCGAGCTACTGGAGACAAAATGGTGGGGCCTTCTTTCGTTGTCCCGATTTGGCCCATGCGCAAGGGGAAGCACAAGGATTTTGGGGGAGCAACCTCTCCATCTTCTATCCCTGTTCGGTCTTTCGATTGTAAGAAAGGCTCAAAAGAGCGCGGAACCGTTGCCATTTGTGTTGGGGATATGTAGTATAACTACATAGATCTAGCAGAAGCAGAGCGTATTGTCGGGCAATTTGACTTTCATCGATGTGAGCTCGATCTTCATAGAATGTCTTATAAATAGGTCGACAGAGCTCTTGAGTCCCTAGGTTTAATGGTAATATTCCCTTCGCATCTTTCGAGTTCTTTTTCCTTTTTTATCATTTGTTAACTCGGTTTTCTTCGCAGACCATGGCCCTTGCTCGATTTCAAGGACAACAAGGGAGACAAGTAATAAGTCACTTGGAGGGACGGTTCTATGAGTTAACCCATCCGCGAGAATCAGTCTCCATTCAGGGAGGAGAGGTCTTGGCAGCTGAAAGCGCTTCCGGTGCTTTACTCAGTTAGAAGGTAGAGGAGTTGAGAGCCCTTCGATCAAAATTGGTCCAGTGCCAAGGGCGGTACGAATAGTTGAAATAAGAGGTTTTGGTGCATAAGAAGTTGGCTCAGTTTCGTGAGGAGTCTCTTCAGACGGCGGAACATAGAATAGCTAAGCTTGAAGAGTTCCATGCATGGGAAGTTACCGTCCACAAAGATTCCAACTGTAAACTAATCGAAAGATTAAAATGCGCCGAAGAGATAGTCCGTAGTATAGGTCTAAGCGATGCCTTGCCCCCAATCGAAGAAGTGGCCGATACTCGAAACCCAATTACATAGTTTTCACTTGAGATTTTGTACTGAATGGCCTTTGTTTATTCAATGAGAAATTCTCATATTTTGGCGATAGAAGTCATCGTCTTCTCTTCTTATTGCGTTGTCTTTGTAGAGTTGAGGGGGCTTAGGTTTTTCACTCGGCAAAGAGCCTTTAGACAGGGGGACCGTGCTTGTCGGTTTGAAGGGCTACACCTCTTACTAACAAAGCATACGATCAGTAGGGACTTGGCGACCGAGACCTTGCGAATGGTAGGAAACTTTTAAATAATTGGGCCGTGTCCACCCATCCAGGGAGTTACATCCCCTATTGACAACGCGTACGAACGATAGATATTGGGCGACTGAGACCCTCCGAACGATTGGAAACTTTTAAATAGTTGGGTCGCGTCCACTCGTCCGGGGAGTCACATCCCCTATTGACGACGCATATGAATGATAGATACTGGGCGACTGAGACCCTCCGAACGATAGGAAACTTTTAAATAGTTGGGTCGCGTCCTCCCGTCCGGGGAGTCACATCCTCTATTGACAACGCGTACGAATGATAGATACTGGGCGACTGAGGCCCTCCGAATGACAAGAAACTTTCAAATAGTTGGACCATGTCCACTCGTTCGAGGAGTCACACCTCATACTGACAATGCATACGAACGATAGATACTGGGCGACTGAGACCCTCCGAATGACAAAAAACTTTCAAATAGTTGGCCACGTCCACCCGTCCGGGGAGTCACATCCTCTATTGACAACGCGTACGAACGATAGATACTGGACGACTGAGAACCTCCGAATGATAAGAAACTTTCAAATAGTTAGGCCGTGTCCACCCATCTGGAGAGTCACAGCCCTCATTGACGATGCGTATGAATGATAGGATCAGGTCATGGGTTTGTAAAAACAGATGTCATCGAGAACTTAAAAAGAAACACCCTTGCAGTTTAAAAGAACACCAGCAACAGATCCCAATAGCTACTTCGGGGCAGAAGTAGAAGGCTCCAGCTCACATGATATAGTCCTGATCCGCAATGACGCATCGGCCATGTCCCTAGAGATCATTATAGTTATGAAATGGGCCACATGATCTTGGGGGTTTGTTGTCCCATTGTATCTCTCCATGGGGGTAGGAACACGTTGCAAGGCATAGGGTCTGAGGAGATCTTGGGGTCAAATGGTGAAGCATGAGAGTAAGAGGGGATTTGGTCTCCCTGAGGGTTGGCCCGTTTTAGTTCCTTAGCTATCAGTCGTTTGACCTTTTTTCGAAAATCGTCAGGGACTGGTTTAGAGTTTTCAGATGCTTCCCCACATGGGGGTGACGGTCGTCGCTGAGGACATCTAGATCCCTCAATAGAGGATTGGACTTCGGGTCTGAGGGTGCGACTAAGGTCCTCCAATGTCTGCTCATGTCCTGAAGTTTGGACTCTAGTCTCTCCATCTGGGGGCGATTAACTCGCTCTGGAATAGGGTCAGCAATGGGTTGGACGGGGATTGTGGATTGTAAGGTCTGTTCTTGATGAGGCGGTCCCATGGGAGCTGCTTGATCCCGAGTGGCATGATCAGGTGCCGCAAGAGGAGCGGCTTCAGAAAGTGTGGCGGTGCGCCCTTCGGCAGGAGGGGCGACTTTTGAGGATGCTCTAGTTCTAGGAGGCATGATTGTCAAAATAACAATAGAAACTACTCTAGTCTGTTTCCCACAGACGGTGCCAATCAGTTGGAGATGGGTTATGACTCTACAGATACCAGCTCTTTCTTGACCCGAACAGTAGCCGTCCATGGGTGGATGCACCTACAAAAATCACCGGAGGGTGCTCCGGCGGGAAGACTTTGACACTTAAGTTAGTAAAGAGCAATTTTCGATTGAAAGAAACAGATTAAGAATTGATGGAAGCTATTCCCTGTGATCATGTACCCAGAGTGTTAACCCTCGAGAATGTACTTTGTTCTGAGAGTTTTTGGGATAACTTATACCTCCGAGAGATGCGTGCCGCTGGGGGACTACAACCCTACATTCTTTATCGAACTGATCTGGGAATCTCGGAGGTTCATATTATAAGTTGATTACGACCCTCATTTATTAGTAGACTACCATTTTCGAGAGAGGATCTTTCCTTACTCGAAAGATCCGAAATTTGTCGTTACGAATTAGGAGACTGAAGTTAAGGGAATTATAACCTTCCTTTAGAATTGCTAGGGGTGTTGCACAACGTTCGGTCACTCGATCGATTAAGGGATCTTCGTGACCCGTCCGATTGAAGAGTTGATGTCTGCTTGCTTGATCGGGGCGATTATCTTTGTTCAGTGAGTTACGTTCGGTTGACAGGGTAACTGAGGCCCTATCATTTGTCAGGTCGATCTGGGCAGCTAAGACCCCTCAGTAGATTATCATTCGATCGTCGGATGTTGATCTGTAAGCGCCCTTCGTGGGCCTTTTGAGAATCTTCTTTTTTGGTTTGGATTTTTGGCCATGTCCCATCAAGTTTCAAAAATGGGAATGAAACCCATATAGTTATTTGGATTAATGGAATGGGAATAGGGGGATGGAAATCAAACCCTTAGTATATAGGTTTTGTGAAACCTAGCTAAATTGATGGGTTTCGATTAAAACCCACCTTTGAAACCCATGACCCCTTCTCTCTCTCTCTTTCAAACCCTTGGCCTTTATTCTCTTTCTCTCTCTGTCTTCGGTGACTCACCTACGATAGCTCATCCAACCTTCTCTCTCTCTCCTCAACGCCGACGATGTCCCTTCATCTTCCTCTAAACGATGACTGTGAAGGTGATTGAAGATGGAAGCAATGCAATCGATTGAGGCGAAGGAGATGGAGGAGTTGATCGGTGGATTGAGGCGAATCTAAGGTGTTCAAAGACGAATTGGTTAGCAGAGAAATTGATTGAGGCGAAGGTGTTCAAAGGAGATGATCGGTCGATTGAGGTGAAGGTGTTCGAAGGAGACGGAGGATTTTTGCAGAGGTAAAATGAATGGGTTTTACAGACAATATTCGAAAGAGATGGCAAAGGTGTTTTGCAAAGGTGTTCGAAGGAGATAGCGAAGGTGATTGTGCTATATGACTGAGGGGTTTTGTGAAGGTGTTCAAAGGAGATGGCAATGGCGAATGGAAACCAAACGGCAGTAGAAATCGAGAATTTTTTTTAATTATGTGATTAATTTTTTAATATTTATTTGTATAATTTTTTTTTAATTTTTAGTTTAATTAATTTAATATTTAATATATTTTTTAATATTTAGTATAATTAATTTAATTTAATTATATTTTTAATTTTTATTTATATAATTAATTTTTTTAATATTTATTTCATTTATATAAAAATATTTTTTATTAAGGGTAAAATTGACATTTATGTGATTCTCATTCTGAAAGATATATAAACCAAATATTAACAATAGTAATGATACTCATTCCAAAATTTGAACCAAACAGTCGATATTAAAATTTGATTCCGATTCTGATTCCTAAGCTTTTTGATTCCGATTCCGATTCCAAATTCTGAGTACGAACTAAACACCACCTGTATCAGTAAGAGATCGCTCGAGAGGAGTAAAATTTGAAAAGAGCAAGCACGACCTTTGCAATTCCCATGCTTTACTCCTTTTTCAAATGTTGTACAGAATCTATAATGATCGCTAGAGAAGTCAAACAAGGGGTTTTTTACAAAAATAATGTAATTTTAAACAAAATTAAAAAAAATAGGGTTATTTTTTTGTTTTCGATACTAGAGATGTCGCGCTGTGAGCGCGACATCTACTGTGCTCCACTGTGCTTCTCAACCGTTGGCAGTTATGGCAGTTACAGTCTATGTCACGATCACAGATCACGACATAGCCTGTGCAGTTTGGGACCTCGACATAGCTTGCGCGGACCCAACCACGACATGCAACCTTTATACCCCCTGAATCAAACTTCTCCCATTTTGTTTTCAATCTTCTCTCTCTCATAACTCTCTCTCCTTGCGATATTGATTGCGCGATTGTAGAGCGCTCCATCCCCTGCGGCACTTGCAACTCTAAGCTTCACATATCACGGTCGGAGGTAAGATCATAGCCCATTTTCTTCTTTCTCTCTCTGCTTTCGACTATATGCATGTCCACATTTCACTGTTCGCGCGAAATGGCTGCGTGATTTTCTCTGTTTGAGCGAGTATACTAGGGTTAGGGTTAGGGTTTTGCCTATTATGTGTAAATGATAAAGCATGCTTGAACAATGATAAAGCAGACTTGAATATTAGGGTTAGGGTTAGGGTAAGGGTTTTGCCTATGATGTGATGTTTCCACATGTTAGGGTTTTGGTTCTATGTGTGTGAGAAGTTGGGGTTAGGGTTAGGGTTAGGGTTAAGGTTAGTGTTAGGTTTTTTCGATATTTGTTCAAATTTTTCATGTTGATGCGGGTTGAATATTGTAGTGAACGGAATAATTCGTTGTAACAAAATGTTAGGGTTTGAGCTGATGTGCATTCTGAATTTTACGATCTTCATGTTGATATTCATGATTTGTATCAATTATAATCAATGATATGAATGTTCATCTTGTTTGTCAATCAATATTCATATTCATGCTGATATTTATTTTAATTTTCATGATGTTTGAAGGAAGATGGTTGATAACCATGTGAGACTTGTACTTTATTGGGGGGTGAAATTGGTGGATTTGAAAAAGAGTTTCAACACAGTGATGGACCTAAAATGGGTGTTATAGTTCGTAACAACATTGGATGGGAGGATGAGTTCATTAATGTATTGCATTGTAAAAGTAGGATTGATTCTAGACAATTCAAACTGAATGTTTCACGTAGATATCCTCTTTGGTCTGATAATTCACTTTCGTACTGTGTATTGCTGGTGGAGGATGATTTTTAGGGGGAGGTGTTATCTTTGCCTAGATATAACCTGAGTTTATCATCAGTTGAACTTTTTTTAGAGCAAGTACCAATTATAAGTGCACCTATTGATCCACCTATTCCTATGGTAGAAAATGAGTCAGATGTCAGAGGTAGTTCATTTGGTGTAGATCCAGGGAGTTCTTTTGGTGAAATCGCAGGTAGTTCGTTAGGGAGAGGGACAAATTTTGGATCTTTCACTGAAATGTTGACAAATATGAATTTTGGAGATAAATGGTTACAGTATGGGGCATTCATTTCCAATGATGTTGCATTGAGTACTCCTCCTGATTCAGTAATACGTATGTGAGATGAGTTTGGAAAGGCGAGTTCTAGTATACCTTATGAGGGTTAGGAGACAGATCCTGTGGAAACATTTATTGATAATGAATTAGATGGTGAAACCGATGATGATGACAATGTTGTAGATGAAAAAAATTGGGTGAATGAAGAGGAAAAGGACATACCATTTCTATATGATATGGGAGAGGGGGGCATGATGGTTGATGAGCACAATGACTTCAACCGTCCAACATGGGATGATGATCGTACTTCAGAGTTACAAGTTGGGATGATTTTCAATTCCAAAGAGGGAGTTCATCATGTTGTGAAGTGTTTGTCGATGCGGCATCATAGATATTTTAAAGTGCATGAAAGAAATCAAAGCACATGGTTTGTGAGGTGTTCTTTCTATCATGAAAACAACTACTTGTGGCATATTCGGGCAAGATTGAAAAAGAAGTTTAATATTTGGGAAATCACAAGATTAAATGCAAAACACACATATTTTCCTCCAATGTCTGGCAGGATCATTGTAATGTAGACTCTAATATGGTGGGTCGTTTTATCAGAAGTTACATTAAACAGAATGTTGACTATAAAGTGTGTGATGTAGTAGAGGATATGAGAGATTATGAAGTAGATCTATCATACAAGAAAGCTTGGCTGTGGCATCGGAAATCTATGGAAATGGTGTATGTAATTGGGAGACTTCATACACATTGTTGTCCCAATTTATGGCTTCTTTGAAATTGAGCAATCATGGAACTGTCGTTGATTAGAGGTTCAATGAAGTTTTGTGATCTACTGATAGAGTTTTTAACTCAGTTTTCTGGGCCTTCAAACCATGTATTGATGTATTTAAGCATCGTAAGCCTGTGATTAGTATTGATAGGACATTCCAATATGGGAGATATAGGGAAAAAATTTTGATTGTTGTTGGAACCGATTCGACTAATCATATTCTTCCTTTATGCTTTGCTATTGTCAATGAGGAAAGTATTGTGAATTGGGTTTGGTTCTTGGAGAATTTGAGAATGCACATCATTGGTGATAGACATAGAGTATGTTTGATATCAGATAGAGCTATCGGAATTTTGCGGACCATAGAGAGAAATTATAATCCCCAACCACCATTGATGTATCACAGATTCTGTGCATGACATGTTGAAGCTAATTTTAGTCAGTGGTTTAAAAATACGTCGTTAACTGACTTAATGCATATGGCCGCAAAACAAAGACAAATTAAAAAGTTTAATATTGTGATGAACCAGATGAAAGAGTTGAGCAAGCCCACTTATAATTGGTTGATGGAGATTCCTTTAGAGAATGGACCTTGTGTTATGATGGGAAACACAGATGGGGGAACATGACAACTAATCGCTCGGAGTCGTTTAATGGTATACTGAAGGGTGCTAGAAAGTTACCAATCACTGTATGTGTGCGAGCAACAATGTATCTCATGGTTTATTTTTTTAACAAAAATCGACAAGTAGCATCCAATGATCAGGAAGAAAGCAATGTATGGCCAAGAAATGTGATGGAAAGATTGGCTAGAATTGAGCAGAAATCAAAATATCATCGTTTGGAATCATTTAACAGATCTAGAGGGATATGTGAGGTCATTACTGGTTTTCATGGTGGCAAAGGTGGAAACAACCATATAGTGATCATGGATATTCCATCATGTACTTGTAAAAAATTTGCTATATTCAAGTATCCATGCTCCAATATGTGGAGAGTTTGTGCCGACTTGGGACGTGGGTTTATGCCATATGTGAATAAATTTCATAATTGCCAATCCATGTTACTTACCTATGGTGGTGAATTCCTTCCTCTTCCACATGAAGACTATTGGCCTCCTTCTCATTTCTCCTTGTTGGCTAATATTTCACGTCTTAACAATCAGCTGGGTCAACCACGCAACATGTTAATTTATAACGAAATGGATAGAAGAAGAACCGAACGCTGCAAAGCTTGTGGGGAATACGACCATAATAAAAATCGTTGCCCCACCATGACTCGATTGCAAGAGAGAGCAAGGCGAGATTAATGTAATATAGTTTGTTTTTTATGTGTTATTATATATTAAACTTCTCTATGTTGTATGTTGTATCTTATATTGAACTTACTTATGTTGTCTGTTGTATCATGACTTGTTATTTATTGAACAAACCTTCTTCAATTGTGACTGTTATATATTGAACTTGCTTTTGTTGTTTTTCATATTTCATGTTGGATTATGGCTTGTGGTGATCGTTGACATGGATTACTGTCAGACGACATTTACTCCGGGGCCATGGGATCCGAGTGTTTTAACCTTACAGTCTCAGTCTATATGGGAGACCGGTAGTGATACACCCCTAGAGGTGCGGCGGTCAAATCGCGGATTTTGGGCTGCTAGACCACTCGATGTTAGAATTCAGCAAATTTTGTTACTAGTGAGTTTTTAAGGGGTCTATAATGAACATATCCAGTATGAACATGCGTTGATTACAACGTTAGTTAAGAGATGGAGACCGGAGACACACACCTTTCACTTACTCGTCGGTGAGGCCATTATTACTTTACAGGACGTTTCAGTCCTTTTTGGAATGCCTGTAGACGGAGAGGCAATTATTGGGGTAGATAGAAGTCGTTCGATCGCTGAGTGGCAGGATTAATACCGTAGTCTTATGGGTTTCTACCCTTGTCTAGAGGATTTCCACGGAGATTGACTTAAGTTGTGAGCAATCATACAATTTCTTGATTCACATTCTCTGGGCCTACACTCGGATCATACTTTAGTGCACTTTCATGCTCGTGGTAGGATTATGCAGTTTTTGGGTTCGCTTTTAGGTGATAAATCTGGATTGATGGTGAAACTTCTATATTTGGAGCTCCTACGAGATCTTGATTGTGCTGGGACTTATAGTTGGGATAGTGCAGTACTAGCGACGCTTTACAGGGCTATGAGTCGAGCTGCATTTGATAGTGTTAGATAGATTTCTGGATTGGTACTACTTATAGAGGTATTTTATCTCCATTTTCTTACTTGTTTTGCATCTATGTTTTTATAGAAATGTTATGTAATTTATTTCAATACTTTTTTATCTCTTTTCAGCTCTGGGCATGGGAAAGAGTGACAATGTTTACTCCGACTAGATGTCACATCACGGATCCATAACCTATTACTCCAAACATGTCGGCCGGTCCTCAAGGAGCTCTGTATGTAATCTTTATTATGTTTATCATACCATTTCGGGTCACTCTAACTTACTGTTGTTTCATTTTGAATTAGTTGGGATGTTCCTCGTAGCTATATGCATACGGGAAAGTTTATTCTATGATCATATCGAGATCAGCTTGATCACATGAGGGAGGGTGGGGTGAGTAAATTTCCTTTCCTTTTCCTTATCACCTCGATTACTACTTCTAATACTACAAGTTCAACTAACACCTTATTTCTTTTACTTGTTTATTTATTTTATAGTTTCTTTGGATGCCATATTATTACTCCGACATTAGGGCACTACTTGATTATTGCCTTGTTGGGAGTGATATATGGTGAGCTAGTGTGCCGCTTATATGTTTCGAGGTCATCGAGTATTACTACCCTGCGAGAGTTTTACGACAGTTTGGTTATCGGCAGCATATTCTTACTTTTGTACACACTGATATGGACTTGCATCGAATGGACCTACGTGGGAAAGCTGGTCGGGATTGGACTATAGAGCATGCGGCACACTTAGAGACATGGAATAACTGCTGAGACCATGTCGTGACCGAAGAGGAGTGCTATGATGATGATATGATGACACCTGATTACCTGAGCTGATATCAACGAATCACACACATATTGATTGGTAGCTCTGCACATCGATATCAGCAGGCATTTTGGCCGACCACGGATGACATCATGTTTATGTTAACTCAAAAGAAGTTGGACATTTTATATTATTTTTATTATTTATAAAATGTTTTTGAATTTATGATTTTTTATGGTGCAGTACTACCAGCTTGAGGATGTTTATTTAGTAGCATCAGATGTCCTTGCTGTCCCAGGAATGGATCCTCGAGTTGGTTATATTAGAGACAAGACATGGGAGGCACTACAACGCTTTGGACATCCGTGCCCTCAATGAGATTGTCCTTTGACATCTACTCAGAGAGATTTTGATGGAGACGTTCCCTCGGATGCTGGTGCTGTGGGTGCCTTTGAGAAGCATATAGAGACGCAGATGTATTCGTATCCAACTCCTACACCCACTCTGACTTTTACACAGATGGGTGCCTTTGAGGAGCTTATAGAGACGCAGATCGGTAGGTATCTGACTCTTATACCTACTCCGATCTTTACTTAGACACCTACTCTTGAGGAGCATGATGACGCTTTGACGAGGGAGCCTCCATGATTTAATGTTTATCAACGGTGGTGGCATTGATATTCAAAGGATACTGGGACTATTACAGTGCAGTTTGCAAAGACTGATGAGGGAAGGCAGGCACCCGTTCCCATGAGACGTCAGCCGCGTAGAAATGCTAGACGATCTCGATGCAGTACTTAGTATAGGTTTTCATATTACATGTATTACATTCTAATTTTGTAAACTTCAAATTTTTAATTAAATTTATAACTTTTTATGGATATTGGTGTTTGCATTTGTTGATTATTCTGGACTATTGATTGATGTTTGTGAAGTTTGGAACATGTGGAGTTTGTGAAGTTTGGTGATTGATGTTTGTCGATTTGATGATTGATATTTGTGGAGTTTGATGTTTTTAGAAATTGGTGATTGTTTTGTAGAGTAATGATTGTGGATTGTGGAGGATTGATTGTTTTGGAATATGTTATGTTATTGGTTTTGGATTGGTGATTGCTTGTTCTGGCTAGAGGACTGTTCTGCAGCATTTTCATTGCAAGTTTGAAACTTAGGGAAGCAATGCAGAAGATGCAGATTTTGGGTTGTGGAGGAGAGGAGATGTCGTGATTGCAGATCGGGACATAGATTGCGCGATCTGTAGTCGTGACAAACTATTTCCTCGCTACGGATATGTCTTGCAGAACAGGGTAGCACAGTCGATGTCGTGCTCTATGAGCACAACATCTCTAGTTTAGGAAACAAAAAATAAATAACCCTATTTTTTTAATTTTGATTTAAAATTACATTATTTTTGTAAAAAATCCAGCCAAACAAGGAATTTTACATTGTAGTTATTTCTGGTATATTTTTAGAATTTTGTTTATTGATTTAAAAATTATTTTAATTAATTTAAAATTATTTAAATTTAAAAAATAATTGTTTTATTACCATATTGGATTAAATCTAAAAATTGTTTAATCAATACTAACCTAATTAAGAAAATTTTTCTCTAGTTATAATCTTTTTAATTTTAGTAATAAAAGAATTTAATTTTTATATTTTTCATATTATTTTAAAAATTTTTACTAATTAAAATAATTTGCATGATAATATGGAACACTTTATAGCCCCATGTGAAATCAGTAGAAAAATAAAATTATATAAACCTTTCATTAGGTTAAGTACAAACAGCCTTTTCAATTTTGAAAAAATTTCTAGTCTTTACATGTAAATACTAATAGATGAGTTTTTATTTTATTTAATGTTATTTGTTTCCAACCAATATAGTTTCTATAACTTACTAAAAATAGAAAGATTAGTAGTTTTTCACTAACATATTTCTATTTCAAAATGCAATCCAAAGTTTGTATTTCTGGTGCCAAGAACTAAAACATGTACATATATACATAGATACATAGAGAGAGAAAAGGATGTTACGAGAGAGACAGAGAGAGAAAGAGGGAGATGCCTAGGGTTTCAAAGGAGATGGAGAGAGTATTCCTTCAAAAAGAAAAGGCTAGCTTATTTTGAGCATGGGATCCAAATGTAAAAACAAAAATTGAGGGGTAAAACTCTAATTTTAATATAATATTTTCTATAAATTAGAAATTCACAAAATAAACTCACAATTTCGAACAAACCATAAATAGAAATCATAAATGGGAACCATAAAACAATGGTGATTACTGGCATTTATCTTTTAAATCTATACACTCTAAAATGGTTGAAAAGAAAATAAGGATGTTAAATGTGTTTTGATGATCTTAAACTTTTTTTTTTTCTTTTATCTATATGTAAAAAGAAAAACAACCTTATTTCATTATGTGAGTGATGACCATTCACATGACAATAGGTTGGGTGGTTTCTTAAAAAACCACAGGCTCACACGTTCATGCCTTTTGCTTCTATTTATTTTAGGTGGTGCCCTTTCTTTGTTTTTTTGTGGGTTTGTTTTCCCAGTCACAGTTTTTTTCTTTCGTTTGATCATTCTCTTTTTTTTTTTGAGATTTTTTTTTCTCAAACCATTATTATTTTTTGATTCCTCACACGTTTTTCTATATGTAAAAAGAAAATCAGTCTTGTTTCATCACATGAGTGATGACCACTGACGTGACAATAGGTTGGGTGGTTTCTTAAAAAACCACAGGCTCACACGTTCATTCCTTTGCTTCTATTTATTTTAGGTGGTGCCATTTCTTTGTTTTTTTGTGGATTTTTTTCTCGGCCGCAGTTTTTTTCTTTAGTTTGATCGTTTTCTTTTTTTTTTGGATTTGTTTTTTTTTTCCTCATACCATTATTATTTTTTGATTCCTCATACATTCTTAAAAAATATTAAATGTCCGTTTATTATCTATTTTTATTTGTTTGAAATTTAAAAAATTCACGCCTTTTGCTTCTATTTATTTTAGGTGGTGCCCTTTTTTGTGTAGGTTTTTTCCCTGGCCGCAGTTTTTTTTTCCTTAGATCATTCTCTATTTTTTGGGATTTGGTTTTTTTTTTCTTCAAACCACTATTTTTTGATTCCTTACACATGTCAAAAACAAACTTTAAAAATATTAAATGTCAGTTTATTATCGATTTTTATTTGTTAGAAATTTAAATATATATATATATATATATATATATATAAAAGATTTAAGTATAAAGGAAATATGGGCTTGGGTGTGATATTTCACGCGTGTGTGTGGTGATGTGTAAATAAAAAACAAAAAGTTGTTCAACCATTCTCAGAGACAACTCAATTCTGAAACAAAAAAGTTGTCTAGATGTCTCTCTCATAAAAGAAAGATGGCAAAAGAAAGAAATGAATATAGGAAGTTTCTTGAGGTCTACCCAAACGTGAAATTACCTTTTTCCTCCCACTTTTCCCATTACTTTTAGGGTTTAGGAAATGTTTCCGTGCTTGAGCCTACCTAGACGTAAAATTATTTTTTTCCCAAATTTTCTATTATTTTAAGGTTTGGATTCTGTTACTTTAGGGTTCAGGAAATGTTTCCGTGCTTGGGTCTACCTAAACATAAAATTACCATTTCCTTGCAATTTTTCTATTATTTTAGGATTTGGAAAATGTTTGTTAATGTCACATCTTTGATTTTTTTTCAGTGAAAAACATTCCTTTTCTCATCCTCTGTGTTTGGTATGAAATGCTGTGACAGAATGGTGTTCCTCTCCTGATAATGATGGGCATGTATGAACTTCGTTCAAGGTTTATAGTTCTTTTCCCCCGCTTTGAGTCTTTATTTTTCTGGTTTTTTGTTCTGCTCTTCATCATGGTGCTGGTGCTGGTGTTGGTAGTATTTTTTTGTCTTCTTTTTTCATTGTCTTTGTTCTGTGTGTTATATGTGTTATTTCATATTTGTGCTTGTTGTTTGCAATTTTTTTGGGGACTTTTTCTTGATTTCCTTCATTACTTTTCTTTTTTTCTTATTTGTTTTCATTCATGTTTTCATTATATTTGGTTTTTTTTTTTTTTTTGTGAGCGTGTTATTTTCCAAAATTGGTGATTGGATTATATTGTTGGTTTTTGTTTTTTTTTTTCTTTTTCATTATGCTTGCTCCATTCTCTGTCGTACTTTTAGTTTGTCGTAATTAGTTAGTTGTGTTTTTCTGAACATTGATATCCATGAAGTTAGCTCATTAATGTTACAATTAATAGAAAATCATGAACTTATTTTACGATTTACAAAAATTAAGTGAATCGCTTAAAAAAATTAAAAATGTTTTATAGATAGTTTTTAAGTGAAGAAAAAGATTCAAAAACATGTTGATGCAATTATGATATAACCTAATAATTTCTTTCTGCATTTGCTGTGACAAAGAAGGGATAGGTTAAATTTTCTCAATTGTTTGTTCTGATCATGGTGACTAGCAGACAAGGCTTTTTTGTTATTGCACTTTATTCGTCTTATGTGCATATTCTTTACTTTGTATTAGATTGATATTGTTCTTTTTGTTTGTTTTTTTAGGGTTGGCAGTTTCTTGTGCGAAATCTTCCCTGAATCTATTTTTCTCAGGAAAATTGTTGGTTGGTTTGGTGCTTCTACAAGGTACAAGGTACAACCTATTCTTGATAACTTTTCGTATGGTTGTCCTATTGTTCTATAATTGCTGTTCGTGTATTATTCTCTTTGTTTTAATTATTATGTTCATAATCCTTTCGATTCAATAAGTTTTTTTAGGGGTTAGATATATACCAGTGTTTTACTTTGATTTGGCAATGATTATTGGCATTTCAAACATTATTTCATTTTTATTGTGGTTGTTGATCGACAGTGAGTGTTTTACTTTGATTCGACAATCATTGTTGACATTTCAAACATTATTTTGTTTATACTTTGGTTATTGATCGACAATGGTGATATCAGTAATTGTTGGCGTTCCAAACATTGCTTCAGTTCCATGTATAACATGGACAATCCTTTCGATTCAATAGGTTTTTTTAGGGGTTAGATATATACCAGTGTTTTACTTTGATTTGGCAATGATTATTGGCATTTCAAACATTATTTCATTTTTATTGTGGTTGTTGATCGACAATGAGTGTTTTACTTTGATCCGACAATCATTGTTGACATTTCAAACATTATTTTGTTTATACTTTGGTTATTGATCGACAATGGTGATATCAGTAATTGTTGGCGTTCCAAACATTGCTTCAGTTCCATGTATAACATGGACAAAAATGCCTTGCGCCGAAAAAAATATGCAGAAATGCCATCTGATAAAAAAGTTGTTATTTTGGCAAGGAGAAGACAAATTCAGTTGGCTAGAAAAGTATAGCTAGTAGATTCTGATCTAAGTAGTCAGAGTAGTCAGATAGGAGACTCTAAGGTAATCAAACTCATGATAGTAGCACCCATGTTGGGAGAGCTCCTTTTGGTTAAATTGAAACCAAAGTTTTGTTTCTTCTAGATGACACTTGTTCATCTACATATAAGCAGTCTCTATGAGAAAATATGCCATCTATACTTAGAGTAACTGGGCCTGATGCTCAATGCACAGAGAATAATGGCTCTCGCTCCTGTGCTATAAGAGGTTAGGAAAATTTTTATTCTCACATTAGGTTTTCTGTTTGTGCTTTTATCTACTAAGGTGATATGGTTAAAGGAATATTATTGGTGTTTTGTTAGGGAAAACGCATGGACGTACTAAAAAAATGCATGTTCTGTTAAATAATTTGCCTAATGAAGCAATAAGGCTTCCTTCTGCCTTGGATTGTCAACACTGTGGAGCAAAGAGATTTTGTTTAGAACCTCCTAATTTTTGTTGTGCTGGTGGTGAAGTCTTTCTGGTTTGTCCTCCAATGTCATATGATCTTCGATCCTTGTTGACTGGAACAAAATAACAATCTGTGCAATTCAGAAAAAACATTAGGACCTATAATATTCACCTTGCTTTTACTTCATTTGGTGCAAAATATGATAAGGCCTTGACCCAAAATCATTTTGGTGTTTACACTTTCAAAGTACAGGGTCAAATTTACCATTTCTTAAATGGTTTGCATGAAAAGAGCTCTAAGAAACCTTCTGGAATTCAGTTCTATTTTTTTGACACTGAGGAAGAACTACAAAGAAACTGGATTCGTTAAAAACATTAGATAAAGAAACTCTAAGATTACTTTTGCGCATTCTTGAAAACAATCCATATTGTAGGTTTTTAAAACAGTCAAGAGAAATTCCTAACATTGAGAACAAAACAATTGTCTTGAGTGCAAACCCTTGTTTAGACCAACTAAGATACAATCTTCCTTCGGTCTCTTAAATAGAAGCTATATTTTCTAAACAAGAGGCTGATTCTTATGATAGAACTATACACATTCAGATCTATAGTTTCTCAAACACAAGTCATAGAATCAAATATTATTATGGTTGTTATGACCCTTTGCAATACCCCTTTTTATTTCCATGAGGTGAAACTGGTTGGCATCTTGGAATTCCATGGGACACAAAAAGGAAAAGAATTGGTCTATATCAATAGTCAGAGGATAGTGATATGATTGAACCAATGAGTTTTAGCTCAGTTGATGAATTATTAGAGTTTAAAAGCTCAGGTGAATTGTATTGTAGTTGTGTCTAGAATGCCAAATTAAGTGTAGACTTTTTTTTTTTGTTTTTTTTCTTCTTTTCTTGCTGGATGTTTATATTTTTTCCTATGACTTCTAGGTGATGACAAGGCCAAAAACAGTAGCAACACTGTTACCGTTAGAGAGTATTATTGTTATAAGTTTCAAATGAGGGAGAATGACTAATCTATGCTTGTGCATACAGAGAGAGTGTTCCAACAATTTGCAGTTGATGTTTATGTAAAGATTGAGACCTGTAGATTAGATTTATATAGAAAAAAACAGGATGAAATTAGAACAGAAATGTTACAGGGTGTTCTTAATAGCTTGTCTCTTGGACAAACAAATAGGGTCAATATAGGTCACAAAGTTGTCTTGTCTGCATCGTTTATAGGTGCCCCAAGAGATATGAGGTGTAGGTATTTAGATGCAATGGCACTTATTCAAAAATATGGAAAGCCAGACATTTTTTTGATAATGACTTGTAACCCGAATTGGCCTAAGATTCAAGAAAATTTAAAATATGGTGAGACTCCTAACGATAGACCTGATCTTTTAGCAAGAGTTTTTAGGACGAAATTAGAACTACTTAAGGTAGAATTATTTAAGAAACAAATTTTTGGTCATGTAGCTGCATATGTCCATGTCATTGAGTTCCAAAAAAGAGGCATGCCGCATTGTCATCTTTTGCTCATATTAAAACTTGGTTTGAAGCTGCTAAATCCTGCAGCCTATGACTGCATTGTTTGTGCTGAAATACCGAATCCAGAGTTACATCCATATTCATACTCCTTGATTACAAAACACATGATGCATGGCCCATGTGATTCGATGAATAAAAACAATCCATGCATGAAATCAGGGAGTTACAAAAACCATTGTCCTAAGGATTTTATTAGCCACACTTATCATGCAGATGATGGTTATCCTCATTATCGTAGGAGAAATGATGGACAAAGAGTTAGGGTTAGAAATCATGAACTAGATAATAGGTGGACTATTCCATATAATCTATATCTTTTGGCCCTTTTTGATTGTCATATGAATGTAGAGATATGTTCTACTATTAAGTTGATTAGATATCTATACAAGTACATCTACAAGGGTCATGAAGTGGTTAAGTACTCTTTTATATCCATGGATGATTGTACTGAAATAGATGAAATCAAAGAATTTCAAGATGCAAGATGGGTAGGTCCATCGGAAACTATGTGGAGAATTTTTTCATTTAAATTGAACCAAGTCAATCCAGCTATTTATACTCTTCAGGTTCATCTTGATGGTCATCAATTTGTATCATTCAGCAGGAGTTCCGATTGGGTTATGCTTGTTGAGAATTCTCACTTTGCTAGGATAACATTGACAAAATTTTTTGGATGAACCAGTAAAACAAAAAGGCTCAAGAACTGAAACTTTTGTACAAAGAATTTCCAGAATATTTTGTGTGGTGTGGAAAGACTAGGACATGGTTTGAGCGAAAGAGTGGTGATGTGATTGGTAGAATGGTTTCAATAGATCCCAAGGATGGTAAACGATATTATCTTCACCTTCTACTTTCTCATGTAAGGGCTCCAACTTCTTATGATGATTTGATGATAGTAAATGGGAAAAACTAATTTCATTTAGACAAACTGCATTAGAGCTTGGGTTGTTACATTCTGATAACTACATAGAAGAAACTCTCCACGAAGCATCCCAATTCCAGATGCCCTGTACATTGAGGTCTCTCTTTGTCATTCTTCTTGTTTATTGTGCTCCTAATAATCCCAAAACCCTTTGGAAAAAATTTAAAAATGATTTATCTGTTGATATACAAAGGACTTATACTCGATCAAGACATAATTCTTTTTATATCCAAATAACAGTGCTACAAACTATTAACATATATCTGATGCAAATGGGTAAAAATCTTAAGGATTATAATTTGGTCTTGAATGAAGTTGATGTTGAGGATAATGAATATTTCGCTAGAGAAGTCATAAGTGAACGAAATATTCCTATCACAGCTGAAGATATGTTGTTAAGTGAAAAGTTGAATCATGAGCAATAGCTTGCATACGACATGTAACACCGATTTTCGGTGACTGTGTAATATGTATCACTCATTATAATTATATATATTAACATCTTTTTGAGATCTCTAAAATGAAATTTTAATTATCTATTTATTTATTTTGAAATTTCATTTTAAAATCGTAAAAATCAAAAATTTTTTCGGTAAGCCGAAAACCTTCTCAGCAAGTACTGACAAGGCCTAAAGAAGTCAAATATGACTAAGAAAAGATCTACATACTTAAATAAAGATATTTAAATGAAATTTCACATTTTTAAGGAATTTCAAACAAACCAAAAATATAAATTGTTAAAAGTTATAGGCTAAATGTAATTAAGAAAAATTGAGGGACTAAGTTGCGAACCACTTAAGGATGGATAATTGGAGCTAAATGATTGGTCAAGAGGGTATCAAGGTTGGTTAGTGGACACATAGGATTGTTCTACATTTAAGAAATCTCATTGGATGGAATTTATGCATGAAAGGTCATTGGATGGAAATTATGCATGAAATTTAATTAAAATAGTTTATTCTAGCTTGTGACACCTCTCCCCTTGATATGGACCTCCAACAAGACACCTAATAGAATGCATGGAGCTTGCTTGAATCAACAATTACATGGTTTAAGTGTTAGGACAAGTGGAAGGTTGAGATGATGCATAGAATAATCCAATGGTCAAGGATATATTATTAGGTTTATAAAAGAACTTGTTTAAGAAGAATTTTGGCTCATTTTCTTCATTCTCTTCCCCTTAGATTAAATATATATGATTCATAGCCAATGTAAGTGCAACCATGAACCCAGAGAGGTAAGAATATTTTGAAAATTTTTTAATTTCAAGTTGAAAGTATAGAAATGTTATATAAGAATTCATATTTATTTTGATTTGATTTTACTAAGGTGATAAAAAAATTCAAGGATTCAAAGAGAGTGCTGATATTTATTGTTAACAAAAGATCTTACAAAGGAAGTAATATGTCTTAACTTGTACAAAGATTTGATTACTTGATGAATAGTTACAATGGTATCCATACTAGCATGTTAGATATTGATTTTTAGATTTAGTCTTGTATAGTATTCTTATAATATCTCATTCTGTAGAAATAAAAAATCTAAGAAATTTATTTCTCTATAAACTAGACTTTCTAAGCTTTAAAATGGTATATCATGTGAAGTATTTCATGAAGGAATCAAAATTTGGTGATATTTGAAAGTTTAGCATGTTCCATTAACTTTGTTTCATATTCTGTGTACGACTAGTAAGTTGTGTGAATTTTTTAGGTATCTTATATACTGAAATTGGAGAAACTTTAAACAAGAAAGTTTTAGGTCTCTTCTTAGTTTTAATTTGAGATGAAGATCACTTGAATCGGAGTTGTATGCAGAAAGTTATGATATTTTTACTAAAACTATGAAGAACTAGTTCTAAAACTAAAACTGAGATGAAAACAGAATTTTATAAAATTATACATTTAGAATATGAGGATGATATAAACTAGAAAGTTTTAGATCTATGTCTTATCTTCAATTTGAGTAAGAATCATTTAAATTGGAGAAGTATACTGGGAGATATGGAAATTCTCCCAAAACTATGTAGAGTTGGTTTTAGAAACTTAGACTGAACAAGTTATAAAATTTTCTAAATTCGTGTATTCAGAATTTGAAATTAGTCTAAACATAAAAGTTGGAGATATATGTCATAGCTTTAAGAGAAAATTTTAATCATTTGCATTCGACCAAAATTTTAAAAGATATCTTGATTTTACTAACTTGCGCATGATAGGTTTTGTAGAAATTTTTATTTAAATATGGAATTTGAGATTTAACCTTATGAAAGAGAATATTTCTATATGTATCTTATAATCCAACGATATAATATCGTTAAAGTAATTGAATTGATGAATGATGCAAATTGTTTAACTTAGGTGTAGCGTTACGTTTTCGTACGAGGGCTGACTCGTTCAAGAAATGAGGATAGTTAGGGAGAGTGGCGTACCCTCCCCAGTCGAAGTAAATGGATCTTACTGTTGTCATGTAATTAATAAGTAAAATCATATTTTATCATTTTCAAAGCATGATTTGTGAAATGATTTGTAATATGGCTTTGTTAAATAATTGCAACATATATTGTGATCAATGGAGTGTCCCAAAATTTTTAAAATATGCATCCATAAATTTTGATGAAAAATATATATGTCATGTTTTAAATCATGAATGTATTTTGAGGATATATGCTATAATATACTATATATCGGATTTTCATGATTTTTCTCGGCATGTATAGTACGGTTGATTGATTAATGATTTTGATGCGAGACTCGATGTTCGGGCATTAGTACTTGAATCCCCTTGATCATAAATCGGGGATAGTACTTATAGTCATGATACTATGATATGATAGGCATTGTCCCATGCAGACTCACCTCGTATGCTATAGCAGACTCGTCTCGTTATATAGATTGTCGCACGTTTGCGATGTCACGAGATGTAAATACTCCACATGGTTGGGTGGCGTGTATACGATATTAGACTTCAGACTAGCCAAGTTGAACTGAAATGAGAGGACTGAATGACGTTTCAGTCTAGCACTTGGGGAGGCCCGACGCCAACGCCAAGGTTTTGGGGTTGTTTTTCATTTACATACAAAAACTCCTTGGTGGCTCATCATTGGTCAAGGTAGACCTTTGCTGAGAACATGATTTGGCATGACCCTACAATTTATGATATGAGTTTTGGATGCATATGTTTTGATCAGATGGAAAACTGTGTTGAAATTGCTATGATTTTGATAATATGTCGTGCATGAGTATACATATACATATATAACTTTGACACTTCATCCTCACCTCACTTATTATTTATATGTCATGGATTTTTCACTCACTGAGTATTTGATTATACTCACCCCTTCATATTTTTAAATCTCTACAGAGTTAGTCGTTGGGGAGACACATTGACTTATTTCGACATACGTAGAATTTGGAGATCGCTTACGGTAATTAACTTTTGCTTTATTTTGAGGTTATTAGATTAATCATATGGGTTGATTATATGTAGTAATGGAACTCTCGGTTGAAATTCATATTTGTACTGACTAAATACTTTGTGTATATATATATATATATATATATATATATTTTTAAGGACTTTATATTTATTACTTTGATTATATGTGTATGGATGTAATCGATTCTTCATGCATGAAGAAACTAGGAAACTTTTTTTTGATACAATGTTCATGAAGAAACTTTTATATACTATTTTATATGATGCGCCCAATCAACCAATCCCACTTTTCTTCTGATAATCTAAGTTTCTTTTTCATAAAAAAGTAAAATGTGTGTAAGGGATAAGATGTTTATTAGGTATATTCATGATGAAGATAAGAGCAGAAAAAGAAAAAATGGATTACTTGATGAAAAATGATAGCTGTTGATCCAGGGTTAGTTAATGAAAAATGATAACTGTGGATCTAATTCGTTTCGATTTCAATGATGATGATCTAAATTTAACTAAAAAACTAAACTGAAAAAAATTAAATAAACTCTTCGCAATGGATTCACTTTCTCTTAAAAAATTTAAATTTGACACTTTTTGTTTATTAAAAAGAAATAACAACTGCTTTCTAATAAAAAAAATTAAATGATATTAAAATTTTTCAATAAGAATAATTTAAAAATTAAGAAATATGATAAATTTATAAGAAAGTGTTTAAAAGTCAAGAATTTAAAAAAATTCAGAGATTAAATATATTAAAAAGACAAAATTAATTTATAAAAAAAAGATTAAAATAGGTTTATTATCAATGACTTTTTGATATGAATTATAAATATTATTTAATTAGTGGTATACATAATAATACTTAATAATGTATTATATAAATCATTGGGTGTAAATAAAAATATTAAAAAATAATAAAAGTTTTTGGGTCTCGGCCGTACCTTGTGGCAAAAAAATTAAAAAAAAAACAAAAGAAAAAAAGAAACAAAAAAAGCAAAAAAAACCAAAAAAGAAATCAACATGGGAGGGACGGATCCACCGCCGGTGGAACCACCACTCCTATGTTGAACTTTTTTTTATTTTTTATTTTTTATTCATTTTTGTTATTTGCTTATTTATTTATTTTTAATTTGTTTTCTTTATTTTTTTATTTTAAAACAAAAAAGAAACAAAAAAATAGAAAACAAATCAATATAGGATGGACGATTCCACCAAAAAAAAAAAAGCAAAACAGAAATCAACATAGGAGGCGAGGGTATGTTGAACTTTTTTTTTTATTTTTTTAGTCATTTTTTTATTTTATTTATTTATTTATTTATTTTTCTTTATTCTTTTTATTCTAAAACAAAAGAAAAAAAGAAACAAAAAAAGAAAAAAACAAATCAACATAGGAAGGACGGTTCCACCGTCGGTGGAACCACCCTCCTATGTTGAACATTTTTTTATTTTTTTATTTTTTATACATTTTTTTATTTTGTTTATTTCTTTATTTTTATCTTGTTTTCTTTATTTTTTTATTCTAAAACAAAAGAAACAAAAAAAAAAAAAAACAAAAAAAAAAACAAAGAAAAAGCAAAAAAGAAATCAACATGGGAGGGACGGCTCCACTGCCGGTGGAACCACCCCTCCTATGTTGAACCTTTTTTTATTTTTTTATTATTTATTTATTTATATTTTTTCTTTATTCATTTTATTCTAAAACAAAAGAAAAAAAACAAACAAATAAAAACAAAAAAAAAACAAAAAACAAATCAACATAGGAAGGACGGTTCCACCATCGATGGAACCACCCTCCTATGTTGAACATTTTTTTATTTTTTTATTTTTTATTCATTTTTTTATTTTGTTTATCTATTGATTTTTATTTTATTTTCTTTATTCCTTTTATTAAGAAAAAAAGAAACAAAAAAACAAAAAATAAATCAATGTAGGAGGGACGGTTCCATCGCCGGTGGAATCACCCCTTCTTTGTTGAACCTTTTTTTATTTTTTTTTATTTTTTTAATTTTGTTTATTTATTTTGTTTATTTTATTTTTTTATTCTTTTTAGTCTAAAACAAAAGAAAAAAAGAAACCAAAACAAAAAAACAAAAAAACCTTTTTTTATTTTTTATTCATTTTTTTATTTTTTTTATTTATTTATTTTTATTTTTTATTTATTCTTTTTATTCTAAAATAAAAGAAAAAAAGAAACAAAAAACGGCAAAACAGAAAAACAAAAAAAAAAAAAACCAAAAAACAAATCAACATTGGTGGACAGTTCCACCGCCGATGGAATCACTTCTCCTATGTTGAACTTTTTTTTTCTATTTTTTATTAATTTTTTATTTTGTTTATTTATTTATTTTTATTTTGTTTTCTTTATTCGTTTTATTCTAAAATAAAAGAAAAAAAAAACAAAAAAACAAAAAACAAATCAACATAGGTGGGACGGTTTCACCGCGGGTGGAACAACGTCTCCTATGTTGAAAGTCTTTTTATTTTTTTATTCATTTTTTTTATTTTGTTTTCTTTATTCTTTTTATTCATTTTTATTTTATTTTTTATTTTTTGTTTTTAATTTTTGTTCTTTTTTTATTCTTTTGAATTTTTTTTTGTTCTTTTGTTTCTACTGGATAAATGGTAGTGGTAAAAACACAAAACAATAATAAAAAGAACAAAAGAACAAAAAAAAGAAAAGATTTAAAAAAAACAAAAGAAACTAAGAAAAAAAACAAAAAGAAAACAAAAAAACCAAAAAAAAGCAAAACAACAAATGAAGAGGGGCGGTTCCACCATCCTATATTGAACTTTTTTTATTTTTTTTTATTTTTTATTTTTTATTTTTTATTTTTTATTTTATTTTATTTTTTTATAATATTATATTCTAACATTTTTTAACTATTTAATACTTTAACATTGTCTCAACTAAAAATGATAAAAAAATTAGAGAAATTAGTGTGTATATATATATATTATTATTATTATTCCATCCAACAATTGAGTGTATATTATAATGTCCACATCTTTGTCCATTGCATTTAGTTACGTTTTATGAGTACAACTTTGCAGTCAGTCTCCGATATTTAAATAGCCTACTATGATTATTTTTGCTATCTATAACTATTCTACTTTAATTTTGTTATCTATAACTATTTTTAATCATTTTTTTCTCGACACACAATGCGCAATGCGCGGTGTGTATAAGACCTACTAGTATATAGAAAAGAGATTTGAACTCAAAATTTCTAAAAAAAAATGAATGGTGCCAATTAATCTATAACTTATTGGTTTGACAATCTTATACTGTGGTTTGATAATCATTCTTTGTTCTAATACAGTATTTTTTTGGTACTGGGCCAATCGGGGACTTCATCTAGCTAGCACTGTGGAGTCCATTAAGAAATTGACTCTCTCAAATTTTTTTTCTCCATTCCCAGAATATAAATTCGAAATCTCTGGTTAAAGGGTAGAGTATCCAATCACTAAACACATAAGAATTTGATATTAATAGAGTATTTATTATAAGTTATAAGTGATGGGTCAGGTCACCAATGTGGGTTTGACCCTAACCCAATTCTCCTCAAAAAAATTGAAATTCAAATAAATAAGGGAGGGAGTGGTTTTTATGGAAAACCAACTCCAACTCCCATGATAACCACCCATGTGTGTTTGAATTTCAAAATTGGTGCTCTTTGAGAAAGAAGAGGGGAACTTCCTGTTGAGCGCAACAGCAAAAAACGTGAATGCACATTTGAGGAGAGAGGGAGAGAATACACCAAAAACAAAGGGGAGTATTCTTAAACAAAAGGAAAAGGATCTACACCATATATATATCATTTAAAGACTTTTGGATTGTGAAAGCAAAGGAGACTGATCCATTTGTGACATTATTCAGATCGGAACATCAAAAGGATTAGTGATTCGACTCTAGATCTTGGGACATTAAACATTTATTTCGTTGTATTTGCATCAAGGAATGTTTTCATTGGTATCAGAGCATGATTTAGGGTGTTTCCTAATTTTTTTTTTATGTAAATTCGAGTTCCATTTTTTTTAAAAAAATTGAAAATGGTAACTTTGAATATAGACCACGAAATGCTTTGAAATTTGAAAAGTTGAGTACCCATGATGTTAGGAATTGATCTGCAAAGTTTTATGCATGGCCACCATGTATTTTGGAGATTCATGAAACCCTAGCCGAGACTTATGATGGAAAAATCTCCTTAGATAATGTGTTTCATAAAAAGAAAAATGCATGATTCAATTTCTTATTAAAAATCCTTTTCAACCATATAAATAACAAAAAAAAAAAAATTGGTTTAGAAATAAGGGAGAAATCAAAATCTGAAAAACTGTTCAAGGTGTAGAAATCTAGACTTAGGGAAGACGATGAACAGTGTAGAAAAATCTATCCCACTCTCGGGCCGTAGGCTGTGAAACTCAAACGTCAAGATCCAGACCTTAGATCAAAAAACTGATAGCACCATTAGATTCAGAGATCCCAAAAATTAGGGGGTGGGTAAAATCCGATGGCCGGATTTAGTCGGGAAGGCGACGAATGGGCTTCACGCGCCGCCTGGGCGCGTGGGAGGGTCACCCACGCGCCCGCCACTTTGGGTGGCGCGTGAAGAGCCCTCTCAGGCCAAATTTTTTTTTTCAAATTTTTTAATTTTTCTTTTTGATTTTTCTGTATTTTTGAATTAATTTTTCTGGATTGAAAATTATTTTCCATTGATTTTAAGTTTGTTAAATATTTGGAAATTGCAGAAAAATCAATTAATGGCTGAGAAAAAATTTCTGAAAATTTTTCACATGTTTGGAAAAATATTTTCTAGCTTCTGCCTACCTGAATTAAATTTTATAACAGCTATTTGATTTTGTACTCATTGATTTACGTATGAAAAATTCATTTTTTTGATATAAATCTTTTGATTAATGAGTATAAATAATTTTGGTGGTGTTTTATAATTTTTTTTTGATTGGCTTCATGTCCAACATAATGTTTAACCCCATTTTAGGGATATGGTGAGAATCAGACGTACCCTTGCACTTCTTCGGGGGAGATGCAGAGACGAGAGGACCCCGAAACGTTTGGCAAAACTGTATATGATGTTGCATTATAAGATGAAAATAACGCACACTTTGCCGCAACATGTGTGGGTTATAAGTAAAAAAAGTCATGAATTTCAGCATTTGGGTCACTGGTTCGGAGGTGACGAAGCCGAGATTAAGATTATAAGGAATTCCCTCCCTGATCATTTGGTTGGAATGACTGACAAAATAATAGATGATAATAAGTGGCTCTACCTCAAGGATTTCAGACTAAAATTGCTTAGGATGTGGAGAGCTAGGGAGATAGAGATTAAAATGAAAAGGACCTTATCTCTAAAGATTAATGGCTCTACACTCCAAGCTGTTAGAAGATTCACTCCGAAAGATAAACTTTCAGTTGAGATGATCAATATAGTTACTTGCATGTATATGGCAGATAAGAAAGAAAAGAAAAAAAAATTGATTGTATATATATATATTTTTTCTTCTTTTCTTTGATGCATAGTTATGTACTGTGATGAGAACAATGTCATAAGCATGTGATGTAATGTTTCTTTCTTTAAATATATATTAAGAATGTGCATATTTGCATATTTATGCGAGCATGTGAAGAGATATGTTCTAAATTCGCATGATTTTAGTGGGAGTTTTTAGGTTGGCAGAATTTAAGTAATTCCCACCTAAGATTTATAAGGATTTTGTTACTTAGAAATCAAATTTATGATAATCAAACCTTTGGATGATAGATAATGATTGGGAACTTAGTGATCTTTCGAGTCTACACCTTATGTTCGTTTATCATAAATTGCTTGGGTTTTAAGTACAAAATTATATGATTGAATGAGCATGAATACTTACAATTACCTCTCTTTAAAAACCCAGACCATGGCATCGAAATCAATTATAGCAGATTTGAATAAAGGTGATAAGTTTAATGGCGACAATTATGACATTTGGCGCCATAAGATATGGTATGTGCTGGAAGAGCAAGATGCCTTAGAGGGTATTAACCATATCATGCAAGACCCTAGAATTGGAAACACTGCTCAACAGAGAAGAGATCAAGAAGCTTACCAGGCGTGGAAGAAGAAAAATTCCACTGCACGTGGCATCCTGGTTAGTTCTGTCATTGATGATCTCATACATGAATGTAAGCAATTCCCTACTGCTCATGACATATGGGTGTACCTCAGAGAGAAGTATGGAGGTACCGGTGTGATCCGTCTGAGACAGTTGACTATTAAGTTTGACACGTACAAAAAAAAGCTGATGACAGCATCAAACAATATTTGAGAACTACGTCAAACATGATAAGGGAATTGAAATCGGCTGGTCACATTCTCTCTAATGAACAACAAGTTCAGACTTTGATCCGATCCCTTCCAGATCAGTGGGAGCATCTAAAAGTGAATCTGACTCACAATGATAGCATCAAGACTTTCTCTGATGCTGCTCGCCACTTAGAACTCGAGGATGAGTGGCTTGGTGCTACGAGATTGATTTCTAATGCCTTTGTAGCTGAGTGTAATTCCCAGAAAGCTTCGGGCTTTAAGCGAAAGAGGAACAAAAACAAAGGTAAGAAAGGGAAAGATGATGAAGGAGTGTCTAAGAAGAACAACTCCAACCGCAAGAACAAGCGTAAGCGGTTTTGGAAGAAAAAGGACAAGAGTAAGATGATGTGCTACAATTGCAAAGCTCTTGGTCATTTCACTCGAGAATGCCCCGAGCCGAAAAAGGTAGCACTTCATGACGCTTCTGTGTCTATTGTAAATGTCTCTAGTCATGTTTTACTTTCTGAATCTTATCCTGTGTGGATTATAGACTCAGGAGCAATAGACCATGTGACAAAGGACAGGGAAGCGTTCATGGATTTTCATCAAATTCCTCGTGGTACAAGATGGATATACGTGGGGAACAATACGAGAGTCGAGGTTAGAGGGATTGGCACTTGTAAGGTTGAGCTACGAAGTGGCCGAACCCTAATCCTGCACGATGTTCTTTTTACACCGGAGATTCGACGGAACTTAGTTTCTGTTATTGTTCTTCTTAGGCTAGGATATGACTTGAACTTTTCTAGAAATGGAATTTGTATAAATTATAATAGTGTGTACTATGGATCTGGATATCTCTTTGATGACTTTTTAATCTTGGATTATGACAAACGAATGTTTAACTGCTATGTTGATCGTTATGTATCGTTAAATGTTTGTTTTTCTAGTGATGCTAATGTGAATGAGAAAGTATGACATGCTAGACTTGGTCACATAGGGCAAGACAGGATGAATCGACTTGTGAGAGTATGATTATTGGGTTCACTCACCAAAGTCGATTTACCAACTTGTGAACATTGTCTTGCCTGGAAGATGACTCGAAAGCCATTTGGAAAAGCAGTGAGGGCTGTGCTTCTATTGCAATTAGTTCACTCTGACATTTGTGGTCCAATGAATGTGAAGGCTAGGCATGGAGCGTCATATTTCATTACTTTTATTGATGATTTCACGCGTTTTGGTCATGTCTATTTGATTGCTCATAAGTCTGAAGCACTTGAGTGCTTTCGACATTATATGAGTGAAGTGGAGAATCAAATGGATAGAATGATTAAAGCCTTAAGGACAGATCGAGGGCGTGAATATCTATCAGATCAGTTCAAGGATCTATGTAATGAAAAGGGAATAATTAGACAATTGACTATTCCCCACACACCTCAACAGAACGATGTTGCTGAGAGGAGGAATAGGATGTTGTTGGATATGACAAGATCTATGATGGTACAGGCTAACTTGCCAATTTCCTTTTGGGGAGATGCATTATTAACTACGACCTATATCTTGAATAGAGTGCCATCAAAAATAGTACCCACAACACCGTATGAACTTTGCACTAGTAAGAAACCAAGTCTGACTGGTGTTAGACCTTGGGGATTGGCAGCATATGTTCATGACCCTTCCAGTAAATTTGGAAAGCTTAGTCCCCGGGGGAAGAAATGTATCTTTATTAGATATTCTGATCAGTCAAAAAGTTATGTGTTCATCAGTGAACGGGAAGATGGTACTGTAACTGAAATTAAATCACGAAATGTAATCTTTTTGAAGAATGATTTTCCTAGTAGAGGAGACATAACACAAGGGAAACCTTTGTTTAAATTAAATAATTCAGACGAGGGAGCTATACCTGATGGATCATTGGAACCACAACAAATTGAATCCCAAGATGATCCTAGTGGGAGGGACTTAAGTTCCAATGATCTACCCGAATCATCGATTCAGAAAAGTGCTAGGAAAGGTATACCAAAACGTTATTACGAGATTGAAGGGCATGCCTTTATCATTTCTCCACAGGATGTAGATGAGCCTAAAGATCTGTGTGAGGCTTTATCTTGTTCTGCAAAGGAAGAGTAGATGAATGCAATAGAGGAAGAAATGGATTCGATGAAATCTAACCATGTTTGGGAACTGGTTGATTTTCCTCGTGGGCGCAAAACTATTGGGAACAAGTGCGTTCTCAAGATTAAACGAAGGGCTGATAGATCAATTGAGAGGTATAAAGCTCGATTGGTGGCAAAAGGTTATACCCAACAGGAGGGTATTGATTATGAGGAAATCTTTTCTCCAGTAGTGAGATTTGCCTCTATTCGCCTGTTTTGGCTATAGTAGCCAGTTTGGATTTAGAATTACACCAAATGGACGTGAAGACTACTTTTCTCAATGGGGAACTTGAGGAAGAAATCTATATAGAACAACCTGTAGGTTTCATAGTCGAAGGCCACGAAAACAAAGTTTGTAAATTGAAGAGATCAATTTATGGCCTCAAACAGTCTTCGAGGCAAGATTTCACAGAGCCGTAATCTCTAGCGACTTCATAATGATAGACGAAGACCATTGCGTTTACGTGAAAACGTCAAATAACAAATTTGTAATTCTATCTCTATGTGTCGATGACATATTATTGGCCGGAAACAACATGGAGTATGTCCTAAGTATCAAAGATTGGTTGTCATCTAATTTTGAGATGAAGGACATGGGTGAAGAAGATTACATACTAGGTGTTAAGATTCATAGAGATCGTTCTAAGAGATTATTAGCAATATTTCAAGAATCTTATATTAAAAAGATTTTGGAACGATTTAGAATAGATAATTGCAAACCCATTGATACTTTTGTAGCAAAAGGTAAAAGTTTAAGTCTAGAAATGTGTCCTAAATCACCCGAAGAGAAGAGATGTCAAAAGTACCTTATTCCAGTGCTGTTGGGAGTCTGATGTACGTTATGATGTATACACGGCCTGACATCTGCTATGCCGTGGGTTTGGTGAGCAGGTATCAATCCAATCCAGGAAAAAGTCACTAGACAGCTGTAAAGAGGATTTTAAGATACCTGAAAGGAACTGTGAATTATTCCCTTTGTTATCAAGGACATGATTTGTTATTTAGCGGATACACAGATGCTGATTGGGGTGGTAACTTAGATGAACGTAAGTCCACCTCAGGTTATGTTTTCTTGCTAAATAATGGCGCCGTCTCTTGGAGAAGCAAGAAACAAACATATGTATCACTGTCTACGATGGAAGCAGAGTTTGTAGCTTGTGCTTCTGCAGTTCAGGAGTGTGTTTGGTTAAAACGGTTTTTACAACATTTGGGGATCGTAAGCGATACCGTGGGAGCTGTGATAATTTATTGTGATAGTCAATCATCTATCGCTTACATGAAAGATCCAAATATCATGGGAGAATCAAACACATTGATACGAAATTCAGCTTTATTCAAGACATTGTTGAAAAGAGAGATGTAACATTGAAGTATTTATCTACGCATTTAATGGTGGCTGATCTATTCACGAAACTGATACCTAGAGATGTATTTCTGAAACATGTAAATTTCTAGGATTGCGTAGAGTATAATTGTGTTTGTGTATACAATAAACGTGATGTAATGTTCATTATTATATGACATTTGAATTTGTTTGCATATGCGAGTTCTTATGTCTTGATTAAAAAGTATGTCGGACAAGTTTTGAAGATTAGCTCTCTCACATGAGCAATCGCCTCTAATATCTGTGTGATATGTAGAGATGAGACAATGTTAATTTTGGATAATTAACATAAATTAGCCGCCTTAGTACAGAACTAAGATGAGATTATCCTTTATATTTATTTTCTTGATAATCAAAATGGATTTCCCATAATCCATTATACTTGTCTAGAAGCCAGGTGTGGTTCTCTCTTGAAAGAGTGATTTTTTGGAGGATTTATAAGAAGAGAGAATCGAGTCAGTGTCGTGATACACTTGGACTAAGACCTGTATGATGTATTAATTTTGAAATAAGATATACGCTTCTATTTAAATAGAAAAGATATCGTAGCACGTGTTTTCATACCACGTGTGTATTAGTGAACCTATGGGTAATGAGTTTGTTGAAATCCCTCTATATTTCATTGTGTAAGACCCAGAGATTTGCGATTAACCTCATTAAATACCCTTATGACTTTTACCTGTTTCTTGAGACTTTATTTTAGTGATGCTACTTTAGCATGTCACCAAAAAACCATGATTGATTTGGTTTTGCGGCTCATGTCTAGAAAAGTAGTTAAGGTGAGGTGGAAAGATAATAGTGTGAAAAGAAGACTGTCTTAAAGCTGACATGTCATTTTGTAATCACAGACTGACCAGTTATGTTTTTAACTTGATGTTCTGAAATATAATTGTAAATACATAGTTGAAATGAGTCAAGTATGCTCTCGTTTATATAGAGGGATGAGAGGTACGTTGACTTTAAGTATAGCAAAAAGAAGTTTTGGGTATAACGAGACTTGATGTCCTCATTGTAATAGATCTAGAGCTGCTACATATCCTTAACCGGTGTATAGCTCTGAGCTCTCGATGTACTCGCTAGTCATACTATCCATTTGTTTGTATGAAATCGATGGTATATGGAAGTGATTGAACTAAATGTAGGTATAACTCTCATGTGCGAGTGGGAGATGTAAGTTATAAGTGATGGGTCGGGTCGCCCATGTGGGCTTGACCCTAACCCAATTCTGTTAAAAAAAATTGAAATTCAAATAAATAAGGGAGGGAGTGGTTTTCATGGAAAACCAACTCCAATTCCCATGATAACCACCCATGTGTGTTTGAATTTCAAAATTGGTGCTCTTTGAGAAAGAAGAGGGGAACTTCCTGTTGAGTGCAACAACAAAAAACGTGAATGCACATTTGAGGAGAGAGGGAGAGAATACACCAAAAACAAGGGGAGTATTCTTAAACAAAAGGAAAAGGATCTACACCATATATACATCATTTAAAGACTCTCGGATTGTGAAAGTAAAGGAGATTGATCCATTTGTGACATTTTTCGGACCGGAACATCAAAAGGGTTAGTGATTCGACCCTATATCTTGGGACATTAAACATTTATTTCGTTGTATTTGTATCAAAGAATGTTTTCATTTATTATAACCAATTACATGTGATGTAAATATCGGGATGACAATAGATCGATTATGGTTCGGGTCATACTAATATCATATCCGACCCTAAATTTTAACTATAATATCCATATTCGACCCTATGGATTTTTCAAAAAATCTGATCTGACCCGATTTACTACATATCTTTAAAAAATCGATCTGATCCGATTTTAAACCGACATGTACCCTACTCATACCCGACTTATACCCGATCTAAATTATAATCTAGTATATTTTTTAATTTAATAATATTTTTTCAATAATAAAAATGAAATTTATAAATTATAACAAACTTTAAAGATCTTTTTATTTTATTTAATAATATTATATTAAAATAAAAGTTTATTTTATTTTAAATTATTATCGGATCGGATTGGATTATTTATAACATAAATCAGAACCCGAATCAATCCGAATACTTTAATATTATAATCTGACTCTAACCCGACTCTAACTCGACCCTAACCCTATTTTTTAAGAAAAAAACCCGATCCATCGGATTGGATTTTTTGGATATCCGTCGGATCGGATCGGATATTGCCATTCTTATATAAATATGTCACTATAGGTTTCATCTCTTACTAGTCTTTTACAATCTTACCCATATTTTTTTCTTTGCAGGCTCAACAAGACGCAACCACGGCGCACAAAATTTTGTTTGGTCTATGTGTTCTTAGCATGTTCCTATCAGCTTTTTTCAGCTACTTGGTTCAAATAAAGGGATCATCTCGTGCACAAAATATTTCCTCTCAACTTAGTGTAAGGTTAACTGAGGATGAATTTATATGTATGTAGTCTTTCTCTTATATTTTTATAAAGAGACTATTTTCACGTCTCGAACCCATAACATCGAAACCAGTAAATGAACAATTTAACTATTGTGTCAAGATTTGCCCTCAAATACCATATGTGAACTATATGACCTTGAAGTCAAGTTTTTTTATTTATTTTTTTAACTTTATGTTAAGTTAATAATTTTGTGTTAAATTCAAAGATTTGGGCTTCTCAAATGCCATATACGAACTTTGTGCATAATCCCATTTTTTTCATATACCATCGTTACTTCATAGTGGAGTCCTATGATATTTAGAAATCTAGAACTCCTCATGCCCTTAAATGACTTTTTTCAAAAGCTAGGGAGCCCAAAAGAAAAGCTTGAGTTCCAAAAGCATATTTCCAAACGCATGAAAATTTATGAGGAAAAAAGAAAAAGACAATTCTCTTTAGTTTCTTTTTGTAGTTGTTTTTTCCTTCTAGGATGGACAAAAACCATAAACATTTTCTCTTAGCCATATTATTATGAACAAAAAATTTTCAGCTCATTCAACTGGTCATCAATATATAGAAATTGAAGTTTTATCCATTCCATGCGTCAAAAGAGTATGCATGGGACAGGGGGGGCAGTTACAGATGTTGGTGTTGCCTAAAACGGCCAAGGCAGACCTGCTTGCTTGAGTCCAGTCAGTGCAAACCTCCCAACCTCGTGAACAAAGAAAGAAGCAAAGATAAAGAGAGTTCACAATTTGTTTGTTTGTTGAGACATTGAATTCTAAATAAGTTGGTTGTTTATGAAGAAACCTCTTGTTGATGTACTGTTCTAATATTTACTTGGAATTTGTGTTTTACAGGTTGGCCGATCTCAATTATTTAGATTAACATTCATGTTGTTGTTGTATCTTACGGGTCAAGGCATATTTTGAAATAATCAGTTTTACTTGAAATTAAGTATAGGCCATTTATTTCGTTACATCAGGCAAGCCAAACACAATCCCATCACCCAAACATATTCAAAAGCTAAAAATAAAATAGAACTACCTACAATTGACAAGCCAAACGTCAAATTCCTTAAACCTATATTCAATCTCACGAAAGCAAAGCAATCAAGTGTCTGAGCAGAGAAAGAGGGTGCATTTTGATCTTCTCACCTGCTCATGTTATTGATCCTCTCTATGACACTAATAAGCCCTTGAGTACCAAGCTTCCCATCTCCATTAGCCACCATTGCAGCAAACAACTGCTTAGACAATGCAGCTCCAGGCAAGGAAACCACCCCACAGCCCTCCTCCTCTTCCTCCTCATCATCAACCCCCATTCCCAAATCCTTCACCATGTATTCTGCAAAACCACCTGGCCTAAAATCCCTCTCAATCATCCTCTTCCCAAACAACTCCATCACCATTGACCCAGCCGCACCACCCTTCACAGACTCCATCCATTGTTTCAAATCCAAATCAGCCCGCTCAGCGAACACCAACCCCTCACTCAACCCAAGCAAATTCCCACCAACAGCAATCTGATTGGCGATTTTACAACTCATCCCACAACCAGCACTCCCAACATAGGTCACTCTCCCCAAAATTCCAAACAAGGGAGACAACCATTCCACAACCCCACTATCCCCACCAGCAAAGATTGCCAATTTCCCATCTGCAGCACCAATATCACCGCCAGACACCGGCGCGTCAACAGCCCAACAACCCCTCTTGCGGGCGGCCGCGAAAATCTCGCGAGCAAGCGCCGGGTGGCTGCTGGTGTTGTCAACTATGGCAGCACCCTTATTAAGGGAGGAAAGAAGGCCAGAATCGCTGAGGACAATTTGTCGAACATCTGGTGGGTGACCCAACATTGTGAAGACCACGTCAGACTGCTCTGCAAGATGGGCAGGGGAAAGAGCTAAATGGGCACCTTGGGATTGGAGAGAGAGAGCTTTGGAAGGGTTACGAGCGTAGACAGTGACAAAGTAGCCGGCGGAGAGGAGGCGGGAGACCATAGCCCCGCCCATGACGCCAATGCCAATCCAGCCGATGCGGGTTTGAGTGGGAGTGATTGGCGTTGGGTAGGGGGTGTTCATGGTTAGGATACGGTGAAAGATCGAACAGAAATTAACCTCACCGTTGTATTGTTTGCAGTATTGTCTCTGAGAAAGAGAAAGCAGCTGGAGATGGCCAAAAAGAGGTTGCTGTGCTGGGGTGGGGAACAAAGTAGGAAGTGAGTGAGCAATCAAATCAGGTGGATTGGAATCTTCTATTCTGATGAAGGCGTTGGAATCCTATGCTGTCCCCATTTTGGAATTGGGCAGGCCGCTCAGAGTCTATGATGCTTGGATATTTTATTTCTTTTAGAGAAAACATGATGGTCGAGAGAGAGAGAGAGAGAGAGAGAGAGAGAGAGGATGAAATTCAACTTATTGAAGATAGTGGGATTTCATTATGATAAAACCTTGCCTAGACTATCGGATTGGAACCAATAAACATATCTCCAAACTGCTCAAAAGTTGTTTAGTTTAGTGTATCCAATTTTTCCTGTTGCAGACTCAAAGTGATAATAAGTTGAAATCTAGGACCCAACTACTTATTTAAATATAGGAGAACAAATTGCAATTTAGCCTTTTGTACTTCACATATTTGACAAGTAGCTCATGGTTTTCCAAAACCACCAAAGAATCGCCATATAATTCACTCGTATTATTGATGAGTAGGGGTTTTATGATACTCAAATCGAGTCGTATGGTATCTGTACTTAAACTTGGCTCTAGTGTTGGTTAGATGAGTTCGAATTCGTTGAGTTTGCATTTCTCGAGCTCGAAGTCGGCTTGTAATATTATCGGGTAGTATAATGAACTTGGTTAAATTATATTTTTTCTTAATTAATCGATTTTGAATAATATATTTAAAAGAGTATACATATAAACGTAATTTTATATATAAAAATTATTTTAAAAAATATAATTAGTCGATCATGGATAACTCGATGAGCTTTTAAGCTATGGGTTCGAACTCGAACTCAATGCCAAACTACCCGAACTCGAGTCAAGCATTGACTAGGTAGTGTTATGAGTACCGTGACACTACTCAAATCTCATAACACCCCTATTGATGAGTGATTAAAAAAAATTATAAAACTCTGTATGAAAAGTCTACATGTTCAAATAATAAAAAAAATGAATTCATGTGTTAAAATGAAAATTAAGTATATATCTTTTAACACGTAAATTTTTATGTACATTTTTATTATTTTATTTTTATAATTGATGGGACATGATTAAAAGACCCGATACAAAAGACATTTAGTTCTGTGAAACCTACATCCAAAGAGGCATATTATGTCTAGATGTGTCAACAATCGGGATAAATCTTCTCGAAAAGTGGACACAGCCCGACCCACTTGGTTTGATTCCCTGAGTGATTTCCATCAACAATAATTTAACAGGTCTATGACCTCTAAAGGTCTTCAGTATATCAAAAGACGACTCCGCTCTTGCCACATCGGCAAGAGGCCGACCGCGACTCTTATCAGCAAGAGGTTGTACACGCATTCCCTGAGTAACAAGCCTTGTTAAGAAACCGATCGCTCTCATCGACTAAAGGAAATACTCGACTAAGTCTTGTGTCAGTCTTTGTTTTCTAAACCAATACGAAACATATCCTTTAGATAAGGGAAGAAATCGTTTTGTATTGTCAAATTTTCTAAGTGATAAAGATCTTAAATCTCAAAAAAATATTTGACTAGAAGAATTTCGAGATTTTCGGGTCTCCTTATAAGGAAACTAGAGTTATAACATGACGGGTACACACGACTCTTACGGACACAAGGTGTATAAACTTTCGGCACACCGAAACCTAAATACACTCTCTCAGACTAGACACTTAACACACAAGTTAGAGGGCTACCAGCTCTCTCTCTCTCTCTCTCTCTCCCTCTATCTCTTGTTCTCAGTTTATTTTATTCATATCAAAAACCGTTTTTTCTGATCTGAGCGTTGGAACCTCCCTTACTGGAGCACCCTCTGATGATTTTTTACAGGTTTGAAAACATCTCCCAGAGCAATCATTCGAGTCAAAAGGATCCAAAATCTATTAAGCCAAAACTCACATTCAATAGATTAGTCCTGTTCGTGGGAACAGACTAAAGCAATATCAACAAACATTCTAAGTTGCCGAATAATCATGCCTCCAAAAAGGAAAACCAGAACCTCCTCAAAGGCTATATCTGCTGTAGATAGACATATCGTTACTCCGACTAATGCTGCCCCCCAGCGGCACCAGCTCACCCTGTTGACAACCTTGTTACCCATTCTCAACTCCCTCGCTCGAAACATGTCCAACAACCTGCGCCTTAAGAACATCTAGTCATGCCCCCTGCACCAGCATTCCCAGCTATGTTGCATGGAAACGAAAACGGAGAAATGAAAACAGATACGAAACGATACGATAAAACAACATTTTGTAAAAATACAGGAAATCGAAATGTGGACATATACATAAAAATAAAAAATATAAATATTTCTATGTAAATATTAATTATTTTATAAAAATAATAAAATGACCATATTTTATAATAAAAATAAAAAATAATCAATTATATAATTATTAATCATAACATAAATAATATAAAAAATAAAAATTATGATTAAATAAATAAACAATTCACTAAATATGAAAAAAATATATAAATATAAAAAATATAAGGATTTTTGCGTAAAAATTAATTAATTAAACGGACTGAAACATTTCAGAAATGAGAAACGTTTGTATTGAGAAGTTTTCATGCATCATAGATCCCCAGAATGAGTTAATCGTCCCCAGCTGGAAAGGTTAGAGTCTAGACTACAAAGTATGAGTAAGTAGCTGAAGGGACTCAGTCATACTATCAGATCGGAGGGACAATCCTCTTTAGGAGGATCTGGGCAAGCACTCTTGTGACGGTTTGCACCTCGATTAAATTATGAGCCATCAGTGATCTCTCGTCATGATCCTGATGACCTGAGAAGACAAGTCGAACAACTCATCACTGATGAACTCAAACAAGCCAATACCAGAAGGAATGATGCTCCCCCTTACCCCTCCGACATATTGCCTTTCGATCCTAAAGTTTCTTCAGAATCCGTGCCTTGTGACATACTTCTGTCTCCCATGGAGAGGTACAATGGTACGACTTATCCTCAAGACCACGCGACTCATTTTGTAACGGTAATGATTTTAAGAGACATGACAAACGTCACCATGTGCAAACATTTGCCCACTACTCTCAAAGACAACATATTAACGTGGTTAAACTCTTTACCACCACTCAGTATCAAGAGTTTCTCTCAACTTCGATAACAGTTTAAGGCTCATTTTGTGTTTGACAGGGGGCCAAGAGAAAATTCACTTCTTTAATATAACTACGGTAAAGGGACGATGAGCTCTTGAGAGACTTTTTGGATAAGTTCAAAGATGAGATGATGAAGGTCCAAGTCTTGGACCACTCTATCACATTAGTTGCGCTGCTCACTGGATTGCGCCTATTGGGCATAAAAACCTCAATCACTAAGAACCCCCTTCTATCATCTAGGAATTTTATGCCTGTACTGAAAAATACATCGCAGTAGAAGATGCTAAAACATTCGATCGAAGGAAAAACCGATCGTCTCGAAGAGAACATAGTTGATCACCTCAACAGCCTTTTCTGAAGAAGAACCGACAAGGGCCTCAGCCGCAGTAAAGGTTCAACACTTACACTCCCTTGAATGAGACCCCTAGTCAGGTCTTATTCCATATAAAAAACAAGCCATACATTAGATGGCCCCTCGTTCTACGGAAGATGACTCCAAGAAAGATATGACTAAATATTGTCACTCCATCGAGATTATGACCACATGATCAACAAGTGCCGAAAACTCAAAGACGAGCTAGAATTCTTGGTCCAAAATGGGAAGCTACAAATATTCATCAATAGGGAAGGGAGGAACATCTTCTCCCCTGATCGACATGACCCGCCATGGGAGAATCAATCAAATAACCAACCAATTATTCGGGCACTGCACAATTGACTAGACGGAGTAATCTTCCAAATTTATGACGAACAACCTCTACATTAGCCTTATATTCCTACCAACGATTTTCTAGCTTATGATCCAGAGTTTCTTGCACTCCACCCTAAGTAAACTCTGAACTTTTCTTTTTTAGCTATCATTTTCATGGTATCTCATAGCGGACGGTTCTAAACGTCTAATGTTTGCGTCTAATCTACTTACTGCCAGCCTCTTTTCATGAAGACGTGTTTTGATTGTGCTAAATTGAATCATCGAATGAGACTTATCGTTGGGATTTATCTCCCCAAACGGACCTTTGTCACCCTAATCTATTATTAAGATCTATCTCTCTGAACAGACCTATGTCACCCTGACCTATAGTTGGGATCTATCTCCCCGAACAGGTCTATGTCATCCTGACCTATCGTTGGGATCTACCTTCCCGAACGGGTCTATGTCACTCTGACCTATCGTTGGGACTATCTCCCCGAACGGGCCTATATCGTCCAGCCCTATCATTGGGATCTATCTCTCCGAACGGGTCTATGCCGCTCTGATCTATCATTGGGATCTACTTCTCCGAATGGATCTATATCGCTTTGACCTATCATTGGGATTTATCTACTCGAACAAGACTATGCCACCTTAACCTATCATTGGGATCTATCTCCCCGAATGGGCATATATCGTCTTGACCTATTGTTGGGATTTATCTCCCCAAATGAGTCTATATCGCCCTGACCTATCATGGAGATCTATCTTTTCGAACGGGTTTACGTTGTCCTAACCTATTATTGGGATCTATTTCTTACGAATGGGTCTAAATCATCATGACCTATTGTTGGGATATATCTCTTCGAACGGGTTTATATCGCCCTGACCTATTATTGGGACCCATATCCCCAAATGGACCTTTGTCTCCCTAACCTATTACTCTCATCGAACGGTCCTACGACGCGTTAACCACCATGACCTATCACCAAAGAGTGTTGACTCTAATAGAAACATTGCTGATGAGATTTGCATGACACACATTGTAATACCGTTTTTCGGTAACTGTGTATCATGTATCATTCCTTATGGTCATATATATATTATCATCCTTTTGAGGCATTTAAAATAAAATTTTAATTATCTATTTATTTATTTTGAGATTTCGCCTCAAAATCGCTAAAATCGAAAATTTTTTCGGTAAACCGAAAACCTTCTCGGCAAGCGTCGACAAGACCTAAAGAAGTCAAATGGCTAAGAGAAGACCTACACACTTAAATAGAGATATTTAAATAAAATTTCACATATTTAAGAAATTTCTAATAAAATTTCATAGGGACCAAATATGCAAATTGTTAAAAGTTAGGGGTCTAAATATAATTAAGGAAAATTGAGAGACTAAGTTGCAAACCACTTAAGGATAGACAATTGGAGCCAAATGATTGGTCAAGAGGGCATCAAGGTTGGTTCGTGGCCACATAGGATTGTTCCACATTCAAGAAATCTCATTGGATGGAAATTTATGCATGAAAGGTCATTTGATCGAAATTTGTGCATGAAATCTAATTAGAGTAGTTTGTTCTACCTTGTGACAACTCTCCCGTTGACATGGACAACAAGACACCTAATGGAGTACATGGAGTTTGCTTGAATCAACAATTGCATGGTTTAAGTGTTAGGACAAGTGGAAGGTTGAGATGATGCATGGAATAATCCAATGGTCAATGATATATTGCTAGGTTTATAAAAAAACTTGTTTAAGAAGAATTTTGGCTCATTTTCTTCATTCTCTTCCCCTTGGATGAAATATATAGGATTCATAACCAATTTAAGTGCAACCATGAAGTCAAAGAGGTAAGAACACTTTTGGAAATTTTTTAAGTTCAAGTTAAAAAAAAAAAGAAGTGTTGTATAGGAATTCATATTTATTTTGATTAGATTTTGTTAAGGTGATAAAAAAATTCAAGAATTCAAAGGGAGTGCTGGTGTTTATTGTTAACAAGAAATCTTACAAAGGAGGTAACATATCTTAACTTGTATAAAGATTTGATTACTTGATGAGTAGTTATAATGGTATCTGATGAGATGCAGTCCAAGGCCTAATGAGAATAGTCAATCTTTGAAGAGCCCATTAAGGGCGCCTACCGACCGATGCCCAGCGATCGTTACTGAAATCTACCGAAGGGTTTTGGCCGCCTAGATCTTCCGAACGACAAGGCCTTAGTCGCCTCGCCAACCGAACGTAGTACACCTAGCAAGGGTGATCGTCCCGATCGGGTAATCAAGTGTCAATTCTTCAACCGAACAAGACCTAAAAACTCCTCAACGATCGAGTGACTGATCGATAGCCAATATCTCTAACGATTTTAAGGGAATGCCAGAACATCCTAATAACCCTAGTTTTTTATTTCAGAATAACATCTCGGGATCTTTCAGCTAAGGAAAGTATCCCTCTTAAAAACAGAAATTTTTCAAAGGATGAGAATCGCGACTAACGTAGAATATTGAGTTCTCGAGATTTTCGGATCAGCTCGATAAGGAAGGTAGGGTTGAAACCCTCAAGCGGTGCATGACTCTAAAAGGTATAAGATCTCTCAAAACCCTCTAAACCAGGTACTCTCTGGAGGCAAAACATATTGGGCACACCAATCATAGGGAATCACTCGCTCAAAGTCTCAGTTTGTTCTTTCATTCGAAAATCGCTCTTTACTGACTTGAGTGTCAGAGTCTCTCCGCCGGAGCACCCTCCGACAGTTTTTGCAGGTGTTTTCCTCTCCACTGATAGAGACCATTCGAGTCTGCAAGGAGCCGGTATCTGTGAAGTTATAACCCACCTCCAACAGATTGGCACCATCTGTGAGAACAGACTGATTCTCTGAAAACTCATAACAATGTCTACCATGATCGCCCCCGACATAGCACCCGTCAAAAGGAGAAAGCCAGTCATAGTTTTTGATGATGATGATCTGTCAGAGGTAGATTTCTGTTGTGATGACCCCATCGTCATAACCCTTAAAATAGAATCCTTCACCGTGAAAAGGGTTCTCGTCGATCAGGGGGCCGACGGTGATCTCCTCACATGGGCCGCCTTCTGCAGGATGAGCTTTAATTCGTCTCGACTTCTGCCACCCACCAGGTCCCTCAGAGAACTTTCGGACGAGCCCACTTATCTCAAAGGTATCATTACCTTCCCGTGACTCTCGAAAAACCCCCTCATCATGCGACTGTCTCGGTCCTATTCCATGTGGTAAAAATCTATTCTCCCTACGATGCCATTCTCGATAGGCTCAGCTTGGATGACCTAGAGGTACTACCGAGCACAAGACACATGAAGGTAAAGTTTATAACATTACTAGGGGTTGCCACAATACGTAGCGATCCTGATCCCTATATCCTCTTTATGGCACAAGGCGCGCAAGAAGTTTTCCCGGTTAATGCTTTGGAACCTAGAGAAGGCATCGAGCCAAAAGCCAAACCTAAACTAGGCAAAGGAACAATCGAGGTCCCCTTGACAAGCGACCCTAGTCAAAACGTCCGGATAGGAGCCAACTTATTACCTTCATTATGAGAGGCTTTAGTCGCATGTCTGCAGCAACACTCAAAAGTCTTCGCCTGGACTCCGGAAGACATGTCTGACATAGATCCGTCGGTCATAGCCCATAAGCTAATCGTCAATCCTGATTTCAAACTAGATAGGTAGAAGAAGAGGGTGTTCGTCCTCGAATGCCAATACGCCATCCAGGAAAAAGTTCAAAAGTTATTGACGATTGGGTTCATCCGGGAAGTCAAGTACCCCGAATGGCTGGCTAATGTAGTTTTGGTGAAAAAGGCCAACGACAAGTTGAGAATATGTGTGGATTTCACCGATCTCAACAAAGCATGTCCAAAGGATAGTTATTCGCTCCCCAATATTGACAAGTTCGTGGATAACTCCTCGGGACATTGGCTTTTGAGTTTTATGAACACTTACTCTGCCTATAATCAGATTAGAATAACGCCTGAAGATGAAGAAAAGACCAGCTTTATCATCGAGTTTGGCATATATTGTTACTGGGTCATACCTTTTGGCCTAAAGAATGCTAGAGTAACTTTTAAACGGCTAGTCAATACGGTCTTCAAAGACCAGTTAGGCAGTAATATTGAAGTTTATATTGACGACATGCTCGTGAAGCGCGTTACAGCCGAAACCCATGTCGCAGATCTTGAGGAGACATTCCAGACACTAGAACGGTACAACATGCATTTGTACCCGACGAAGTGTACCTTTGGGATCGCCTTGGGAAAATTCTTGGGGTTCGTGATCACCGACCGAGGGATAGAGGCCAATCCCGAAAAGATACAAGAAATATTAGACATGACACCTCCCCAGATACTTAAGGAAGTACAATGTCTGGCCGGTCGAATAGCGGCCCTAAGCTAATTTATGTCCAGAGTTTGTGAGAAGTACAAACCCATATTCGAAGCGCTGAAGAGATCCCGACGGTTTGAATGGATGCTCGAATGCCAAACAGCCTTCGAATGACTGAAGGAATATCTGACGCAACCGCCGCTGTTTTCGCGACCTATCCTTGGGGAGAAACTCTACCTGTATTTGGCTGTCTCAGAACGAGCGCTCTGCTCCGTGATGGTGAGACATGAATTCACTACTCAGATGCTAGTCTATTATATCAGTAGGATATTGAAAAAATTCGAGATTAACTATCGGCCGATTGAGAAGATAGCCTACACCTTTGTCGTTTCAGTAAGGAGCCTTCGACCGTATTTCCAGGCCTATACCATTGTGGTGCTTACCGACCAACCGTTGAAACAAATCCTTCAAAAGAGGGACACGTCCGGGCGGCTTATGAAATGGAGTGTGAAACTGGGTGAGTTTGATATCCAGTATCAACCGCGGCCAACAATAAAGGGCCAAGCACTGGCCGATTTTATCCTCGAATGCATTTTGCCCACGATGCCTGAAGAACAACCTCTTGATCATCAAGAAGAATGGTAAGCCCCAGAATGAACTATGCATGTGGACGGGTCATTAAATTCTTCAAGAAGCGGTGCTGGACTCATACTAGTGGGATCAAACGATTTTAAGGCAGAATAAGCCATTCGCTTCGATTTCTAGGCCACCAACAATCAGTTGAGTACGAGGCCTTACTAACGGGCCTTTGGATCGTCACAGACATGGGAGCACGAAACGTCAGGGTGTTCACTGACTGCCAGTTGGTCGTGAAGTAAATGAAAAGGGTTTATGAAACCAGAGACCCGGTCATGGCTAAATATTTGAGCAAGCTGCACGAGACGATGGACCAGTTGTGCAAGGTTGACATCCAATAAATCCCACGTTTCGAAAATGAGGGAGCTGACACTCTATCGAAGCTGGCTAGTTCCGATTCGGTTATCTCTAGTCGAATGGTATACATCGAAAGTTTACCGCATCCCAGCATTAACGAGCCCAGGGAGGCTTTGCCTATTGATCAGTTAGCCAGCTGGAAAGACCCCATAGAAGAGTATCTGAGACACGACCATCTACCAGAGTCCCCCCCCAGAAGTGATGAAACTAAAACGAAAGGCAGCACATTACACCATAATTGATGGGATCGTCTACCGCAAATCGTTCACCCATTCATACCTACGGTGCCTGACTCCCGAAGAGGGGGATTATGCCTTCCGAGAAATCCATGAAGGAATTTGTGGTAACCACTTAAACGCTCAAAATCTAGTTTATAAAGCCCTTCGTCAGGGATACTACCAGCCAACTATGAAGACCAATTTCGACAACTACGTCAAACGATGCGACAAATGCCAACGCTTCTCCTCAGTGCCTCGGCTACCCTCTACAGAGCTTTACCCCATATCTAGCCCTTGGCCGTTTGCTCAATGGGGCATGGATATTCTCAGACCATTCCTCCCAGTCGCATAACAATGAAAATTTTTGATAGTAGCGATTGACTATTTCACCAAGTGGGTGGAAGTAGAGCCTCTAGCTCAGATCACAGCAACCAAAGTCCAGTCATTCGTGTGGACTTATATTATCACCAGGTTTGGCATACCACACGTCCTTATCACGGACAAGGGAAAGCAATTCGATAACCAGCACCTTCGGGAATTCTGTGAGAAACTCGAGATTCAGCATCTATTTTCATCAGTCGCTCACCTGCAAACCAATGAGCTAGCTGAAATAACCAACGGAATGATCCTACAAGGACTGAAGATGACGCTGGATGATGGCAAGGGGCAATAGGCCGAAGAGCTTTATGAAATTCTATGGTCAATCGCACTACCCCCCGAAGAGCAACGAGAGAAACATCGTTCAGTCTAACTTACGGAAGTGAAGCAGTCATACCCGTGGAGATAGGTATTCACTCACTTTGGATAGCTCAATACGACGCTGGGCAAAATGAGCGTATCTTACAAGAAAAACTGGACTTGCTTCCAGAATTATGAGAATTCGTATCGGCACGTATGACAGCCTATTAACAGCAGATGGCACGATATCACAACCGAAGGGTCCAAAATCGAGCATTCAGACCTGGCTAACTAGTACTAAGGAAGGTGGAGGCTGCTGGTCAGCTTCACCCTGGAGGCAAGCTCGCCCCTAATTGGGAAGGTCCATATCGAGTACGTTCCGTGGTTTGATCGGGAACGTACCGACTTGATAATCTAGACGAATCGACAGTGCCTAGGATCTGGAACTTGGAGAATTTGCGCATATACTATCAATGAATTTCAGAGCTATCTCGCGGCCAGAAGATTTCCTATCATTCATACGCGTCGTCAATAGGGAACGTAACTCTCTAGACCAGTGGACGCGGCGCACAACTTAAAAAATTTCCTATCGATTGGAGGGCCTCAGTCGCCCAATCTCTATCGTTCGTACGCGTCGTCAATAGGGGATGTAACTCCCTAGACTGGTGGACGTGGCCCACAACTTAAAAAATTTTTCTATCGATCAGAGGGGCTCAGTCGCCCAGTCTCTATCATTCATACGCGTCGTCAATAGGGGATGTAGTTCCCTGAATGTGTGGACGGGGCCCACAACTTAAAAAATTTTCCTATCGATCGGATGGCCTCAGTCGCCTAATCTCTATCATTTGTACGCGTCGTCAATATGGGATGTAACTCTCCAGATGGGCGGACGCGGCCTAACAACTTAAAAATTTTCTATCACTCGGAGGGCCTAGGTCTCCCAATTCCTATCGCTTGTGCAAGCCACATGGTGTCTCCTGAGCAAATGAATACAACCCCCTAAACCCACCGACCGTCAATCTAGTAGTTCGCGAGGTTGGTGTTACTCATCATTTCAGGGAGGAGACTAAAAGATAGACCTACTTAGATGAAGGTTAAAGAAAGGCATATAACCAGACAAGGAATTGGAAAGGAAAAGGGGCAAAATTCAAGTAAGTAAAGTATAACATTTCATTTATATCTATACGAAATAGTACATTCGGTTACATAAAGTATACACATAAGCCGCTAAGTCGGGCTGATTACACCAAGAGAGATACACAATGGGGTCATTCTTGAAGAGAAAGAACACAATCCCTACACTAGAGAGTACAAAAATGTAGTGTTAGGGATAAAAGAAGGTGAGCCCGAGTTTTGCCACCCCCAACATGACCCGGGCCAGACCTACCCATCCAAAAAACGGTCGAGGGGCATCCCCACCGTAATTGGATGGTGAGGACGGAACCTAGACAGATCGTCCAAGGCGGTACACGACGCACCCCCTCGACGATAGATGATCTCACGGCGCCGGCCTAACAACGGCAGACGTAATAAGATCTCTGTCCAATAGTCTCATTCCTTAATGAGATCTCACTCCAGCAGAAATTCTTCAAACCATAAAGCTTCATATGCCCAAAGCACCTCATGGAGCAATTATAAAAAAGAAGCAGCCCCGAACAAGACTCCGCAAGAAGAAGGAAAGACTCGACTCTTTACGAAGGAAAATGAGCGCACTTCATAACTACTTATAGCGGGGGAAGATTAAGCCCTCCTTATATTGGGGCAGATGAAACAGATTGTTCCATAAATGAGAAAATAAATCGTCTCCAATTCCCCATGAGAAAATCAGTTCTGAAAAGACACACTTGTACTTGTGGCAAGAAAAAAGGATGGATCGGGACGCGCTTAGCATCCCTACGCTTTCTTGACATATTAAGCACGCCTCATAGGTCTCTACTCATTACACTTCTTTCCCAAGAAAACCAAGAGTCGGGGGCAAATGATGGGATGTGATTCAAGGCCCAATAAGAAGAGTCAATCTTTGAAGAGCCCATTAAGGGCGCCTACCGACCAATGCCCAGCGATCGCTACTGAAATCTACCGAAGGACCTTAGCCACCAAGATTTCTCAAACGATAGGGCCTTAGTCATCCCGCTAACCGAACATAATACACCTAGCAAGGGTGATCGTCTCGATCGGGCAATCAAGCATCAATTCTTCAACCGAAAAAAATCTAAAAACTCCTTAATGATTGAGTGACTGATCGATAGCTAACATCTCTAACGATTCTAAGGGAAGGCCAGAACATCCTAATAACCCTAGTTTCCTATTTTAGAATGGCATCTCTGGGATCTTTCAGCCAAGGAAAGTATCCCTCTTGAAAACAGAAATTTCCTAAAGGATGAGAATCGCAACCAATGCAGAATATTGAGTTCCCGAGATTTTCGGATCAGCCCGATAAAAAAGGTAGGGTTGAAGCCCCCAAGCGGCGCACGACTCTGAAAGGTATAAGATCTCTCAAAACCCTCTAAACCGGGTATGCTCTAGAGGCAAAACACATTGGACACACCAATCATAGGAAATCACTCCCTCAAAGTTTCGGTCTGTTCTTTTATTCAAAAATCATTTTTTACTGACTTGAGTGTCGGAGTCTCCCTGTAGGAGCACCCTCTGATGGTTTTTCAGGTGTTTTCCTCTCCACTGACAGAGATCATTCGAGTCTACAAGGAACCGATATCTGTGGAGCTATAACCCACCTCCAATAGTATCCATACTAGCATGCTAGATATTGATTTCTAGATTTAGTTTTGTATAGTATTCTTAAGATATCTATTCTGTAGAAATCAAAAATCTAAAAAATTTATTTTTCTATAAATTAGACTTCCTAAGCTTCAAAATGGTATATCATGTGAAGCATTTCATGAAGGAAACATTTTTTGGTGATTTTTGGAAGTTTAGCATGTTCCAGTAACTTTGTTTCATATTCTGTGTACGACTAGTAAGTTGTGTGAATTTTTGAGGTATTTTAGGTATAGAATTTGGAGAAACTTTAAATATGAAAGTTTTAGATCTCTATCTTAGTTTTAATTTGAGATGAAGATTACTTGAATCAGACTTGTATATGGAAAGTTATGGTATTTTTACTAAAACTATACAAAATTAGTTCTAAAACTAAAACTAAGATAAAAACGGAATTTTATAAAATTACACATTTAGAATCTAAGGATGGTATAAACTAGAAAGTTTTATATCTATGTCATATCTTTAATTTGAGATAAGAATCACTTAAATTAGAGAAGTATATTGGGAGATATGGAAATTCTCCCAAAACTATGTAGAGTTGGTTTTAGGAATTTAGACTGAAAAAGTTATAAAATTTTCTAAATTCGTGTGTTCAGAATTTGAAGTAGTCTAAACATAAAAATTGAAGATATATGTCTTCGCTTTAATAGAAAATTTGAATCATTTGAATCCAATCAAGAAATTAGAAAATATCTTGATTTCACTAAACCTGCGTATGATAGGTTTTGTAGAAATTTTTATCTAAGTATGGAATTTGAGATTTAACCTTATGAAAGAGAATATTTCTATATATATCTTGTAATCCAACAATATAATATCGTCAAAATAATTGAATTAATGAATGATATATATTGTTTAATTTAGGTGTAGCGTTACGTTTTCGTACGAGGGGTAACTCGTTCGAGAAACAATAATAGTTAGGGGGAGTAGCGTACCCTCCCCAGTCAAGGTGAGTGGGTCTTACTATTGTCATGTAATTAATAAGCAAAATCATGTTTTATCATTTTCAAAGCATGATTTGTGAAATTATTGTAAGATGGTTTTGTTAAATGACTGGTAACATACTTTGTGATAAATGGAGTGTCTTAAAATTTTAAAATATACATATATGAATTTTGATAAAAAAATATGTGTCATGTTTTAAATCATGAAATGTACTTTAACCTACAAAAAAAAGGTTTAGCGACAGATTTAGCAATGGAAATTTTAGAAAAATTCGTCGCCAATATGTTTAGCGACGAATTTAGCAACGAAAAAATTTCTATCGCTAATAATGCAGCCCAAAAATTTAGCAACGGATTTCAAAATCCATCGCTAAATTTCGCATTTAATATTTTCTTTTATAGAACACATTCGCCTGCCTGCCGGCCGCCGCCCACCACCACCCTGGCCCCTGCTGCTTGCCCGCCCATGCCCGCATCCCGCCAGACCTTGCCCGCCAGCGCATGAACCCATCCCCTGCTACTTTATTTTTTTACAGAAAATGTGCTTTTGTTCAGATTTGAACTTGGTTTTAAGGAGTTGTCTGGAGTACTCTTAACCACTATGCCACATTAACTTATCTGATATATTTTTTTTTTTACTTATTTACTTTCTTTCTAGCTCTTACCATTAAAAATATAATTCCTTAATTTAACAAAAATACGAAATACAAAATTATATTTAATTAAAACACAAAATTATATTTAATAGAATTACAAAATTATTTTTAATAAAAATATAAAATTATATTTGCAAAAAATATAAAATTATATTTAATAAAAATCAATGTCGTAATTTAATAAAAATATAAAAGATAAATATATATTTAATACAAATACACAATTATATTTAATAAAAATATAAATTATATTTAACGACGAATTTAGCGACGGATTGTTAAATCCGTTGTTAAATTTAGCGACAGATTTGAAATCCATCACTAATTAGCGACGAATATTATATTCTGTCGCTAAATTTAGCGACAGATTATTTTTCGTTGCTAAATTTAGCGATGGATTTGAAATCCGTGACCAAATAAGGGACCGATATTATAGTCTGTCGCTAAATTTAGTGATGAAAATACAATCCATTGCTAATTAGTAATAGATATAACATTCCGTTGCTAAATTTAGCGACAAAAACGAAATCCGTCATTAAATTTAGCGACGAAAAATAATCTGTCGCTAATTAGCGACGATTTTAATTTTTGTCACTAAATTCGTCGTTAAAATCGTGTTTTCTTGTAATATGATGATATATGTTATAATATACTATATCGGATTTTTTTGATTTTTCTCGACATGTATGACACGGTTGGTTTATTGATAATTTTGATGTGAGATTAGGTACTTGGGTATTAGTACCTGAATCTCTTTGATCATAAATCGGGGATGGTACTTTTAGCTATGATACTATGATATGATAGGTGTCGTCTCGTGTAGAGTCGCCTCGTATGCTATAGCAGACCCATCTAGTTATATAGATTGTCGCACGTTTATGATATTACGACACGCAGACACTCCACATGGTTGGGTGACGTGTATATGATCCCATGTTTCAGACTAGCTAAGTTGAACCGAAAGGGGAGGACTGAATAATGTTTCAGTCTAGCATTTGGGGAGGCCCGATGCCAATGCCAAGGTTTAGGGGTTGTTTTTGTTTACATATAAAAACCCCTTAGTGGCTCGTCAGTGGTCGAGGTAGACCTTTGTCGAGAATATGATTTGGCATGATCCTACGATTTATGATATGAAATTTTGGATGCATATGTTTTGATTGGATGGAAAACTGTGTTGAAATTGCTATGATTTTGATAATATATCGTGCATGTATATACATATACATATATGAATTTGACACTCCATCCTCACCTCACTTATTATTTACATGTCATGGATTTCTCACTCACTGAGTATTTGATTATACTCACCCCTCAATAATTTTTAAATCTCTACAGAGTCAGTCATTGGAGAGACACTGACTTATTTTGACGTATGTAGTATTGGAGACCGCTTATGGTAATTATCTTCTATTGTATTTTGAGGTTATCAGTTGATCATATTGGTTGACTGTATGTAGTAATGGAACTCTCAGTTGAAATTCATATTTGTACTGAATAAATACTTTGTATGTATATAAGGTCTTTATATTTATTACTTTGAGTTGAAAAATGATTTAGAAAAATGATTTTGAAAATATATATGTAACACCGACACTACGGTGTATACATTATTGTACTTCTATTCATATTATATATTTAATATTCCTCATATTCCTATATAAAAAATTCACTAAGAAATTTATCTGCTAAAACCACCCCAGAAAAATTTTAGCTCAATTACCAGCAATTCAAAAAAAAAAAAAAATTTCAAAACAACCATCGATGGTCCAATAATAATAAGAACGATTCTAGAGTACATAAGAACCTCAAATTTGGATAGATCTTACTTCATAGAGCAAAATCATAAATTTCTGAAAAAGTCACCCGGAAACCCTAATTTAGGTCAAAAACCGTTCGGAAAGGTTAAATGACCACTTTTTGATGCGAGATAAATCAAATTAGGCCTAATACGAGATTTTGGGTCTAACTTGAAATATATAAAACTTTGCCCTTAAAATCACATAAACCTAAAATTTGATCAATAAGTTAAAAATCTTCCGAAAAGTGCCCACAAGCCCTAAAATCACTAAAAATGGCTAACGAAAGCCAAAACACTTAAGTATAAGTATAAAGAAGTGAATTTGAAAAATTGAAAAAAAATTCGGATTAAAAATCGCATAGGGTCAAATTTATAATTTTGAAAAGTTTAGGGACTAAAAGTATAAATATGAGAACTTGAGGGACTAAGTTACAAAACCAACTATTGAATGACAATTGCAGATCAATCATTGGCTAAGAGCACACATAGTGGACACCTAATCTCATTCCACCAAAGAGAAATCTCATTGGTTAAAAAATTCTTGCATGAATTCTCATTGGTTGGTCAAAAACCCTTTCTTTGTGCTTGGAATTCATCATGGATGAATTTGACAAGAAGGTGGGTGCATGGAGGTAGGTTGTAGGCAATTTGCATGGGAGAAAGACTTAGGACAATTGTAGAGTGGATGTCTTGCATGCAAAAATAAATCAAGGGTCAAGATAGCTTGATTTAGTTTATAAAAAGACCAAAACCAACTATTTTCTCTTCTATTCACTCACTTGGATGAAATTTTTACTAAGGAAAGAGGGATTGCTCATGTTTAACTAGAATTCTCGCAGCATTAGAGAAAGAACATAAGTAAAAGAGGTAAGAACATTCTTGACTCCATATCTCTAGTTGTTTGAGATAGTAAAAGAATTGTGTAGAGATTGATATTTGATGAATTATGTTACTATGGTGCTAAGGTGATCAAGGTTTCAAGAAAATCAAGATCAAGTGATGGGTGTTAGTTAGCAAAAGATCATACAAAGGAAGGTAAAATACTCAAACTAAAAGTCTTTACAAGTAGTGAAATTAAATACATGTACTAGCATGCTAGATATGAATATTTCAATTTGAGCACGCTATAGTAATTCTATGATATTTTATTTTGTGATTATCAAAATTTAGATTGGTTTAGTTGCGGTAAAACTAGACTCCCTAACCTTTAAAATGAGCTATAGTGTAAAATTTTTCATTAAGAAATGAAATTATGGTGAGTTTTAGAACAAAAGGTAAAATTCGATGTTATATTCATTATCCTGTGCTCGACTAGTAAATTGATTTATATATTAAGATAATTTCTGGATAGAATTAGAAAAACATCAAAACATAAAACATTTATATATCTGTCTTATCTTTAAAATGAGATAAAATTCACTTGAATCGGAATAGTATGCTAGAAGTTATGATATTTTTACTAAAACTATGCAGAAGTAGTTCTAAAACTGAAACTGAGATAAAAATTGAATTTTATAAAATTATATATTTAAAATCTGAGGATAGTTAAAACTAGAAAGTTTTAAATCTATGTATTATCTTCAATTGGAGATAAGAATCACTTTAATTGGAGAAGTATATTGGGAGATATGAAAATTCTCTCAAAACTATGTAGAATTAGTTTTAGGAACTTAGACTGAAAAGTGATAAATTTCTATAAATTCATATGTTCAGAATTTGAAGATCGTCTGAACATAAAAGTTGGAGATATATGTCTTAGTTTTAACAAAAAATTTATATCAATTGAATCCAATCAATATTTTAGAAGATATCATGATCTTACTAAATTTGCGCGTTATAGGTTTGCAGGAATTGTTTTTTTCTAAGTATGAAATTTGAGAATTAACCTTATGGAATAGAACATTTCCATATGCATCTTGTAATCCAACGATATAATATTTGTCAAAGTAATTGAATTGATGAATAATATGTATTATTTAACTTAGGCATAGAAGTCGAGGGGTGACTTATTCGAAAAATGAGGACAGTTAGGGGGAGTTGCGTACCCTCCCCAGTCGAGGTGAGTGGAACGATCTATTTTTGACTTTAAATAAAAAATAGATTTGATCATGATTTTTATAAATAAATTTTGAATGTGATTTAGAAATGTTTTAGTGTTTGTGGCATGTCTTGAAATGATGTTATGTGAAAATTATATCATGATATTATGATAACTTGATAGTGACATGTTTTTATTACGAGTAAAAATTTATGAATGATGATATATGACACATGTGTATAATTATGGGATGGTGCATAGTGGCTATAGCGCACTTCCTATCACGGTATTGAACGTTTACCCAACGGGGTGACGTGGTGGGGTAACACTGGAGCAGGGGTTTGAGTCCCCTGTCTCTGGGCAACGGATCCAATAGACGAGCACCTGTGAGGACTGTGTCAACACCAAGGGAAGGGGGGAAGATATATGTGTTTTATTCTTATGAATATTGTGGTGACCCCTTGGTGGATTTTACCATAGTTAGGACATACAATGGGTAAAATACGTTTTTGACACTCCATTGATGTATGGTTGATGATAAGGATGCATATTATTTTGAATTACGCGATATATTTGCAAATGGATGAAATGAAATTTGAAAATGATATTTTGACTTGCCACTCTCACAAATTCATTTATTGTCATTATATAGTCATTGGATCTTACTCACTGAGTATGTGGATTATACTCATCCCTTATATTAATATTTTCAGTTTATACTATATGTGACACACATTTGGAGACTTTGGGTTTTTGGGTATTGAATCAACTATTCTTCCGTCGTGAAATTTAATGATGATGTATATTTGAGATCCATAGAAGGACCATTATATATTTATTGAGATGATTGTAATTGTATTATATAATGTAATTGAAACTCTCGATAGTGTTGTATACTTATACATTGAGGCAAATGAGTTATATTTTTATATACTTTTACTTGGGAAACGATATTTTGAGGAAAAACGGATTTTAACCAGTTTTGAATAGGTGTTGGTTTTAGCCTTCGTTGCCTCTGTATGTGTGTCTTGTGATGGGCGGCACACGGGGTAACGGGCGGCTATTCACGACCTTGGATACAGGATCGGGGCGTGACAATATGTGACTGTTTTATGATTTGCCTTGCATTGCCTTGGTATACATGGCGTAGTTGGGCCAGTATCCAAGGTAACGGGTGACTGTTCATGGTTTCTGGATCGTGGATTGGGGCGTGACACACTTCCCCTCACTAGCGAACAATATTTGGGCAATTTGATACACGAGACTCATTGAGTAAAATTAATCGACGAATTGACTTGAACCCCAAGGGATAACTACACCTCACTCCATTGATTGTCTTTCCAAGGAGGATGATACACTTTTGGGCCAACGAATACCTTTCCCCCAGTCAACCGATTTATGAACTATGGTGAATGTCACGCCCCGACCCGCAGGTCGAGCACGTGAACAGACCGCCGCGACTCCTCGAAACATGGGTATGCCCTACTTGCACATCGAGATGACGTAAGGCTAATATTATGACCAATATTTTAATCCAACTCGACATCCTAAGTCAAAATCATACAGCGAAAGATTTAATAAGATAGTTTTCAAAAGATTTTCTTTAAAACATTTGCCTCCAATTTTCATATAGCATTTATATGCATGGTCCAAACGTAAACAAAGATGGGTATGGTCACTTACCCGGTAGCGTCTCTCAGTAAAATTCGTGGGTAGTACGTCAATGTATGTCAAATACAGTATAAACTGAAAATATTAATATGAGGGGTGAGTATAATCCACATATCAGTGAGTGAGGTGCAATGACTATATAATGACAATAAATGAATTTGTGAGAGTGGCAAGTCAAAACATCATTTTCAAATTTTATTTCATCCATTTGCAAATATATCGTGTAATCCGAACTAATATGCATCCTTATCATCAATTATGCATCAATGGGGTGTCAAAAAAACATATTTTACCCATAGTTTGGCCTAATTAGGGTAAAATCCACCTAGGGGTCACCATAATATCATAAGAATGAAATACATATATCTTTCCCTTTCCCTTGGTGTTGACACGGTCCTCACGGGTACTCATTTATTGGATCCGTTGCCCAGAGACAGGGACTCAAACCCTTCTCTGATGTTACCCCACCACGTCACCCCGTCGGGTCAATTCCGTGGTAGGGAGTGCGCTATAGCCACTATGCACCATCCCATAATCATACACATGTGTCATATATCATCATTCATAAATCTTTACTAGTAATAAAAAAACACGGCACTATCAAGTTATCATAATATCAGGATGCAATTTTCACATAACATAATTTCAAGACATGCCACAAACACTAAAACATTTCTAAACAACATTTCAAAATTTATTTATAAAAATCATGATCAAAACTATTTTTCATTTAAAGTCAAGAATAGATCGTCCCACTCACCTCAACTGGGGAGCGTACGCCACTCCCCCTAACTATCCTCCTTTCTCGAACGAGTCACCCCTCGAACCCTAAGCCTAAGTTAAACAATATCATTTATTAATTAAATATTATATCATTGGATTATAACATGCATATAAAAATATTATCTTTCATAAGATTAAATCTCAAATTTCATATTTAGAGAAAATTTTCTACAAACCTATAACACGCAGGTTTAGTAAAATCATGATATCTTTTAAAATCTTGATCGGATTTAAATAATTCAAATTTTTCCTTAACAGACATATATCTTCAACTTTTATGTTCAGACCATTTTCAAATTCTGAACACACGAATTTATAAAAAAATATATCACTTTTCAGTCTAAGTTCCTAAAACCAACTCTGCACAGCTTCGAGAGAAATTTCATATCTCCTAGTATCCTTCTTCGATTTTAGTGATTCTTATCTCAAATTGAAGATAAGACATAGATCTAAAAGTTTCTAGTTTTGACCATCCTCAGATTTTAAATATATAATTTTATAAAATTTAATGTTCATCTCGGTTTACTTTCAAAACAACTTCTGCACAGTTTTAGTAAAAATGTCATCACTTTCTGTATACAACTCTGATTCAAGTGAATCTTATCTCATTTTAAAGATAAGACAAAGATCTAAAACTTTCATGTTTAACATTTCTCCAAATTCCTTTCATAAGATACCTCAAAAATTCATATAAATTATTGGTCGTACACAGGACATGAAACAGAATTTGTGAAACATGTTAAATTTCCAAAAATCACAAAAAATCGATTTCTTAATGAAAAATTTTGCACTATAGCTGATTTTAAAGCTTAGAGAGTCTAGTTTTACCAGAAACAAACTAATCTAAATTTGAATCATCACAAAATAAGATATCATGAAATTACTATAGTTTCCTTAAATTGAAATATTCATATGTAGCATGCTAGTACATATATTTAATTTCACTACTTGTAAAGACTTCAAGTTTGAGTATTTTACCTTCCTTTGTATGATCTTTTGCTAACTAATACCCATCATCTTGATCTTGATTTTCTTGAAACCTTGAATTTTTTATCACCTTAGCAAAATCAAATCACAATGAACATAAATTTCCTATACAATACCTCTATACTTTCAATTGAAATTCAAGAATTTCTAAAATTGTTCTTACCTCTTTGGCTCCATAGTTGAACTCAAAAATGGAAGTGAAGTCTATAAATTTCATGCAAGGGGTGAGTTGAATGAAGAAAATGAGACAAACTCTTCTTAAACAAGTTCTTTTATAAATCTAGCCAAATTTCCTTAACCATTGGATCATTCCATGCATCATCTCAACTTTTCACTTGTCCTAACACTTAAACCATGTAATGGTTGATGCAAGCAACCTCCATGCATTCCACCAAGTGTCTTTGGACGTCCATGTCAAGGGGAAGAGGTGTCACAAGCTAGAACAAGCTATTCTAGTTAATTTTCATGCAAAAATTTCCATCGAATAAGTTTTCATGCATAAATTTCTATCCAATGAGATTTCTTGAATGTGAAAAATCCTATGTGACCACTAATCAACCTTGCTTCCCTCTTGACCAATCATTTGGCTCCAATTGTCCATCCTTGAGTGGTTTGTAATTTAGTCCCTCAATTTTCCTTAATTGCATTTAAACCCCTAACTTTTAACAATTTGTATTTTTGGTACCTATGAAATTTTATTCAAAATTTCTTAAATATGTGAAATTTCATTTAAATATCTTTATTTAAGTGTGTAAGCCTTTTCTTAGCCATTTTTGACCTCTTTAGGCATTGCCGGCATTTTCCGAGAAAGTTTTCGTCTTACCGATAAAATTTTCGGTTTTAGCAATTTCGAGGCGAAATCTCAAAATAAATAAATAGATAATTAAATAGAAGTCTCAAAAGGATGCTTATATATTTAGAATCATGAGGAGTAGTACATGATATACAGTCATCGAAAATCAGTGTTACAATGAACCTTACTGAAAGCATACAAATGAAAGGGAAACGCTCCCTATAAAGCATACATGTAACATGAAAGATTCCTTGATTAGAAACTCCAAAATATAGAAATTATATAGAGTCAGGGGGAATGGAGGGAAGTGCCAAAACCTCCCTAGAGGAGGGCTCTACAACTATCAGAGCCAGAGCCGATTCAATAAGACCACTAACCACATTAGTAGGGATAGAACCTTAACCCATTGCCTTTCGATTCACTTTCTCCTCAATAGGAGGTAGTGCTTCGTATAGACCGACCTGGTGAGCTATCTCCTCGGTACACTTCAATCTTTTGAGCAACTTGTGCTGGTAACGCCTGACTGTTGTAGTGTCCCTAAAGATAGATGAAAATTCACTTAATTGTAACTTCAATTGATCAAAATTGACATAACTGCAAATTCAATTGAACAAAATTGATATAATTATAACTTTAATTGAACAAAATTGACATAATTACAATTTTAATAAAACAAAATTGACATAATTGCAACTTTCATTGAACAAAATTGACATAATTACAATTTCAATTGAACAAAATTGATATAATTGTAACTTTAATTGAACAAAATTGACATAATTATAATTTTAATATAACAAAATTGACATAATTGCAACTTCCATTGAACAAAATTAACATAATTACAATTTCAATTACAATTTCAATTGATCAAAATTAACATAATTGCAATTTTAATTAAATAAAAGTGACAAAATTGTAATTTCGATTAAACAAATTTCACATAATTGTAACTTCAATTGATCAAAATTTAAATAAGTTCAACCTCAATTGAACAAAATTAATATAATTGTAACTTCAATTGATTGAAATTGACAAAACTGCAATTTCAATTGATCAAAATTGATATAATTGCAAATTCAATTGAATAAAGTTGACATAATTGAAACTTCTGTTGAACAACATTGACCCTAATGTAATTTTAATAGAAAAATTTTGTCATAATTGTAACATCAATCGATCAAAATTGATATAATTATAACTTCAATTTTACAAAATCGACATGCATGCAATTTCAATTGAATAAAATTGACATAATTGCAATTTCATTTAAACGAAATTGATATAATTATAACTTCAATTGAACAAAATTGGCATAATTGTAACTTCATTTGATCAAAATTGATTTAATTGCAACTTTAATAGAAAGAAATTGATGTAATTGCAACTTCAATTGCTCAAAATTGACAAAATTTCTATTTCAATTTTGCAAAATTGACATAATTGCAACTTTAATTGATTAAAATTGTTATAATTGTAATATCCATTGACCAAATTGACATATTTGTAACTTCAATACATCAAAATTGAAATATGTGCAACTTCAATTGATCAACATTAACATAAATATAACTTCTATTGAACAAAATTATCATAATTATTACTTTAATTGATCAAAATTAATATAATTGCAACTTTAATTGATGAAAATTGATATAATAGTAATTTCAATTGATCAAAATTAACATAATCGTGATTTCATTTGATCAAAATTGACATAATCGCAATTTAATTGATCAAAATTAACATAATTATAATTTCAATTGAATAAAATTGACATCACTACCGTTCCTAATGAACAAAATTGACATAATTGCAAGTTTAATTGATCAAAATTGACATGACTACATTTTCAAATGAACAAAATTGACATAATCGCAACTTCAATTGGAAAAAAAATGGCATAACTGAAACTTCAATTTAAAAAAATTGACATAATTATAATTTCAATTGAATAAGATTAATATAATTGTAAACTTAATTGATCAAAATTAACATAATCGTAATTTCTATTGATCAAAATTGATATAATTACAACATCAATTGGATAAAATTGATATAATTACAACTTCAATTGAACAAAATTGACATAATTATAACTTCAATTGATCAAAATTGACATAATTATAAAATAAATTGAACAAAATTGACATAATTGTGACTTCAATTGAAAAAATTAACATAATTGTTATTTAAATTGATCAAAATTGACATAACTATAACTTCAATTAAATAAAATGAATATAATTGTAATTTTAATTGATCAAAATTGAAATAATTATAAGTTGAATTGAACAAAATTATCATAATTGCGTCTTCAATTGAACAATTGACATAATTGCAACTTCAATTGAACAAAATTAAGATAATTGCGGGTTCAATTGAACAAAATTAACGTAATTGCAAATTGAATGGAATAAAATTGACATAATTGCAACTTCAATTGAACAAAATTTGATATAATTGCAAGTTCAATTCAACGAAATTGGCATAATTATAACTAAAATGAGCAAAATTAACTTGATTGAAACTTCAATTGGTTAAAATTGACATAATTTTAATATCAATTAATCAAAATTGACATTGTAACACCGACACTCGGTATACTATATATTGTACTTCTCATTATTTTGTATATAATATATTTTCATTTTCATATAGAGAAAAGTCACTCAGAACTTTTTCCGATTTAAAATACTCTTAAAAATTTTTTACGAGATTGCCGGGAGAAAATTTTTCCCTCTAAGCCATTTTAAAATCTACGTGTGTAATTTTGACCCCGATGAAATTTCACGTGCTAAATCAACTTAAAAGGTTAAGAAAACTTAAATTCGGGCAATTCTCAATCGTTTGTGAAGAACCGCCTAATGCTTAATCGCCGGAGGTGAAAATTTGTCTTCACTGAACCAAATTTAATTCTACCCATGCAAAACTGCTAAAATTCTGTAAGAAAGCCTAAATTTGGCTAAATTAACATTTTATCAAGTTAAAATGAAATTTTGAAAAAATTTGTCAAAATTCACCTGGAATGGAGGGAAATTTACCTTACCATGCCAAAATGAAATCCACATGTGTAAATTTGATGCCGTGAGATATATATACATGCTAAATTCACTTTAAAAGTAAAGGGTCAAGGAGCGAAAGTGAAATTTAAACCGTAGCATAAAAACGCTCAGTGCTCTAAAATTTTCACCCGAGAAACCCTAATTTTTGGTAGAATTGAAAAATTTGTCCGAGCAAACGGTATCGTTTCCATCAAAGACCTATATTTTTGAAATCTATAAGTAAAACGGAGTCCATAGTGAGATTTCACGCATTTCGAGGCCAAGGTCAAATTTTGACCGATCGAGAATTTCGTTCACTCTAAAGGACATTTGGGTGATCAAACGACCTCAAATTAACGCAAAACCAACAGCATTGGACTCAGCACAAAAACCTGAGTCCCGTGTGCAATTTTAGATTTTTGAGGTGAATAGTAACTTTGACCGACCTCGGATCGCGTGTTAACAAATGGATAGGCATAAAGGACAAGCAATTAATGCTCTTGAAGTGTGTGAATTTACTTTATTGGATTTTGTGTGGTCTTGACAAGTAGCCCTACATGATTGGTTGGGAAACAAAGCAAATAAATGAAGCATGAGGTGGATGGCTAAGATTTAATTGAAAAGTCAAAGAACAAATATGAGCCTTAGATTGGGTGATGGTTGGTGGCATTTATTGTCAAATAGTGAAGTATTAAGAGAAGAAACAACAAACTCCATCTTCTCTTGTCCCTCATAACCGTGAAGCCCTAGAAGAAGTAAGCAACTCATTTTCTTCTTCTTTCCATAGCCGTGGACTGCCAAGGTAAGATCTCCAAATCTTCCTACATACTACCCAATTTCTTTTACATAGATCTCTTCTATACATCCTTAAAACCAACATATCCAAAAAATCAAGACCAAATGAGAAGGATTGCTTGGTGAAATCCAAGGAGGGAGCCGAGAGTTCAAGACCAAATTTCTGTGGTTTCTTCAAGTTCCAACTCTCCATCTTCAGGTATGAGACCCTCCATACTCCATAGTATAACATATATTAATTTGATACCAAAATGAGGTGGTTTGGTTAGGGAATTAGGGTTGGCCAAAGTTGGAAATCAAGGAGGAAAATGAAAATTCTGAAATCTGAATATTTTGACCTGGCTGTGGTGTTTTAGCTATAGCATTTCTGCACAAAGGAAAACTGAGCGAAAGTTTTACACATGAAACTAGACCTTCAGAGCTTTAAAATGAGATATTATTCATCACATTCTGAATTAAATCGGATTTATTATGATTTTTAAATATTAGGTGTTCTGTAGAATCATATTCTGTTCTGCTCTGCTATGAACTTTGCCCTAATTTTGAGGTGCATTCTGGTTTGAATTAGCTTGATCCCTAGTTATGATCAATGTAGATCTATGTCTTATCTTTCCAACGAGATAAGAATCGCCTCAATCTGACCCCTGTGTCAAAAGTTACAGCCATTCTTCTGAAACTCGTTAGAGGGTCATCCATTTTCCAATAGTAAAATTAGTAGCGTTTCACGACCCCCTTCCAGCCCTTTTTTGCAAAATCTCAAATAAGAAACATTTTAGATCTCCCTCTTAACCACCTACTATGAAAATTGTAGCCAATTTTTACTAAGGAATCAGGAGTTATACAAAGTCTCCCAAAATTATGCAGAAAGGATTTTGCTTCTCGGCCAAAGCTGAACAGAGAATTTGGTGATCCATTTCAGACCCCTTCTAGACATAATTGGGAGAAATCCAAAACATGAAAAATGTAGGGTTATGTGTCTTCTAAATACTATACAAATTTCAGATAATTTGGAGTTGGGTATTAAAAGGTGTGAGGGTTGTACTAAAATTGGTCAGAACAGACTTCTGAAACGTAATATAGGCAAAATGGTGCTATTTCATGGACTTGCACAAACCTAGGTTTGTCTATAACTAGGGTTGCATCATATTTACATCATCATGTACGCATCATATGATCTCTTTAGTGAGACATGTTCTACATTATGTTTATAGAGCCTCGTTGGTGATATTGAGAGGAGCATTTTTGTGTGCCTCGAGATTTGTGCCAGGAGTAGCGTACTCTCCTGTATGCTGTGAGTGAGATTTATTATATTATGTGTTTAATGCATAATATCATGTTTTAAAATTTTTTCTGATACAAACATGATTTAATGAATATGTGACGTGAAATTGTGAATGAATTATGAAATGTTTTTTTTTTTTTTGTGAATTCATGGAGTGTCCACAAACATGTTTTTACGCTTTGTATATGCATCTAAACGAGTTTTAAAATATGAAACCGTGTCATTATATTTGATTTATACACGTTTTATGAAATCATCCTTGTAAAAATGATTGATATTGCTTGAGAAATGTGGCATGGCACGTGATTGATTTGATGATGATAACTTTGTGATGGGTAAATCTCATTCCGTAGCTATGAAGGATGCATGTGTAGGGTGATCCATATTTACACCCAATACGCTTCTGCGGAAGGTATCCCACATGACATCGAAAAATGGTAAATGTATAGTGATTCGATACGGTACTAGTCAAGTTGAACCAATAAGGGGGAGGGCTATGGTGCGCCGTAGTCTAGCACCTGATGAGGTCCGTCGCCAACGTCGGGATAGAGAGCTTTTCTAACCTATTGCATACAAAACCCCCGATGCACTTGTCATCGGTCACGGTCGACTCTTGCTAGGACTGATTTTGGCACGCTCTATTCTAGCATGATTTGATGACATGGATGCATATAGGTTTGAAATGTATGTAAAAAGAATGATTTATGATAAATTGAGCATTATACATGATTTCTTACAATATGTGGAATTATTGAGAACTTTGACACTCCATTTTTCACCTATACATTGAACACATGATATATGCCCTCTCACTCACTGGGTATCTTCCTTGATACTCACCCCTCATTTCCTATTATGTACAGAGATTGCTATAGTGAGACGCGTTGAAACTTATCAGTGCACGAGACTTTTGTTGGAGATCGAGACTGTTGATTAGGTACTTGATATGATATTGGGAAAGATTTGCCAATGAAATTGTATATTTGTGTATTGGGATTGTAGATAGACCATTGTGTATAAAAAGGGATGACTATATGTAATGTATTTATATCTTATTGAAACTCTCAATTATATTCTATTGCATTGAGGCATGATTTGTACTATTGTATACATTTACTTTGGGAAACGTGTCATGTTCTCTTGGTTTGCTCGGTGCTACCTCTAAATCATAGGAGGGGTAACTGGAGACTGTTCATGCCTTTGACAGGGGCATGACAGTAGAGGTCTGGTGTAGAACTGTTATTAGTCTTACATTATTCTGGATGATTGACAGGGATTAGAGGATCTGAGGAGATTGTTGATTGTGGCCGGGCTGCCCTATGTATATTGATATGTGATAGGTTGATATATGGTATTGCATAGACCTCTGATTTATGGGGAGGTTCTGTCTGTTTGGTTATAGAAAGTCAACATCTGAGATAACGGGCGACTGTTCACGACTCCTGTTCGGGGCGTGATAGACATAATTGTAATTGAGCAAAATTGGCTTAATTGTAATTAATCAAGATTGATTTTAATGTAATTTCATTTGGTCAAAATTGGTATAACAGCAATTTTAATTTATCAAAATTAATATAATTGCAATTACAATTGATTAAAATTTGCATAATTGCAATTTCAATTGAATAAAATTAACAAAATTACAATTTCAATTGAATAAAATTGACATAATTATAACTTCAATTTTTCAAAATTAACATAATAGCAACTTCAATTGAACAAAAATGATATAATTGCAATTTCAATTCAACAAAATTGACATAATTACAACTTCAATTGAACAAAATTGATATAATTATAATTTCAATTCACATAACTGTAATTTCAATTGATCAAAATTGACAAAATTGTAATTTCAATTGAAAAAATTAACATAATTGCAGTTTTAATTGTTCAAAATTGATATAATTGCAATTTCTATTTTATGAAATTGAGGTAATTACAACTTCAATTGATGAAAATTGAGTTAATTATAACTTCAATTGATCAAAATTGACATAACTGCAATTTCAATTGAACTAAATTGACATAACTATAACTTCAATTGAACGAAAACGATATAATTGTAATTTCAATTCAACAAAATTGACATAATTACAACTTCAATTGATTAAAATTGACATAATTATAGCATTAGATGATCAAAATTAAAATAATTACAACTTTAATTGATCAAAATTGACTTAATTGTAATTTCAATTGGACAAAATTAGCATTATCACAAATTTAATTAATTAAATTGTCATAACTGTAACTTTAATTGATCAAAATTTATACAATTGTAACATCCATTGATCTTAATTGACATAATAACAATAATAACTAAACAAAATTGACATAATTGTATTTTCAATTGAACAAAACTGACATAATTAACCATCAATTGATGAAAATTGACATAATTGTAAGTTAAATAGCAAAAAAATAACATATATGAATTTTCAATTGAACAAAATTGTAATAATTACAATTTCAAATGATCAAAATTGACTTAATCGCAATTTTTATTGAATAAAATTGATATAATCGCAACTTTAATTTCACAAAATTGATATAATTACAATTTCAATTAATTAAAATTGACATAATTATAACTTTAATTGAACAAAATTAACATAATTGCTACTTCAATTACACAAAATGAACATAATTACAACTATAATCAAACAAAATTTGTATAATTGCAACTTCAGTTTAACAAAATTGATATAATTATAATTTCGATTGATCAAAATTGACATAATTATAATTTTAATTGAATAAAATTGATATAATTATAATTTCAATCGAACAAAATTGACATAATTGTAAAATTATCTGAACAAAATTGACATAATTAGAGTTTTAATTGATCAAAATTGACATAATTGTAACATCAATCGAACAAAAATTTAAAAAATGTAGCCTCAATGATACAAAATTGACATAACAACAACTTTAATTGGTCAAAATTAATAAAATTAGAACTTCAATTGAATAAAATTGATATAATTACGAATCTAATTGAATAAAATTAACATAATTGTAAGTTCAATTGAACAAAATTGACATAATTGTAACTTCAATTGAGCAAAATTGATATAATTGTAACTTTGATCGAACAAAATTAACATAATTGTAACTTTAATTAAACAAAATTAACATAATTATAATTTCAATTGAACAAAACATAATTGAAATTTCAATGGATCAAAATTGACATAACTATAACTTCAATCGAACAAAATTGATATATTTGTAATTTTAGTTGAATAAAATTAACAAAATTGCAACTTCAATTGAGCAAAATCAACATAACTATAATTTCAATTGATCAAAATTGACATAGTTGTATTTTCAATTGGACAAACTTAGCATATTTGTAATTTCAATTGAACAAAATTGACATAATTGAAAATTTAATCGATTAAGATTGACATAATTATGACTTCAAATGAATAAAATCGACATAATTCAAACTTTAAATGAACAAAATCAATATATTTACAACTTCAATTGAAAAAAATTAACATAACTATAACTTTAATCGAACAAAATTGAAATAATTGAAACCTCAGTTGTACAAAATTGATATAATTACAACTTCAATTGTTCAAAATTTAGATAACCATAACTTCAACAGATTAAAATTGAGATAATTACAACTTGAATTGGCTAAAATTGATATAATTGTAACTTCAATTGAAAAATAAATATAATTGTAACTTCAGTTAAACAAAGTTGATATAATTGCAACTTTAATTAAACAAAGTCGACATAATCGCAAGTCCAATTGAACAAAATTGGCATAATTACAATTTCAATTGAACAAAATTTATATAATTGCAACTTTAATTGATCAAAATTGACATAATTATAACTTTAATAGATTAAAATTGAAATAATTGTAACTTCAACTTATCAAAATTTATATAATTATAATTTCAATTGATCAAAATTTACAGAATTATAACTTCAATTGATTAAAATTGACATAATTGAAACGTTAATTGAACAATATTGACATAATTGTAACTTCAATTGAACAAAATTTACATAATCGCAATTTCAGCTGTTCAAAATTTACAAAATTACTAGTTCAATTTAACAAAATTTATAAAATTGTAAATTCAATTAAACAAAATAGACATAATTATAACTTCAATTGATCAAAATTAATATAATTGTAACCTCAATTGAACAAAATTCATATAGTTATAACTTTAATTGATAAAAAATGACATAATTATAATTTTAAATGATCAAAATTGACATAATTTGAACCTCTATTGAACAAAATTGATATAATTGCAAATTCAGTTGAACAAAATTGACGTAATTGTAACTTTAATAGAACAAAATTGACATAATTGTAACTTCAATTCGACAAAATTAACATAATTGTAAATTTAATTGAACCAAAGAGAGATAATTGTAATTTCAATTTAACCAAAAGGACATACTTGTAGTTTCAGATGATTAAAATTGACTTAATAGTAACTTCAATTGAGCAAAATTGGCAAAATTGTAATTTTGACCGATCAAAATTGATATAATCACAACTTCAATTTTATAAAATTACCAAATTGCAATCTCAATTGACTAAGATTGATACAGTTGTAATTTTAATTGAACAAGATTGACATAATTGTAATTTTAATTTAATAAAATTGATATAATTGTTACTTGAATTCATCAACATTGATATAATTGTAACTTCAATTGATAAAAAATGACTTAATTACAATTTCAATTGAACAAAATTGACATACTTGTAATCTCAATTTAATAAAATTAACATACTTGAAACTTCAATTAAAGAAAATTGACATGATTATAACCTCAATTGAACATAATTGATATAATTATAACATCAATGGAACAAAATTAGTATAATTGTAACAATAAATGATCAAAATTGATATAATTGTAACTTCAATTGAATAAAATTGATATAATTGCAACTGCAATTGATTAAACTTGACATGATTACAACTTCAATCGATCAAAATTGACATAATTACAACTTTGATTAATCAAAATTTACATCATTGCAGCTTTAATCGATTGAAATTAACATAATTGTAACTTCAATTGAAAAAATTGATATAATTTTAATTTTAATTGATCAAAAATGACATAATTATAACTTTAATTGAACAGAATTGATATAATTGAAATTTCAATTGAACAAAATTGGCATAATTGTAACTTCAATTGATCAAAGTTGACATAATTGCAATTTCAATTAATTAAAATTGATGTAATTGCAATTCAATTGAACAAAATTGTCATAATTGTAATTTTAATTAAATAAAATTGACATAATTATAATTTCAATTGATCAAAATTGACATAATTGAAATTTTAATTGAATAAAATTGACATAATTATAACTTTAATTGAACAAAACAAAATAATTAAAATATTAATTGAGCAAAATTGATATAATTACAACTTTAATTGAACAAAATTGACGTAATTGAAACTTCAGATGACCAAAATTAACATAATAATAAATTCAATTAATCAAAATTGTCAAAAACTGAAACTTTAATTGATCAAAATTAGCATAATTGCAATTTCAATTGAATTAAATTGACATAATTGCAATTTTAATTGAATAAAATTAACATAATTATAATTTCAATTAAACAAAATTGACACAATTGTAATTTCAATTAATCAAAATTCAAAAAATTGTAACTTCTATTGAACAAAATTAACATAATTACAATTTCAATTGAGCAAAATTTTCTTGATCGTTACATCAATTGAAAAAAATTGATATAATTTCAATTTGAATTGTTTAAAATCGAAGTAAATCTAAATTCAGTTGATCAAAGTTGACATAATTGCAACTTTAATTGATAAAAAATGATATAATTACAATTTCAATTGAATAAAATTGACATAATGACAGCTTCAATTGAACAAAATTGACATAATTATAATTTTAATTGAACAAAGTTGACGTAATCTCAATTCAGTTGATATAAAATGACATAATTTTAACTTCAATTGAACAAAATTGATATAATTGTAACTTCAATTGAATAAAATTGACATAATTACAACTTTAATTGATCAAAATCGACATAACTGGAAGTTCAATTGATCAAAATTGACATAATTATAATTTCAATTGAACAAAATTGATATAATTACCATATCAATTTTAAAAAATTAACATAATTACAATATCAATTGATCAAAATTGATATAATTAAAACTTTAATTGAACAAAATTGACATAATTATAATTTTAATTGATCAAAATTGATGTAATTATAATTTCAATTGATCAAAATTGACATATAAACTACTTCAATTGAACAAAATTAACATAATTACAATTTTAATTGAATAAAATTGATATAAATGCAACTTCTATTGATCAAAATTGACTTAATTATAACTTCAATCGAATAAAATTAACATAATTGTAACTTTAATTGATCAAAATTTATATAATGGTAACTTCAATTTACCAAAATTGACATAATTATAAAGTTAATTGAACAAAATTGACGTAGTTATAATTTCAATTGATCAAAATTGACATAATTACAACTTCAAATGAAAAAACTGACATAATTGCAATTTCAATTGAACAAAATTGACATACTTACAACTTCAATTGAATAAAATTGACATAATTGAAACTTGATTTAAACAAAATTGATATAATTATAACTTCTATTAAAGAAAATTGCCATAATTAGAACTTCAATCGATCAAAATTGACATAATTGCAACTTCAATTAAATAAAATTGATATAATTGTAATTTCAATTGAACAAAATTGATATAATTGTAAATTCAGTTGATCAAAATTGTTATAACTACAATTTCAATTGATCAAAATAGATATAATTGCAATTTCAATTAAATAAAATTGATATAATTGCAATTTCAATAAAAAAAATTAACATAATTACAATTTCAATTGAACAAAATTAACCCAATCGCAAATTCAATTGATCAAAATTGTAATTATTGCAAATTCAAATTTACAAATTTAACATAATTACAACTTTAACCAATAAAAATTAAAATAATTATAACCTCAATTGAACAAATTTGGTATAATTGCAAATTTAATTGAATAAATTGATATAATTGTAACGTTAATTGAACAAAATTGACATTATTATAACTTTAATTGATCAAAATTGACATAATTGTAATATCAATTGAATAAAATTTATATATTTGCAAGTTTAATTGAACAAAATTGACATAATTATAATTTTTATTGAACAAAATTGACGTAATTGCGATTTTAATTTTTCAAAATTAACATAATTACAACTTTAATTGATCAAAATATACATAATTATAATTTTAATTGATCATAATTAACATAATTGCCACTTCAATTGAGCAGAATTGGCATAACTACAACTTCAATTAAACAAAATTAACATAATTGCAACTTTAACTTATCAAAATTGACATAATTGTAATTCTAATTGATTAAAATTAAAATAGTTGCAACTTTTATTGATCAGAATTGATATAATTTTAATTTCAATTGAACAAAATTGACATAACTAAAACTTTAATTGATTAAAATTGACATAGTTGTAATTTCAATTGTTTAAAATTGACAAAATTGTCACTTTAGTTGAACAAAATTGGTATAATTACAACTTTAATTGAACAAAATTAACGTAATTGCAACTTCAATTGGGCAAAAATTGGCATAATTGTAGCTTTAATTGATCGCAACTTACATAATTAATATTTTAATCGAACAAAATTGACATAATTATAATTTTAATTGAACAAAAGTAACATAATTGAAATTTCAATTGTATAAAATTCACATAATTGTAACTTAAATTAAACAAAAATTGACATTATTGAAATATCAATTGATCAAAATGGACATAATTGTGACTTTAATTGAACAAAATTGACATAATTATAACTTTAATTCATAAAAATTGACAAAACTGTAACTTTAATTGATCAAAATTGATAAAACTACAAGTTCAATTGATCAAAATTGATATAATAGCAATTTCGAATGTATAAAATTGATATAACTGTTACTTCAATTTTACAAAATTGACTTTATTGCAATTTCAATTGATCAAAATTGTCATAACTATAACTTCAATTGATCAAAATTGACATAATTGTAATTTTAATTTAATAAAATTGACATAAATGCAACTATAATTGAACAAAATAAACATAATTGCAACTTTAATTGAACAAAATTGACAAAATTGTAACTTCAATTAAATAAAATTAACATAATTTTAACTTCAATTATTCAAAATTTACATAATTGTAAATTCTATAGAACAAAATTCACGTAATTGCAACTTCAATTGTTCAAAATTAATATCATTGCAATTTCGATTTTACAAAATTGATGTAATAGCAATTTCAATTGATTAAAATTGACATAACTATAATTTCAATTTTTTAAAATTGATATAATTGTAACTTCAATTGATTAAAATTTACATAACTGTAATTTCAATTGAATAAAATTGACATAATTACAATTTTAATTGAATAAAATTGATAAAATTACAACTACAATTAAAAAAATTGACATAATTGTAAGTTCAATTGATCAAAATTGACATAATTATAACTTCAATTGATCAAAATTAATATCATTACAATGTCAATCGATCAAAATTGAACAAAATTGACATAATTACAGCTTCAATTGAACAAAATTGTTATAATTACAATTTCAATTGATTAAAAATGACATAATTATAATTTCAATTGAATAAAAATGACATAATTGTTACTTCAATTGAACAAAATTATTGTAATTTCAACTTCAACTGATCAAAATCGACATAATTGTCGCTTTAATTGATCAAAATTTACATAATTGTAATTTAATTGAACATAATTGATAAAATTACAATTTCAATTGATCAAATTGGTATAATTGTAACTTTAATTGAACAAAGTTAATATAATTGTAACTTTAATTAATCAAAACTGACATAATTATAATCTCAAGAACATAATTAATATAATTGTAATTTCAATTGATCAAAATTGATATAATTATAATTTTAATTGAACTAAATTTGACATAACTATAACTTCAATTCAACAAAATTGATATATTTGCAACTTCAATTGAATAAAATTGATATAATTGCAACCACAATTAAAAAAAATTAACATAATTGTAACTTAATTGAACAAAATTAACATAATGGCAACTTCAATTAAACAAAATTGACAAAAATGTAGTATCAATTGATTAAAATTGACATAATTGTAATTTCAATTTAACAAAATTAACATAATTGCAAGTTCAATTGATCAAAATTGACATAATTATAATTTTAATAAAATTGACATAATTGCAACTTCAATTGAACAAAAGTGATATAATTGTAACTTCAATTGAACAAAATTTATATAATTGTAATACAATTAAACAAAATTGACATAATTGTGGTTTTAATTGATCAAAATTGACAAAATTGTCACTTCAATTGATCAAAATTGACATAATTGTAATTTGAATTTAGCAAAATTAATATAATTGTAATTACAATATAATAAAATTGATATAATTGTAACTTCAGTTGTTCAAAATTGTCATAACTACAACTTCAATTAATCATTTGCAATTTTAATTGAATAAAACTGAAATAATTAAAACTTCAATTCAATAAAATTAATATAATTGCAACTTTAATTAAAAAAAATTGATATAATTGTAACTTCAATCGAAAAAAAATAGATCTAATTGTAGCTTCAATTGAACAAAATTGACATAGTTACAACTTCAATTGAACAAAATTGACATAATTGCAAATTCAATTAAACAAAATTGACATAATTAAAACTTTAATTGAACAAAATTGACATAATTGTAACTTCAATCTATCAAAATTGACATAATTGTTGTAACACCGACATTACGGTGTCCATATATTATTTCTGTTTTCGAATTTAATAAAATGATCCTCAATTTATATATATGGAAAAATATTTAATTTTTATTGATTTTCGATTTTGGGGTTTTTAAATCGAACTTTTGGTATATTTACAATATTCGTACTTCAGACTCGAAGTACATTTTGTTTTGATAAAAATTTGAACTTTAAATATAAAATGGGCATAAAGATATATATATATAAATATTTATTTAATTATTAATTTATCAATTACTTATCTATTCATTTATAAAATGTTATATATATATATATATGTATTAAATATATAATAATAATAATAATAATAATAATAATAATAATAATAATAATAATAGTTGAAAAAAAAAAAAAAGAAGAAAACGGGTTAGGGTTAGAAAACCCTAACCCTTTTCCCACTCTCTCTCCCTCTCTCTCTTTCTCCTCGCCGCCGCCCTCCCTCACTCGCTGCTTGCCTTCACCGCCACCGCTGCGACCGTCCACCGCCACCGCCACTGCCACCTCCCTATCCTCTCTCTTTCCCTTCGATTCTTTCTCTACATCTCCCAATCGCTCTCTCTCTTCGTCTCTCACCCTCTCCCGCGACCATTCACATCCCTCCACCGTGCTCCGCCACCCGCAACCGCCACCATTACCGACCGATTACTTCTCTCTCCACCTCCCTTCGGTTCTCTCTCTATCTCTCTCCTTCTCTCTCTCGGTTTCTCTCTCTCACCGCGAGTCTCTCTCTCCCTCTCGCGGATTCTCCGCCGCTCGCCACCCCTTTCCGCCATCACCTACAACCACCGCCACCCGCAACCACCGCGACCCACCACGGGTCGCCACCTAGCTCTCACTCACGGACACGCGCGACGCGCGCGCGCGCGCGGCCGCCGCCCGCCGTGCGCGGAGACCGCCCTCTACGCTCACGCGACTGCAGCGTGCGACTTTCCCTTCCTGTGCAGCCGCAAGCTCTTCTCTCCCTCTGCTGCGAGCAGGTTCTGCCACCTGCGGAAGATCCAACCGAAAACCCTAGGCTGGCTACGATTTCCCCCCCCCCCCCCGCAAGTAAGGGTGAGATTTTGAATTCAGTAGCTCTAGGGTTTGATTTCCTTTGGTGATTTAGACTAACTGATGGAGTTTGCTTCAAACTGGAAGCTTTGCAGGTCTTGGACAGAGTTGTAGGCGCACAGACGATAGGGTTGTGGACTGCGAAAATCCTAGGTGAAGGATTTCTAACTGATTTCCGTTAATTAAATACATTTAGGGTAAATTAGAGTAAGAGTGTATTGCATATGTTAGGATGAATGTTAGATTAGAGTTGAAATGTGTGTTTGACGTTATATGAGCTGTTTCGGATGATAGAATTGAGTTAAATTGATTTAAATGGTTGCACTTAGAGTTTCATTTGACATATGATGAATATAGTTAGAATTTGAGATTTAAGTTTAAGAATTTATGCAGTCTTTTTAATTATAAGTTGTCCTGCATATAGGAAATCAAAATACTATTTCCGTATGATGAAAATAGACTTAAATACCTTGAAAATGAGATATTGTTTGAAGAAATCGGATGAGAAATGAAAAGTGTATGATTTTTCAAGGATTTTTCCAATTTGTAAGAAATTTATTTATTTGAGATTGGTTTTCGATTTTGAACGGTTTTAGGTGTTTGAATTTAGATTGGTTTGGATTTTGTTATTTATTTATAAATGGAATGAAATTGATTACATTGGAGTACATTTATAAATTAAAGAGTTTAGGGTTTGTACGAACTTAAGGAAAATGATAAATCCAGAAATTTGTTGGAAAATTGATGAAATTCGTGATTATTTGATTAGGTTGACTTCTTAGAGACTCGAGGAGTCGAGTTTAGTTCGATTCGTGGTATTATTGGGGAGTGCACTACCCTCCCTCATACTGTGAGTGGGATTACGACATCTACTATTGATTGATAAACCATGTTTTACCGATTTTCAAATGACATGATTTCTATACGTGTGAAAAATTGAATTTTTGGATTTTGATAAGTATATGTACATATTTTTGTGACCATTGGAGTGTCCCAACTGTTGATTTTATTGATATGCATCCATGAGTTTGATAACTGAATATTGTGCCACCCTTTTGATATATTGATATGTTTTAAATGCTTCCACTTGCATTGGCACATGATTTGAATGGATTTATACGTATCATTTGGGCTGTATACCCGACTGATATTATGATACGATGCATGGGGCTATATGCTCGGCCGAAATGGTGTTGGGATGCATGGGGTCACGTGCCCGGCTGATTTGATATTGTTCCGTAGCTACGAAGGACGTCTGGTAGCGGCACCCCTTGTGCCCGGATACGCTTCGGCCGGAGGTGTCCACCAGATTGTCGTGTGTATGGTTGTCCCAGGTTGAACCGTCATCGGGGGAGGACGTTATCTTTGTCTAACACTGGGTGGGGGCATCATACGCGGTTGACTATTTATACGTATATGATTATTATTATTATTATTATTTATAGGCTAATTGGAGTAGCCTGTGGCCAACATTGGGGTAGAGAGTCATTTTTGAAATTTGCATAGTGAAAACCCCCAATGCGCCCGTTTTTGGTCGAGGTAGACCATTGCCGGGGTTATTTATTCGGCCGCTCTTCTCATGTTATTTGATATATAGATGGATGCATATGTTATTTTGTGATGTGTGCTTTGAGATATATTAAAACTGCACGCTGTTTTCATATACCTGATATTGTATTACATGCTTTGACACTCCAAGTTCACACTTGATATGGATAGCACGATGTCCTTCCCCTCACTTGCTGAGTATCCTCCCATAGATACTCACCCCTCTTCTTTCCCTCCCCAGACAGGATTATGGTGCTAGGGCGACGCATTTGGCTCTAGAGGATTTGATAGCTTGTTGACGGATCTGGTTATTCTCGACGGTAAGGTTTAAGTTAAATTTAAAATATGAATTTAGCACTTATTTTCGACCCTGCGAGGTCTTGTTGAGGTCCGTAGTTGACCGTGTACATTTTTTTTTTGGGATGACTGTAATAATTATGACATTGTTCTGAAACTCTCCTATTATGCTCGCATTGAGGCATTTGTAAACATTAAACTCTTTACTTGGGAAACTATTGTATATTATATAAAATTTAGGTCCGCTCGATGTGGCGGCTGCTCATGCTCTAGTTGGGCATGACAGTAGAGGTCTGTGGTTAGGACTGTTGGTGAATTACTTAGCCTGGCGTTGTTCTGGATGTCTGCTGTGGTTGATGGGTTTTGGAGAGACCGGGATGGCCATTTGTTTTATTTTCAGGATATTTTTGTATTACACAGGTTTAAACAGGTTGAATTGTACATGGGAGACCTCCGATTTATGGGGAAGTTCTGCCCAATTTTTTGTAAAAATATAGCCGATATCCAGGGCAACGGGTTACTATTCACGATTCCCGGTTCGGGGCGTGACAATTGTCACTTCAATCGAGCAAAATTAACAAAATTAAAATTTTAATTAAACAAAATTCATATAATTGCAACTTCAATTGTTTAAAATTGACATAATTATAATTTTAATTTTACAAAATCGACATAATTACAACTTTAATTGATCAAAATTGACATAACTACAAACTCAATTGAACAAAATTAACAAAACTACAACTTCAATTGAACAAAATTAACATAATTACAACTTCAATTGATTAAAATTGGCATAATTACAACTTTAAATAGTTAAAATTTATATAATTGTAATTTCAATTGATTAAAATTAACATAATTGTCGCTGTAATTAAACAAAATTGACATAATTGTTTTTTTAATTTAACAAAATTGACATAATTGTTTTTTCAATTGAACAAAAATAACATATTTGTAACTTTAATTGATCAAAATTGACATAATTGTAAATTTAAATGAATAAAAATGACATAATTGCAACTACAATTGATCAAAATTGATACATTTGTAGCATCAATTAAATAAAATTGACCTAATTGCAATTTCAATTGAAAAAAATTGACATATTTACAAGTTCAATTGATCAAAATTGATATAATTGTAATTTCAATTGAATAAAATTAACATAATTATAACTTTAATTGAACAAAATTAACATATTTACAGTTACAATAGATCAAAATTAACATAATTGTAAGTTCAAATGAATAAAATTGAAATAATTGCAACTTCAGTTGAACTGGCATAATTGTAACTTCAATTGATCAAAATTGAAATAAATGCAACTTTAATTGATCAAAATTTACATAAATGTAACTTCAATTGAACTAAGTGACATAATTACAACTTTAATTGATGAAAATTGAAATAATTACAACTTCAATTAATCAAAATTGTTGTAATTATTGAAATAATTGTCACTTCAATTGAACAAAATTGACATAATTGTTACTTCAATTAAACAAAATAAACATAATTACAACCTCAATTGAACAAAGTTGACATAGTTGTAACTTCAATTGATCAAAATTGATATTATTATAACTTTAATTAAGCAAAATTAACATAATTACAATCAATTGAAGTTGCTGTTATGTCAATTTTGATCAATTGAAATTACAAGTATATCAATTTTGATCAATTGAACTTGTAATTAAGTTAATTTTATTTCAATTAAAGTTGTAATTATATCAATTTTGATCAATTAAAATTACAATTATGACTTTTAGATTTATTAAACTTGCAATTCTGTTAATTTTATTGAATAGAGATTAGAATTATGTCAATTTTATTCGGCTAAAGTTGCAATTATGTTAATTTTGATAAATTAAAGTTGTAATTATTTTAATTTTGTTCAATGGAAGTTGCAATTACGTCATTTTTAATCAATTGAAATTAGAACTATGTCAATTTTGTTCAATTGAAATTGCGATTATGCCACCTTTGTTCAATTGAAGTTATAATTTTGTCAGTTTTGCTCAATTGAAGATGCAATTATGTCAATTTTGTTCAATTGAATTTACAATTATATCAATTTTGAAATTTTGAAATTACAATTATGTGATTTTTGATCAATCGAAATTGCAATTATATCAATTTTGATTAATTGATATTACAAATATGTCAATTTTGATCCATTGAAATTGTAATTATGTCAATTTTATTTAATTGAAGTTGTTATTATGTTTATTTTGTTTAATTAAAATTGTAATTATATCAATTTTAATCAATTGAAATCACAATTATGTCAATTTTTATTCAATTAAAGAGACAATTATATCAATTTTCTTAATTAAAGTTACAATTTTGTAAATTTTTTTAATTGAAGTTATAATTACATCAATTTTTCAATTGAAATTACAATTATGTAAATTTTGTTCAATTAAAATTATAATTATATCAATTTTTTCAATTGAAATTATAATTATGTCAATTTTGTTTAATTAAAGTTGCAAATATGTCAATTTATTCAATTGAATTCACAATTATTTCAATTTTGATCGATTGATATTGTAATTATTTCAATTTTGTTGAATTAAAGTTACAATTTTGTTAATTTTAATCAATTAAAGTTAAAATTAAGTTAATTTTATTCGATTGAAATTAAAATTTTGTTAATTTTGATCAATTATGACAACTTTGTGCAATTGAAGGTACAATTATGTCAATTTTGTTCAATTGAAAATTTAATTATGTCAATTTTGTCTACTTGAAATTGTAATTATTTTAATTTTGATCAATTGAAATTACTATTATGCCAATTTTGTTCAACTGAAGTTGCAATTATATCTATTTTCTTCAACTGAGATTGCAATTATATCAATTTTGTTCAATTAAAGTTACAATTACGTCAATTTTGTTCAATTGAAGATTCAATTATGTTAATTTTGATCATCTAGAATTGTAATTTTGTCAATTTTGATTAATTGATGTTAAAATTAAGTCAATTTTATTCAACTGAAGTTACAATCATGTTAATTTTGTTCAATAAAATTGTAATTATATCAATTTTGTTTAATAGAAATTACAATTATATCAATTTTATTCTATTAAAGTTGTAGATATGCAAATTTTGATCAATTGAAATTACAATTATATCAATTTTGTTTAATAGAAGTTGTAATTATGTTATTTTATTCAATTGAACTTACAAGTTTTTTCAATTTTGATCAATTGATATTACAATTATGTTAATTTTGTCAATTTTGAAGTTATAATTATGTCATTTTTAATTGATTGAAGTTAAAGTTATTTCAATTTTATTCAATTAAAGTTCCAATTATGTCTATTTTGTTTAATTGAAGTTATAATCTCGTCAATTTTGATTAATTAAAGTTATAATTGTATTAATTTTGTTCCATTAAGATTATAATTATATCAATTTTGTTCAATTGAAATCATAATTATATTAATTTTGTATAATTGAAGTGACAATTATTTCAATTTTGTTTAATTGAAGTTATAATTATGTCATTTTTGATAAATTAAAGTTACAATTATGTTAATTTTATTCAATTGAAGTAACAATTGTATCAAATTTGTTCAATTGATACTACAATTATATAAGTTTTGATCAATTATAACTTTAATTGATCAAAATTGACGAGATTGTAACTACAATTGAGCAAAAAAAAACATAATTGGAACTTTAATTGAATAATATTGAAATAATTTTAACTTCAATCATCTAAAAATTACATAATTATAACTTCAAAATTGACAAAATTGACATAATTATAACATCAATCGATCAAAACTAAGAAAATTGTAAGTTTAATTGAATAAAATTAATATAATTACAATTTCTATTAAAAAAAATTGATATAATTGTAATTTCAATTGATTAAAATTTATAAAACTACAATTTTAATAGAACAAAATTGATATTACTTTAATTTCTATTAAACAAAATTGACATAATTACAATTTCAGTTAAATAAAATTGACATGATTGTAACTTCAATTAAACAAAATTAACATAATTGTAATTTCAATTAAACAAAATTGATATAATTGTAATTTCAATCAAACAAAATTGATATAATTTTAATATCAATTGATCAAAATTGACAAAATTATAATTTTAGACAATTAAAATTGACATAATTGAATCTTCAATTGAAAAAATTGACGTAATTGTAACTTTAGCTGAACAAAATTGATATAATTACAACTTCAATTGAATAAAATTGATATAATTATAATTTCAGTTGAACAAAATTGATATAATTATAATTTTAATTGATCAAAATTGAAATAATAGCAACTTTAAGTGAACAAAATTGACATAATTAAAATATCAATTGAACAAAATTGACATAATTACACCTTCAATTGAATAAAATTGTCATAATTGATCAAAATTGATAAAATTTTAACTTCAATTAAAAAAAATTGACTTAATTTTAATTTTAATTGATCAAAATTAACAAAATTGTAATCTCAATTTAACAAAATTGAAATAATTATAACATCAATTGATTAAAATTGAAATAATTGTGAATTCAATTAAATAAATTGATATATTTGCAATTTCAATTAAATAAAATTAACATAATTATAATTTCAATTGAAAAAATTGACATAACTATAATTTCAATTGAATAAAATTTACATAATTATATCTTTAATTGAAAAATTGATATAATTGTAATATCAATTAAAAAATTTACAAAATTATAGCTTTAATTAATAAAATTGATATAATTGGCAATTCAATTAAACAAAAATTGACATAATTGTGATTTCAATTAATTAAAATTGACATAATTATAATTTTAATTGAACAAAATAGACATAATAACAACTTTAATTAAATAAAATTAACATAATTATAATTTCAATGGAACAAAATTGACATATTTATAATATTAATTGATCAAAATTGACATAATTACAATTTCAATTGATAAAAAATAATGTAACTGTAAGTTCAAAATTTCAAAATTGACATAATTGTAAGTTCAATTGAACAAAATTAACAAAATTGCATCTTTAATTGAACAAAGATGGCATAATTGTAATTTCAATTGAACAAAATTGGCAGTACTGTAACTTCAATTGATTATAAATGGCGTAATTACAATTTTCATTGAATAAAATTGAAATAATTACAACTTCAATTTATCAAAATTAACATAATTGTAACTTCAGTTGAACAAAATTGATATAATTCTAATCTCAATTCAATAAAAATGATAGAATTGCAAGTTTAATAAATCTAAAATGTCATAATTGCAATTTCAATTGATCAAAATTGAACAAAATTAACTTAATTGTAGTTTTAATTGTTCAAAATTGACATACTTGTAATTTGAATTGATCAAAATTGATATAACTGCAATTTCAATTGAAAAAAATCGACACAATTGTAATTTCGATTAAACAAAATTAACATAATCATAATTTTAATTGAACAAAATTGACATGATTACAATTTAAATTTAAAAAAAGTAACATAGTTGCAGCTTTAATTGAACAAAATTAATATAATTGTAACTTCAATTTAATAAAATTAACGTAATTGAAATTTCAATTGAACAAAATTAGTATAATTACAATTTTAATTGATCAAAATTGATATAATATAATTTCAATTGAACAAAAGTGACATAAATACAACATCAATTGATCAAAATTAATATAATTGCAACTTCAATTGATCAAAATAGAAGTAATTGTCAATTGAAATGATAAAAATTAACATAATTACAAGTTCAATTGAACAAAATTGACATAATTGTAATTTCAATTGAACAAAATTGACATAATTGTAATTTCAATCGATCAAAATTGACATAATTGTAATATCAATTCAACAAAATTAACATAATTACAATTTCAATTGAAAAAAATTAATATTATTTTAAATCCAATTGATTAAAATTGACATAATTGTAACTTCAATTAATAAAATTGACATAATTTAATTTTAATTAATCAAAATTGACATAATTGTGATTTCAATTGATTAGAATTGACATAATTACAATATCAATTGAACAAATTAACATAATCGTAACTTAAATTGATCAAAATTGACATAACTACTAATTCAATTGATATAAATTGAGATATTTGTAGCATAAATCGTTTAAAATTGACATAATTGTAACTTCAATTGGTCCAAAATGACAAAATTGTAACTTCAATTGTCCAAAATTGACATAATTAGTACTTGAGTTGAGCAAATTGACAAAATAGCAACATCAATAGAACAAAATTGGCAAAATTACAATTTTAGTTGAATAAAATTGACATAATTACAATTTCAATTAATCAAAATTGAAATATATGATAATTTAGTTGATCAAAATTAACATAATTTCAAATTCAAGTAAACAAAATTGATACAATTACAGTTTTAATTGATCAAAATTGACATAATTGCAATTGCAATTGAACAAAATTGACATAATTAAAAATTGAATTGAACAAAATTAGCATAATTGTAACTTCAATTGATCAAAATTGACATCATTATAAATTTAATTAATCAAAATTAATATAATTATAACTTTAATTGAACAAAATTAACATAATTCTAATCTCAATTGAATAAAATCAACATATTTAAAAGTGTAATAAATCAAAATTGTCATAATTACATTTTCAAATGATCAAAATTGACATAATTACAATTTTAATTGAACAAAATTAACAAAATTATAATTTCAATAGATCAAAATTGATATAATTAAAATTTCAATTGATTAAAATTGGCATAATCGCAATTTTAATATAACAAAATTGAAACAATTGTAATTTGAATTAAACAAAATTAAGATAATTACAATTTAAGTTGATCAAATTTGATATAATTATAATTTCAATTGAACAAAATTGACATAAATGCAACTTCAATTGATTAAAATTAATATAATTACAATTTTAATTGAACAAAATTCACATAATTGTAATTTCAATTGAACAAAATTGATATAATTATAAGTTTAATTGAATAAAATAGAAACAATTTTAAATTTAATTGAACAAAATAGAAATAATTGTAAATTCAAATGATCAAAATTGATATAATTGTAACTTCATTTGAACAAAATTGACATAATTGTATATTTAATTGAACAAAATTGATATAATTGTAACTTCAATTGAACAAAATTGACATAATTGTAACTTCAATTGAACAAAATTGATACAATTATAACTTTAATTGAACCAAATCGACATAATTACAATTTCAATTGCACAAAATTGACATGATTGCAACTTCAATTCAACAAAATTGATATGATTGCACATTCAATTGAAACAAATTGAAATAATTACAATTTCAATTGAATAAAAATGACATAATTTCAACTTTGATAAAACAAAATTGGCATAATTGCAACTTCAATTGTGCAAAATTGACATAATTGCAAATTTAATTAATTAAAATTGACATTATTACAACTTCAATTGATCAAAATTGACATAATTATAACTTTAACTGATCAAAATTGAAATATGACATAATTGTAATTTCAATTGATCAAAATTGAAATAATTACAATTTTAATTGAACAAAATTAATATAATTGTAATTTCAATTGTATAAAATTGACATAATTGTAACTTTAATTAAATAAAATTAACATAATTACAATATCAATTAAACAAAATTAATAAAATTGTTACTTCAATTGAACAAAATTGACATAATTATAAGTTCAATTGAGCAAAATTGACATAATTATAGTTTAAATTTATCATAATTGACATATTTGTAATTTCAATTGAACAAAATTGATATAATTTTAATTTCAATTGAAAATATTGACATAATTGTATATGCAATTGAACAAAAATGATAAAATTTTAATTATAATTGATTAAAATTGACATAATTGGTACTTTAATTGATCAAAATTGACTTAATTATTACTTTAATTGAAAAAAATTAATATAATTGTAGTTTCAATTAAACAAAATTGACGTAATTATAATCTCAATTGCACAAAATTAACAATATTGTAACCTCAATTTAACAAAATTGATATAGTTTCAAGTTCAATTGAGCAAGATGGAAATAATTGCAATTTTAATTGAATAAAATGATATAATTGTAACATCAATTGAAAAAAATTGCTATAATTGTAAGTTTATTTGAATAAAATTGACAAAATTACAATCTCAATTGAATAAAATTAACATAATTGTAATATCATTTTAACAAAATTCACTTGATTTCAATTTTAATTGAACAAAATTAATATAATTACAACTTCAATTGAACCAAATTTACATAATTGTAATTTCAATTGAACAAAATTAACATAATTTTACCTTCAATTGAATAAAATTAATATAATTGCAACTTTAATTGAATAAAATTGATACAGTTATAACTTCAATTGATCAAAATTAATATAACTACAATTTCAATTGAATAAAATTAATATAATTATAATTTCTATTGATAAAAAATGATATAATTGTAACTTCAATTGATCAAAATTAACATAATTACAATTTCTATTGAACAAAATTTACATAATTTCAATTTCAGTTGATCAAAATTGACATAATTAAAATTTTAATTAAACAAAATTCACATAATTCTAACTTCAATTTAACAAAATTGACATATTTGTAACTTGAATTGAATAAAATTGACATAACTATATTCTTAATTGAATAAAATTGACATAGTTACAACTTCAATTGAGCATAATTGACATAATTACAATTTCAATTGAACAAAATTGATATAATTGTATCTTCAATCGCTCAAAATTGATATATATACAATTTCAATTAAACAAAATTCACATAATTGCAAGTTTAATTAAATAAAATGGACATAATTACATGTTCAATTGAAAAAATTGAAATAGTTGCAACTTCAATTTAATTAAATTGATATAATTGTAACTTTAATTTAATAAAATTGACATAATTGTAATTTCAATTGATCAGAATATAAATAATTGTAAGTATAGTGGAACAAAATTGATGTAACTACAACTTCAATTAAACAAAATTGATATAATTAGAATTTCAATTGACTAAAATTGACATAATTGTAATCTCAATTGAACAAAATTGACTTAATTATAGTTTCAATTGAACAAAATTGGCATCATTGCAACTTCAATTGAATAAAATTGACATAATTATATCTTCATGATTGTGACTTCAATTTAACAAAATCGACATAATTATAACTTCAGGTGATCAAAACTAATATAATTGTAACTTCATAATTGTAATTTCAAATGATCAAAATTAGCAAAATTACAACTTCAGTTGATCAAAATTGACAAAATTACAACTTTAATTGATTAAAATTGACACAATCACAACTTCAATTGAATAAAATTAACATAATTATAACTTTAATTGAACCAAATTATCATAATTGCAACTTCAATTACTCAAAATTTACATAATTATAAACTTCATTTAAACAAAATTAACATAATTCTAAATTCGTAATTGTAACTACAATTTAACAAAATTGATATAATTATAATTTCAATTGATCAAAATTGACATAATTGTAACTTCATAATTGTAATTTTATTTGATAAAAATTGACATAATTACAACTTCTATTGATCAAAATTGACATAATTACAATATCAATTGTTCTAAATCGACATAATTAAAACTTCATTTGAACAAAATTGACATAAATACAACTTCAACTGAATAAAATTAACATAATTACAATTTCAATTATTCAAAATTGATATAATTATATATTCAATTAAACAAAATTGACATAATTATAATTTCAATTTAACAAAATTGATATAATTACAACTTCAATTGTATAAAATTATCATAATTATAACTTTAATTGATCAAAATTGAAATAATAACAACTTTAGTTGAACAAAATTGATATAAAAATAATATTAGTTGAATAAAATTGACATAATTGTAATTTCAATTGAATAAAATTAATATAATTATGTTCTCAATTGTACAAAATTGACATAATTGCAATCTCAATTCAACAAAATTGACATAATTATAACTTTCATTGAACAAAATTGACATAATTGTAAATTCAATTGAATAAAATTAACATAATTGTAACTTAAATTGGAGTAAATTAATAGAATTGTAATTATAATTGACAAATATTGATATAGTTGTAACTTCAATTGAACAAAATTTACATAATTGCAACCATAATTAAAAAAATTATCTTAATTGTAAATTCAATTGAGCAAAATTAACATAATTGCAATTTTATTCGAATAAAATTGATGTAATTGTAATTTCAATTAATCAAAATTGAGATATTTGTTATTTAAATTGATCAAAATTGACATAATTACAAATTCAATTGAACAAAATTGACATAATGACAATTTTAATTGATTAAAATTCACATAATTGCAACTATAATTGAGCAAAATTGGCATAATTGTAAATTCAATTGAACAAAATTAGTAAAATTGTGACTCCGATTGAATAAAATTGACATCATTATAAGTTTAATTGATCAAAAGTAGCATAACTATAATTTCAATTGAACAAAATTTACATAATTCTAATCTCAATTGAACTAAATCAACATAATAACAAGTTCAATAAATCAAAATTGTCATAATTACAATTTCAAAGGATCAAAATTAACATGATTACAATTTTAATTAAACAAAATTGATAAAATTATAATTTCAATAGATCAAAATTGACATAATTAAAATTTCATTTGTTCAAATTTGACAAAATTGTAACTTTAATACAAAAAAGTGAAATAATTGTAATTTGAATCGAACGAAATTGATATAATTGCAATTACGGTTAATCAAATTTGATATAATTGTAAGTTCAATTGAACAAAATTAATATAAATATAACTTTAATTGATCAAAATTGATATAATTACAATCTCAGTTGAGCAAAATTGACATAATTGTAATTTTAATTAAACAAAATTGACATAATTATAAGTTCAATTGGCCAAAATAGAAACAATTATAAATTCAATTGATCAAAATTGACATAATTATAACTTCATTTGAATAAAATTGATATAATTGTAGTTTTAATTGAACAAAATTGAGATAATTGTAACTTTAATTGAATAAAATTGAGATAATTGGAACTTCAATTAAAAAAAATTGACATAATTACAATTTCAATTGAACAAAATGGATATAATTGCAACTTCAATTAAATAAAATTGATATAATTGTAACTTCAATTGAACCAAATCGACATAATTGCAATTTCAATTGTACAAAATTGGCATGATTACAACTTCATTTGAATAAAATTGACATAATTTCAACTTCGATTAAACAAAATTGACATAATCGTAATTTCAATTATGCAAAATTGACATAATTACAATTTCAATTATGCAAAATTGATATCATTGCAACACCAATTAATCAAAATTGATATAATTGCAATTTTAATTGATCAAAATTGACTTAATTGTAACTTTAATTGTACGAAATTGAAATAATTGCACTTTAATTGAACAAAATTGCTATAATTGTAAGTTCAATTAAACAAAATTTACAAAATTACAATCTCTATTGAACAAAATTAACATAATTATAATATTATTTTAACAAAGTTGACGTGATTTTAATTTTAATTGAACAAAATTAATATAATTACAACTTCAATTAAACCAAATTTACATAATTATAACTTTAATTGAACAAAATTGACATAATTTTACATTCAACTAAAAAAAATTAACATAATTGTAATTTCAATTGAACAAAATTGACATAGTTATAATTTGAATTGATCAAAGTTAACATAATTACAATTTCAATTGAACAAAATTCACATAATTCTAACTTCAATTTAACAAAATTCACATATTCATAACTTTAATTAAAAAATTGACATAATTGTAATCTTAATTGAACAAAATTGATATAGTTACAACTTCAATTGAACAAAATTGATATAATTGCAATTTAAATTGAACAAAATTGACATAATAACATATTCAATTGATCAAAATTGACATAATTATGATTGTGATTGAACAAAATTGAAATAATCATAACTTCAATTAAATAAAATTTATATAATTGTAATCTCTATAGAACAAAATTAACATAATTGTAATTCTAATTTAAAAAAATTGAAATGATTTCAACTTCAATTGAATTAAATTGACAAAATTACAATTTTAATTGAACAAAATTGACATAATTGGAAGTTCAATTGAACAAAATAAACATAATTATAATTTCAATCGAAAAAATCAAAATAGTTACAACTTCAATTTAACTAAATTAATATAATTGTAACTTTAATTTAACAAAATTGATATAATTATAAATTCAATTGATCAAAATTTGAATAATTGTGCATTCAGTTGAACAAAATTGATGTAACTGCAAATTCAATTGAATAAAATTGATATAATTAGAATTTTAATTGATTAAAATTGACATAATTAAAATCTCAATTGAACAAAATTGAATAAATTATAGCTACAACTGAATAAAATTGACATAATTATAATTTGAATTAAACAAAATTGACATATTTTAAACTTCAATTGAACAAAATTGACATAATTGTAACTAAAATTGTCATAATTATAATTTAAATTAATCAAAATTGACATAATTGCAACTTTAATGGGACAAAATTGACATAATTGTATCTTCAATTTAACAAAATTGACATAATTTCAACTTCAATTGAGCAAAATTAGCATCATTACAATTTTAATTGAACAAAATTGACATAATTGTAATATCATAATTGTAACTTCAATTTGACAATATTGACTATTTATAACTTCAGTTGATCAAAACTGATATAATTGTAACTTCATAATTATAATTTCAAATGATCAAAATTGATAAAATTAAAACTTCAGTTAATCATAATTGACATAATTACAACTCTAATTGACCAAAATTGACATAATTGCAACTTCAATTGAACAAAATTGACATAATTACAATGTTGATTAAACCAAATTCGAATAATTACAACTTCAATTGTTCAAAATTGAAATAATTGTAACTTCATTTGAACAAAATTAACATTATTCTAACTTCATAATTGTAACTGCAATTTAACAAAATCGATATAATTGTAACTTCAATTTGTCAAAATTACAATTTTAATTGTTCTAAATTAATATAACTGAAACTTCATTTGAACAAAATTGACATAAATACAACTTCAGCTGAATAAAATTAGCATAATTCCAACTTCAATTGTTCAAAATTGACATAATTATAAACTCAATTAAACAAAACTAACATAATTATAATTTTAATTAAACAAAATTGATATAATTGTAACTTCAATTGTACAAAATTGATATAATTGTAACTTTAATTGATCAAAATTGAAATAATAACAAGTTTAGTTGAATAAAATTGACATAGTAGTAACATTAGTTGAACAAAATTAACATAATTATAACTTGAATTAAACAAAACTAATATAATTGTATTATCAATTGAACAAAATTGGTATAATTGCAACATCAATTCAACAAAATTAATATAATTGTAACTTTAATTGAAAAAAATTAACAAAATTGTAACTTTAATTGAAACAAATTAACAAAATTATAACTTTAATTGAACAAAATTAACATATTTGTAACTTAAATTGAATAAAATTGACAAAATTGTAACTTTAATTGACCAAAATTGATGTAATTGTTATTTCAATTGAACAAAATTTACATAATTACAACCATAATTGAAAAAAATGTCATAATTAAAAATTCAATTGATCCAAATTGACATAATTATAACTTCAATTAAATATAATTTACATAATTACAATTTCAATTGAATAAAATTGACATAATTGTAAGTTCAATTGTTCAAAATTGAAATAATTGTAATTTTAGTTGATCAAAATTGACGTAATTACAACATTAATTGAATAAAATTAACATAATTATAATATCAGTTGAACAAAATTGACATAATTGTAATCTCAATTGATCAAAATTGACATAATTAAAATCTCAATTGAAAAAAATTGGTTTAATTGAAACTTCAATTGAACAAAATTGATATAATTATAATTTTAATTGAACAAAATTGACATAATTGTAATCTCAATTTAACAAAATTGGCATAATTGTAACTTTAATTGATTAAAATTAACATATTTGTAACTACAATTAAACTGAATTTACAGAATTTCAACTTTAACTAATCGAAATTATCATAATCATAACTTTAATTGAACAAAATTCACGTTATTACAATCTCAATTAATCAAAATTGTCGTAATTGTGATTTCAATTAATTAAAATTGAAATTATTGTAATTTCAATTGAATAAAATTGATAAAATTACAATTTTAATCAAGCAAAATTAACATAATTGAAACTTTAATTGATCAAAATTGACATAACCAAAACTTCAATTTAACAAAATTGACATAAGTGCAACTTAAATTGAATAAAATTGACTTGATTGTAATCTTAATTAAACATAATTGATCTAATTATAATTTCAATTAAACAAAATTGACATAATTGCAACTTCAGTTGATCAAAATTGACATAATTACAATTTTGATTCGAAAAAATTGACATAATTACAACTTTAATTGAGCAAAATTGACATAATTGCAACTTCAATTTAACAAAATTGAAATGATTGCGACTTCAATTGAGCAAAATTAACATGATTGTGACTTCAATTGAACAAAATTTACATGACTGCAACTTCAATTAAACAAAATTAACATAATTATAGCATCAATTGAAAAAAATCAATATAGTTGTAATTTCAATTGAACAAAATCTACATGACTACAACTTCAATTAAACAAAATTGACATAATTGTAGCATCAATTGAACAAAATTAATATAGCTGTAATTTCAATTGAACAAAATCTACATATTTGCAGCTTCAGTTGTTCAAAATTGAAATAATTGTATGTTCAACTGATCAAAATTAATATAATTGCAAATTCAGTTGGACAAAATTGACATAATTGAAACTTCAATTGAATAAAATTGATATAATTGTAACTTCAATTGATCAAAATTGAGAAAATTATAATTTCAATTGATCAAAATTGATATAATTACAACTTCAATTGCGCAAAATTAGCATAATTGCAATTTCAATTAGATAAAATTGACATAATTTTGCTTTTAATTTAACAAAATTAATATAATTACAAATTCAATTGAACAAAATTGAAATAATTGCAACTTCAATTTTACAAAATTGACATAATTGTTATTTCAATTGATCAAAATTGAAATAATTGTCATTTCAATTGAACAAAATTGACATAATTGTAACTTCTATTGATCAAAATTGACATAACCATGACATCAATTGAACAAAATTGACAAATTGTAACTTCAATTGAATACAATTGATATAATTGTAACTTCTATTGAACAAAATTGGTATACTTACATCCTCAATTGATCAAAATTGACATAATTGTAGTTGTACTTGAATAAAATTCGCATAATTATAACTTCAATTAAATAAAATTGACATAATTATAAATTCAATTGAACAAAATTAACATAACTATAATTTCAATCGATCAAAATTGATATAATTGTAAATTCAATTGAACAAAATTAACATAATTGTAACTTCTTTTGAACTAAGTTAACATAATTACAATTTCAATTGAATAAAATTGACATAATTGTAACTTTAATTGTTCAAAATTAACAAAATTTTGACTTCAATTGATAAAAATTGACTTAATTATAATTTAAATTCAACAAAATTGATAAAATTATGGTTTCAATTGAACAAAATTAACATAATTATAACTTTAATTAAAAAAATTTATATAATTGTAAACATAATTGAACAAAATTAATATAATTACTGGTTCAATTGAATAAAATTAATATAATTGTAATTCCAATTGAGTAAAATTGACAAAATTATAACTTTATTTGAACAAAATTGCCAAAATGGTAATTTTAATTAAACAAAATTAACATAATTGTAACTTCAATGGAATAAAATTGATATAATCGTTATCTCAATTGAACAAAATTGATAAAATTATAAGTTCAATAGAATAAAATTGACATAACTGCAACTTTAATTGAGCAAAATTGATATAATTGTAATTTTAATTGATCAAAATTGACATAACTACAATTTCAATTTAACAAAATTTATATAATTGTAATTTCAATTGTGCAAAATTGACATAATTGTATTGTTAATTGATCATAATTGACATAATAGCAATCTTAATTTAAAAAAATTTATATAATTGTAACTTCAATTAGACAAAATTGACAAAATTACAACTTCAATTAAATAAAATTGACATAATTACAAATTCAATTGAACAAATTTGATATAATTGTAACTTCATTTGAAAAAAATGACATAATTGTTAATTCAATTAAATAAAATTAACATAACTACAACCTCAATTAAACAAAATAGACATAACTTTGATCAAAATTGACATAATTGCAACTTCAACAAATTAAAATTGACATAATTATAACTTAAATTCAATAAAATTGATATAATTACAATTTCAATTGAACAAAATTGATATAATTACCACTTCAATTGAACAAAATTGACTTAATTGCTATTTTAATTGAATAAAATTGACGTAATTGTACTTTTAATTAAAGAAAATTGATAAAATTATAGTCTTAATTTAATAAAATTAACATAATAGTTATTTAAATTGAACAAAATTGACATAACTGAAACTTTAATTGAACAAAATTAACATAATTACAATTTCAATTGATCAAAATTAACATAATTACAATTTCAATTGAACAAAATTGGGATAATTGTAATTTTAATTGAATAAATTTGATATAATTACACTTTAATTAAATAAAATTGGCATAATTATAACTTCAATTGATTAAAATTGCCATAATTGTGACTTCAATTGATCAAAATTGACATAATTACCACTTCAATTGATCAAAATTGATATAATTACGACTTCAATCGAATAAAATTGACATAATCATAATTATGACGTAATTGAAGTTGTTTAATTGAAATTATAATTATATTAATTTTGTTCAATTGAAATTAAAATTATGATAGTTTTGTTCAATTAAAATTATAATTATGTCAATTTTATACAATTGAAATTGTAATTATGTCAATGTTTTTTCAATTAAAGTTGCAATTATATCAATTTTGATCAATTAACGTTGTAATTATATCAATTTTGTTCCATTAAAGTTACAATTATGTTGATTTTGTTATATTGAATTTACAATTATGTTAATTTTGATTAACTAAAATTGTAATTATTCCAATTTTATTTAATTGAAGTTACAATTCTCCCGATTTAGTTCAATTAAAGAGACAAATCTATCAATTTTGGTCAATTGAAATATCAATTTTGATCTATTGAAGTTTTAATTATGTCAATTTTGATTAATTAAAGTCATAATTATGTCAATTTTATTCAATTAATATTACAATTGTGTTAATTTTAAGCAATTGAAATTGCAATCATTTACCAATGCGGGTTGACTTAGCTGGATGTGGGGTTGAGTATCCCTAAGCATGATTGAGATTTGATTCCTGCCGGGATCATCAGACCTTCATGAGTATGGAGCGTTCTCCATTGGGAGACCCGTCCTCCAAAAGGAGCCACTGCAGCGGTCGGTCCGGATTAGTCGAAACAAAACCTCGAATACCGGGCGTTGTCCAAGACAAGGTACCAAAAAGAAATTGTAATTATTTCAATTTTGATCAATTGAAGTTTCAATTATATTAATTTTGATCAACTAAAGTTGCAATGATGTCAATTTTATTCAATTAAAGTTGTAATTACGTCAATTTTGCTCGATTGAAATTATTGTTATGTCAATTTTGTTTAATCGAAATTGTAGTTATGTCAATTTTGATCAATTGAATTTATAATTATGTTAATTTTGATCAATTGAAATTGTAATTATATCAATTTTATTCAATTGAAGTAATATTTTTATCAATTTTGATCAATTGAAATTATAATTATGTCAATTTTATTTAATTGAAATTATAATTATGTCAATTTTATTTAATTGAGCTTATAATTATGTTAATTTTGTTCAGTTGACGTTGTAATTATGTCAATTTTGTTCAATTAAAATTATAATTATGTCAATTTTTATTAATAAAAATTGTACTTATATCAATTTTGATCAATTAAAGTTACAATTATGTCAATTTTGATAAATTAAAGTTTTAATTATATCAATTTTGTGCAATTAAATTTATAATTTTATCAATTTTGTTCAATTGAAGTTGTAATTATGTTAATTTTATTCATTTGAAATTACAATTATATCAATTTTGATCAATTGAAGTTGTAGTTATGATAATTTTGATCAAATGAATTTACAATTATGTCAATTTTGTTCAATTAAATTTACAATTATATCAATTTGTTTAATTAAAATTACAATTACGTCAATTTTGTTTAATTGAAGTTGTAATTATGTTAATTTTGATTAATTGAAGTTATAATTATATCAATTTTTTTCAATTGAAATTACAATTATGACAATTTTGTTCAATTATAATTACAATTGTACCAATTTTGTTCAATTGAATTTATAATTATATCAATTTTATTCAATTGAAGTTGTTATTTTGTCAATTTTGTTTAATTGAAGTTGCAATTACGACAATTTTGTTCAACCGAAGTTGTAATTACGCCAATTTTGATCAATTGAAATTACAGTTATGCCAATTTTGTTCAATTAAAATTACACTTGTGTCAATTTTGATCAATTGAAGTTTCAATTATATCAATTTTGTTCAAATGGAGTTACAATAATGTCAATTTTGATCAATTGAAGTTCTAAGTATACCAATATATTCAATTGAGATTATAATTATGTCAATTTTGTTTAATTAAAATTGTAATTATGTCAATTTTGATCAATTGAAATTATAATAATGTCAATTTTAATCAATTGAATTTATAATTATGTCAATTTTGTTTAATTAAAGTTGCAATTATATCAATATTAATCAAATGAAATTGCTATTATGTCGATTTTGTAAAATTAAAATTAAAATTATATCAATTTTATACTATTAAAATTATAGTTATGTCAATTTTGTTCAATTGAAGTTATAATTATATCAATTTTGATCAATTAAATTATAATTGAGTCACCTTTGTTCAATTGAAGTTGAACTTATGTCAATTTTGTTTAATTGAAGTTGGTTTTATGTCAATCATGTAAAATTGAAGTTGCAATATGTCAATTTTGATTAATTTAAGTTACAATTATGTTAATTTTCTTCTATGGATATTGCAATAATGCCAGTTTTGTTTAATTGAAGTTGAAATTATGTCAATTCTATTCAATTTAGATTGCAATTATGTCAATTTTGATTAATTGAATATGTAGTTTTGTCAATTTTGATTAATTGAAATTACAATTATGTCAATTTCATTTAATTGAAATTGTTATTATATTCATTTTGTTCAATTGAATTTGTAATTATATCAATTTTCATCAATTGTAATTACAATTAAGTCAATTTTGTTTTATTAGAGTTACAATCACGCTAATTTTGTTCGACTGCAATTACAGTTGTGATAATTTTCTTAAATTGAGACCACAATTTTGACAATTTTGTATAATTGAAGTTACAATTATACTAATTTTGATCAATTGTGGTAATTGCAACTTCAATTGAAATTACAATTAATATAGTTACAACTTTAATTGAGCAAAAATTGAAGTAACAACAACCTTAACTAAACAAAATTGACATAATTGCAACATCAGTTGAATTAAATTGACATAATTACAATTTCAATTGAATAAAATTGAGAAAATTACAACTTCAATTGAAATAATTTCTATTTTAAATGGTCAAAATTAATATAATTGTAATATTAACTGAGCAAAATTGACAATATTACAACTTCAATTGATTAAAATTGACATAATTATAATTTCAATTGAACAAAATAGACATAATTATAAATTGACATAATTGTAATTTCAGTTAATCAAAGATAACATAATTGTAATTTCAAGTGATTAAAATTGACAAAATTCTAAATTCAATTGAACAAAATTGGCATAATTGTAATTTCAATTGAACAAAATTTATATAATTATTATTTCAATTGAACAAAATTGACGTAATTTCAACTTTAATTGAATAAAATTGACATAATTTCAACTTTAATTGAATAAAATTGCCATAATTATAACTTCTATTTAATAAAATTGATATAATTGTAATTTAGATTGATCAAAATTAACATAATTATAATTTCACTTGAACAAAATTGATATAGTTGTAACTTCAGTTGATAAAAAATGATATAATTGCAACTTTAATTTTACGAAATTGACATAATTACAACTTCAATTTAACAAAATTGACATAATTGTAAATTCAATTGAACAAAATTGAAATAATTACAAATTCATTATATCAAAAGTGTCATAATTCTAATTTCAATTGATCAAAATCGATATAACAGCAGCTTTACTTGAATAGTATTAACATAATTGTAACTTTAATTTATCAAAATTAAAATAATTGCAACTTCAACAGATTAAAATTTTCATAATTATAATCTCGATTGATCAAAATTGACATAATTGTAACTTCAATTGAATAAAATTGACATAATTGCTATTTTAGTTGAACAAAATTGACATAATTGTACTCTCAATTTAACATAATTGACAGAATTGTATCCCCAATCGAATAAAATTGAGATAATTGTAATTTTAATTGAATAAAATTAGCATAATTGTAACCACAAATGATCAAAACTGATAAAATTACAATTTTAATTGAACTAAATTGATATAACTATAATTTTAATTGAATAAAATTGACATAATTGTAATTTCAACTGAACAAAATTGACATAATTGTAACCATAAATGATTAAAATTGATAAAATTATAATTACAATTAAACAAAATTTATATAATTATAATTTCAATTGATCAAAATCGACACAATCAGGACATCAATTGATCAAAATCGACCTAATTTCAATTGTTCAAAATCTACATAATTGCATTATTAATTGATCAAAATTTATATAATTACAATTTCAATTGAACAAAATTTACATAATTATAACTTTTGTTGATAAAAATTAACATAATAACAACTTTAATTGAATAACATTGGCAAATTTTAATTTCAATTGAACAAAATCGATATAATTGCAACATCAATAGATTAAAATTGACATCATTAAAAGTTCAATTGAACAAAATTGACATAATTGCAACTTAAATTAAATAAAATTGACATATGTGAAATTTCAGTTGCATAAAATCGACATAATTGCTACATCAATTAATCAAAATTGATGTTACAATTATGTCAAGTTTGTTCAACTGGAGTTACAATTATGTCAATTTTATTCAATTGAAGTTATATTTATGTCAATTTTGTTCAATTAAAGTCGAAAATATGTCAATTTTGTTGAATTGAAATAATAATTATGGGAATTTTGTACAATTAAAGTTGCAGCTATGTCAATTTTGTTCAATTGAGATTGAAATGATAATTTTATACAACTAAAATTGCAATCATGTTAATTTTGATCAATTGAAGTAACAATTTTATTAATTTTGTTTAATTGAAATTACAATTATGACAATCTTGTTCATCTGAAGTTCCAGTTTTGTCAATTTTGTTAAATTGAGCCTATAATTTTTCAATTTTGATCCATTGAAGTTACAGTTAAGTTAATTTTGATCAATTAAAGTCACAATTATGTCAATTTTGTTCAATTAAAATTGTAACTATGTCAATTTTATTCAATTGATATTACAATTATGTCAATTTTATTTAATTGAAGCTACAATTATGTCAATTTCATCGAATTGAAATTGTAATTATGTCAATTATGTTCAATTAAAGCTATAATTATGTTTACTTTGATCGATTGCAGTTGCAATTATGCCAATTTTGTTTAACAGAAGTAGCAAATATGTCGATTTTGTTTAATTGAAATTATAATTAAGTCTATTTTTGCTTAATTAAAGTTGTAATTATGTCAATTTTGTTAAATTGAAGCTGTAATTTTGCCAATTTACTTCAATTAAAGTTGGAATTATATCAATTTTAATTAATTGAAGTGGCAATTATGTCAATGTTGTTCAATTAAAGTTATAATTATATCAATTTTTTTCAATTATAGTTACAATTATATCAATTTTGTTCAAATAAAATTGCAATTATGTCAATTTTATTAAATTAAAGTTACAATTATGTTAATTTTATTCAATAGAAGTTGTAATTATGTTTATTTTTCCATTGTAGTTATAATTATATCAATTTTATTCAAATAAAATTATAATTTTATCAATTTTGCTCAATTGAAATTAGAATTATGTTAATTTTATTTAATTGAAGTTACAATTAAGTCAATTTCCATCAATTGAAGTTGTAATTATGTTAATTTTAATCAATTCAAATTATAATTATGTCAATTTTGATCAATTAAAGAAAAAATTATGTCAATTTAGTTCACTTGAAGTTAGAATTTTGTCCATTTTGCTCAATAGAAATAACAATTACGTCAATTTTGATCAATTGAGGTCTCAATTATGTTAATTTTGACAATTTTGGTCACTTGAGTTGTAATTTTTGTCAATTTTGATCAATCAAAGTTATAATCATTTCGCTTTTTATCAATTGAAGTTACAATTTCGTTAATTTTACTTAATTGAAGTTAGAGTTTTGTTAATTTTATTCAATTTATGTTACAATTATATCAATTTTGATTAATTAATATTACAGTTATGTTAATTTTGCTCAATTAAAGATGTAATTATGTCTATTTTGTTAAATTAATGGTTCAATTATGTTAATTTTTATTGATTGATGTCACAATTATATCAGTTTTGATCATTTGAAAATATAATTATGTCAATGTTGTTTAATTGAAATTACAATTATGTCAATTTTGTTCAACTGAAATTACAATTATGTCAATTTTATTCAATTGAAGTTGTATTTATGTCAATTTTGTTCAATTAAAGTCAAAAATATGTTAATTTTGTTGAATTGAAATTACAATTATGTCAATTTTATACAATTAAAGTTGCAGGTATGTCAACTTTGTTCAATTGAGATTGAAATGATGTTAATTTTATACAACTAAAATTGCAATCATGTTAATTTTGATCAATTGAAGTTACAATTTTATTAATTTTGTTTAATTGAATTACAATTATGACAATCTTGTTCATCTGAAGTTCTAGTTTTGTCAATTTTGTTAAATTGAGCCTATAATTTTGTCAATTTTGATCCATTGAAGTTACAATTAAGTTAATTTTGATCAATTAAAATCACAATTATATCAATTTTGTTCAATTGAAATTGCAATTATATCGATTTAGTTCAATTGATGTTACAATTATATCAATTTTATTCAATTGAAGTTACAATTATGTCAATTTTATCGAATTGAAATTACAATTATGTCAATTATGTTCAATTAAAGTTATAATTATGTGTATTTTGATCGATTGAAATTACAGTTATGTCAATTTTGTTCAATTGAAGTTGTAATTATTTCAATTTTGTTCAGTTAAAGTTATAATTATTTTGATTTCGATCAATTGAAGTTACAATTATGTTAATTTTGTCATATTGAAGTTATAATTACGTCAATTTTGATCAATTGAAATTATAATTATGTCAATTTTTTTCAATTAAAGTTTTTTTTTGTCCATTTTGTTTAATTGAAATTACAAATATGTTAACTATGCACAATTGAAATTGTAATTATGTTAATTTCGATCAATTGAACTTGCATTTATGGCAATTTTGAACTATTAAAATTATAATTATGTGAATTTTGTTTAATTTAGAATACAATTATGTCAATTTTGTTTAATAGAAGTTACAATTATGTCAATGTTGTTTAATTGAAATTATAATTATCTCAATTTTGTTCAACTGAAAATTTAATTATGTTAATTTTTTTAAAGGAAAAATTACAATTATGTCAATTTTGATCTATTAATGTTACAATTATGTCATTTTTGTTCAATTGCAGTAGCAATATGTTAATTTTGTTCAATTGAATTTGAAATTATGTAATTTTTGTTAAATTGAGATTACAATTAAGCCAATTTTGTTCAATTGATATTGCAATAACATCAATTTTGTTCAATTGAAATTACAACTTTTTCAATTTTGATCAATTGAAGTTCTAGTTATGTCAATTTTGTTAAATTGAAGTTACAATTATATCAATTTTGATCAATTGAGATTACAATTATGTCAATTCGTTAAGTTGAAGTTGTAGTTATGTCAATTTTATTCAATTGAAGTTAAAATTATGACAATTTTACACAATTGAAGTTGTAACTATGCCAATTTTTTTGAACAACTGAATTTTTAATTATATCAATTTTGTTCAATTGAGATTACAATTATATTAATTTTGTTCAATTGAATTTACAATTATGTCAATTTTTTTAGTTGAAATTGAAATTATATCAATTTTGTTAAATCGAAATTATAATTTTGTCGATTTTGTTCAATTGAAATTGCAATTATATCAATTTTGTTTAATTGAAAATACAATTATGTTAATTTGGATCAATTGAAGTAGTAATTATGTCAATTGTGATCAATTGAAGTTACAATTATGTCAATTTTGTTAAATTGAAGTTGTAGTTATGTCAATTCTGAACAATTGAAATTATAATTAGGTAAATTTTGTTCAACTGAAATTACCATTATATCAATTTTATTTAACTGAAGTTACAATTATGTCAATTTTGTTCAATTGAAGTTACAATTATGTCAATTTTGTTTAATTGAAATTGCAAGTATCTCAATTTTATCTACTTGAAGTTGCAGTTATGTCAATTTTGTTAAATTGAGACAATAATTTTGTCAATTTTATTAAATTAAAGTTAAAATTTTGTCAATTTTATTAAATTAAGATTATAATTATATAAATTTTGCTCAATTGAAGTTTCAATTATGATATTTTTGATCAATTAAAATTGTAATTATGTCAATTCGTTCAATTGAAGTTGTAATTATGTTAATTATATTTAATTGAAAATGTAATTATGTCAATTTTGATCAATTAAAATTGTAATTATGTCTATTTTGATTAATTAAAGTTATAATTATATCAATTTGATCAATTGAAGTTACAATTTTATCAATTTTGATCAATTGATTTTACAAACATGTCAATTTTGTTGAATTAAAGTTGTAATTATCTCAATTTTGATCAATCGATATAACAATTATGTTAATTTTGTTCAATTATAGTTACAATTATATTAATTTTGATAAATTGAAGTTACAATTATATCAATTTTATTCAATTGAAGTTGTACTTACATCAATTTTGATTAATTGAAATTATAATTATATCAATTTTGATCAATTGAAGATGCAATTATGACAATTTTGTTTAATTTAAATTGCAATTACTTCAATTTTGTTTAATTAAAGTTGCAATTATGTCAATTTTGATTAATTAAAATTGTAATCATGCCATTTTTTTCAATTGAACTTGTAATTATATCAATTTTGAGCAACTGAATTTTTAATTATATCAATTTTGTTCATTTGAGATTACAATTATGTTAATTTTGTTCTATTGAATTTACAATTATGTCAATTTTTTTTTTCAATTGAAGTTGAAATTATATTAATTTCATTAAATCGAAATTACAATTTTGTCGACTTTGTTCAATTGAAATTGCAATTATATCAATTTTGTTCAATTGAAAATACAATTATGTTAATTTTGATCAAATGAAATAATAATTATGTCAATTGTGATCAATTGAAGTTATAATTATGTCAATTTTGTTAAATTTAAGTTGTAGTTATGTCAATTTTGAACAATTGAAGTTATAATTAGGTAAATTTTGTTCAATTGAAATTACCATTATATTAATTTTATTTAATTGAAATTACAATTATGTCAATTTTGTTTAATTAAAGTTGTAATTATCTTAATTTTGTCCACTTGAAGTTGCAGTCATGTCAATTTTGTTAAATTGAGACCATAATTTTGTAAATTTTGTTAAATTAAAGATACAATTTTGTCAATTTTACTAAACTGAGGTTACAATTATATAAATTTTGCTAAATTGAAGTTACAATTATGATAATTTTGATCAATTGAAATTGTAATTATGTCAATTTCGTTTAATAGAATTTGTAATTATGTCAATTGTATTTAATTGAAATTGTAATTATGTCAATTTTGATCAATTGAAATTGCAATTATATCTATTTTGATCAATTAAGGTTGTAATTATATTAATTTGATCAATTGAAGTTATAATTTTACCAATTTTGATCGATTGATTTTACAAACTGTCAATTTTATTGAATTAAAGTTGTAATTATATCAATTTTGATCAGTTGATGTAGCAATTATGTTAATTTTGTTCAATTGTAGTTACAATTATGTTAATTTTGAGAAATTTAAGTTTCAATTATATCAATTTTATTCAATTGAAGTTATACTTACATCAATTTTGATCAATTGAAATTGTAATTATGTCAATTTTGATCAATTGAAGATGTAATTATGACAATTTTGTTCAATTTAAATTGCAATTACTTCAATTTTGTTTAATTAAAGTTATAATTATGTCAATTTTGTTTAATTGAAGTTACAATTATATTAATTTTATTTAATTAAAGTTGCAATTATGTTAATTTTAATCAATTGAAATTATAATTATATCAATTTTGATCAGTTTTTGTTGCAATTGTGCCAATTTTGTCTAATTAAAATTACAATTATGTCACTTAGGATCAACTGAAATTTCAATTATGTCTATTTCTATTTAATTGAATTTATAATTATATCAATTTTGTTTAATTGATGCTGCAGTTATATCAATTTTGTTCAATTAAATTTACAATTATATCAATTTTGATCAATTGAACTTATAATTATGTCAGTTTTGATCAAATGAAGTCTAATTATATCAATTTTGATTAATTGAAATTACAATTATATCAATTCTGTTTAATTGAAGTTGTAATTATGTCGATTTTGTTCAACTAAAATTGTAATTAGGTAAATTTTGTTCAATTGAAATTACAATTATGTAAATTTTGATTAATTAAATTATAATTAGATCAATTTTAATCATTTGTGGATGCAATTATGCCAATTTTGTTTAAAGTTACAATTATGTCAATTTTATCGATCGATGTTACAATTATATCAATTTTGATAATTTGAATTTACAATTATGTCAATTTTGGTCAAATGATGTCGTAATTATGTTAATTTTGATTAATTGAAATTACAATTATATCAATTTTGATCAATTGAAATTTCAGTTATATTTATTTTGAGCAACTGAAGTTTTAATTATATCGATTTTATTCAATTAAAATTACAATTATATCAATGTTACTCAATTGAAGTGGCAATTATGTTAACTTTGTTCAATTGAGATTACAATTATGTAAATTTTGATTAATTAAAGTTACAATTAGGTCAATTTTTTTGACCTGAAGTTGTAATAATGTCATTTTATTGAATTGAAGATACAATTATTCAGTTTTGCTCTATTGTAGTTGTAATTATATCAATTCTGTAAAATTAGAGTTGTAATTATGTCAATTTTGTTTAATTGAACTTATAATTATATTAATTTTGTTCAATTGAAGTGTTCAATTGAATTTATAATTATGTCAATTTTCTTCAAAAAAAGTTGTAATTATGTCAATTTAGATCAATTAAATTTACAATTATGTTAATTAGATCAACTAAGGTTATAATTATTTCAATTTTTATCATCTGAAATTACAGTTCTATCAATTTTGTTCAATTAAGATTATAATTATGTCGATTTTGATCAATTGAAGTTACAATTATGTCAATTTTGTTCAATTGATGTTAAAATTATGTTAATTTTGTTCAATTCAAGTTTTAACTATGTCAATTTTGTTCAATTGGAATTATAATGATATTAATTTTATACAATTGAAGTTGCAATTATGTTAATTTTATTCAATTGAAGTTGTAATTATGTCAATTTTATTCAATTAAAATTTTAATTTTGTCAATTTTGTTCAATTAAAGTTGTAATTATGTCAATTTTATTCAATTAATGTCACAATTATGACAATTTTGCACAACTGATATCACAACTATGTCTATTTTGTTCTTTTTAGTGAAAATTATGTCAAGTTTGTTCTATTGATGTTATAATTATGACAATTTTGTTCAATTGATATTACAATTATGTAAATTTTGTTCAATTGAATTACAATTACTTCAATTTTGTTTAATTGAAGTTGCAATTATATCAATTTGATTCAATTGAAGTTACAACTATATCAATTTCATTCAATTGAAGTTGCAATTATATTAATTTCGTTCAATTCAAGTTACAATTATATCAATTTTATTTAATTTAAGTTACAATTATGTTAATTTTATTCACTTGAAGTTACAAATATATCAATTTTGATCAATTGAAGTGATAATTATATCATATTTAAGGAATTGAAGTTATAATTATATTAACTTTGATAAACTGAAGTTACAATTATGTCAGTTTTGATCAATTGAAATTCCAATTATGTTAATTTTGATCAATAGAAGTTTTAATTATGTCAATTTTATTCAATTGAAATTACAAATATGTTAATTTTACATATTTGAAGTCGTAATTACGTATATTTTGCTCAATTGAACTTGTAAATATGTCAATTTTGCTCAATTGAAGTCAAAATTAGGTTAATTTTGATCAATAGAAGTGATTATTATGTCAATTTTATTCAATTAAATTTGTAATTATATTAATTTTGTTCAATTGAAGTTATGAATATATCAATTTTATTTAGTTGAGGTCACCATTATATTAATTTCGCTCAATTGAATTTATAATTATGTCAATTTTGTTCAATTGAAATTACAGTTATGTCAATTTTGATCAATTATAGTTGTAATTATATCAATTTTGTTCAATTAGAATTATAATTATATCAATTTTATTCAAATGAAATTATAATTATATTAATTTTGATCAATTGAACTTACAATTTTTTTCATTTTTATTCGATTAAAATTATGTTTATGTAAATTTCATTCAATTGAAGTTATAATTAAATCAATTTTGATCATTTTTTATTACAATTATGCCAATATTGTTTAATTAAAGTTGTAATTATGTCAGTTTTGTTCAATTAAAGTAACAATTATATCAATTTTGTTCAATTGAAATTACAAGTATTTCAATTTTGAATAATAGAAGTTACAATTCTGTTAATTTTGTTTAATTAAAATTGAAATTATATCAATTTTGATCAATTGAAATTATAATTACGTCAATTATGTTCAATTAAATTGACAATTATGATAATTTTGATCAATTGATGTTACAATTATGTAAATTTAGTTCAATTATAATTATAATTATAACAATTTTGCATTATTAAAGTTATAATTATATTAATTTTGATCAACTAAAATTGCAATTATGACAATTTTGATCAGTTGAAATTTTAATCATGTCAATTTTGTAAAATTGAAATTGCAGTTATGTCAATTTCAAAAAATTGAAGTTACAATTATATCAATTTTATTCAATTAAAGTTATAATTATATCAATTTTGATCAATTGAGATTACAATTATGTCAATTTTATTCAATTGAAGTTACAATTATGTCAATTTTATTCAATTCTTATTGTAATTATATCAATTTTGTTCAATTGAATTTGCATTTATGTCAACTTTGTAAAATTGAAATTGTAATTATGTAAATTCTGATCAATTGAAGTTATAATTATGTCAATTTTATTCAACTGAAGCTGCAATAATATCAATTTTGTTCTACTGAAATTGCAATTCTATCAATTTTACTCAATTGAAATTGTAATTATATCAATTTTATTCAATTAAAATTTCAATTATGTAAATTTTGATCAATTAAAGTTATAATTTTGTCAATTTTGATCTATTAAAGTTATAATTATATCAATTTTGTTCAATTAAACTTACAATTATGTTAATTTTGTTTAATAGAATTTGCAATTATATCTATTTTGATCAATTGAAAGTGCAATTATGTCGATTTGTTTAGTTAAAGTTACAGTTATGTCAATTTTGTTCAATTAAAGTTGCAATTATCTCAATTTTCTTAAATTGAGGGTACAATGTTGTTAATTTTGTTCAATCGAGGTTACAATAATGTTAATTTTGATAAATTGATTATTCAATTGAAGTTGCAACAATATCGATTTTGTTCAATTGAAGATACAATTATGTCAGTTTTGTTCAGTTGCGGTTGTAATTATGTCAATTTGGATGGATTGATGTTGCAATTATATCACTTTTATTCAATTGAAGTTGCAGTTATGTCAATTTTAATCAATTAAACTTGCAATTGTGTCGATTTTATTTAATTAAAGTTATAATTATATCAATTTTGTTTAATTGAAGTTATAATTATATCAATTTTATTCAATTGATATTGCAATTATGTTAATTTTTCTCAATTGAAGTTACAATTATGTAAATTTTATTCAATTGAAGGTGTAATCATGCCAATTTTGTTCAATTAAAGTTACAATTATGTCGAATTTGTTCAATTGAAATTACAATTATGTCAATTTTGTTCAATTGATCTTGCAATTATGTTAATTTTCATCGATTGAATTTGTAATTATGTCAATTTTGTTTCATTGAAATTGTAATTATATAAATTTTGTTCAATTTAAGTTGAAATTTATCAATTTTGTTTAATTGAAATTGTAATTATGCCAATTTTGATCAATTAAAATTATAATTATGCTAATTTTGTTCAATAGAAAGTGTAATTATACCAATTTTGTTAACTTGAAATTTTAATTATTTCAATTTTGTTCAATTGAAACTACAGTTGTGTCAATTATGTTAAATTAATATTACAGTTATATCAATTTTGTTCATATACAGTTATGATTATATCAATTTTGATCGATATAAGTTGCTATTATGTTAATTTTGATCAATTAAAATTAGAATTATGACAATTTTGATCAATTGAAATTGCAATTATGTCATATTTGATCAATTGAATGTACAATTATGTTAATTTTGATCAATGATTATTCAATTGAAGTTGTAACAATGTCGATTTTGTTCAATTGAAATTACAACTATGTCAATTTTGTTTAGTTGTAGTTCCAATTATGTTAATTTTGTTGAATTGAAGCTGCAATTATGTCAATTTTGTTAAATTAATGTTGCAATTATGTCAATTTTGTTCAATTGATATAGCAATTATGTTAATTTTGTTCAATTGTATTTATAATTATGTAAATTTTGTTCAATTCAAAATGTAATTATGTCAATTTTGTTCAATTGAAATTGCAGTTATGCCAAATTTATTCAATTAAAATTCCAATTATGTGAATTTTGTTTAAATGAAATTGTAATTATGTCAATTTTGTTGAATTGAAGCTGCAATTATGTCAATTTTGTTAAATTAATGTTGCAATTATGTCAATTTTGTTCAATTGATATAGTAATTATGTTAATTTTGTTCAATTGTATTTATAATTATGTAAATTTTGTTCAATTCAAAATGTAATTATGTCAATTTTGTTCAATTCAATTGCAGTTATGCCAAATTTATTCAATTAAAATTCCAATTATGTGAATTTTGTTTAAATGAAATTGTAATTATTTCAATTTTGTTTACAGAAATTGCAATTATGTCAATTTTGTTTAATTGAAATTGCAATTATGTTAGTTTTAATCAACTAAAATGGTAATTATTTCAACTTTGCTCTATTGAAAATACAATTATGCCAATTTTGATCAATTGAAATTATAATTATGTCAATTCTGTTTAATTGAAACTACAATTATATCAATTATGCTAAATTGAGATTTTATTTGTGTCAATTTTGTTCAATTAAAATTGTAATTATATCAATTTTTTTCAATTAAAGTTACAATTATGTCAATTTTGATCAATTGAATTTGTTATTTTGTTAATTTTGATCAATTGAATTTGTAATTATGTTAATTTTGATCAATTGAAATTGCAGTTGTCTATTTTCTTAAAGTTGTAATTATGTAAATTTTTATTAATTGAAGTTGTAATTTTGTCATTTTTGATTAATTAAAATTACAATTATATGAATTTTGATCAATTGAAATTTCAATTATGTCAATTTTGAATAATTGAAATTACAGTTATGTCAATTTTATTCAATTGAAATTGTAATAACATCAATTTTGTTTTATTGAAATTACAATTATGTCAATTTTGTTTAATTAAAGTCACAATTATGTTAGTTTTGAATAATTAAAGTTTCAATTATTTCAAATTTGTTTAATTGATGTTACAGTTATGTCACGTTTGCTCAATTTAAGCTTCAATTTTCATAATTTTGATCAATTGAAATTTCAATTATATCAATTTAGTTCAATTAAAATTAAAATTATGTCAATTTTATGCAATTAAAGTTACAATTATATCAATTTTGATCAATTGAAATTTCAATTTTGAATAATTGAAATTGCAATTATGTTAATTTTATAAAATTGAATTTACAATTATGTCAATTTTGAACAATGGAAATTACAATTATGTCAATTTTGTTCAATTGAAGTTGCAATTAGGACAATTTTGGTCAATTGATGTTACAATTATGTTAATTTTATTCAATTAAAACTATAATTATATCAATTTTATTCAATTCAAGTAACAATTTTATTAATTTTGTGCAATTGATGTTGCATTTATGTTAATTTTGTAAAATTGAAATTGAAATTGTGTCAATTTGGCTCAATTAAAGTTGTAATTATGTTAATTTTATCTAATTGAAAATGCAATTATGTCAATTTTAATTAGTTGAAGTTGTAGTTTTATCAATTTTGATTAAATAAATTTATAATTATGTCAATTTTGTTCAATTAAAATTATAATTATGTGAATTTTGTTCAATTGATATTGCAATTATGTCAATTTTGATCGATTGAAATTGTAATTATGTCAATTTTATTTAATTGAAATTACAATTATGTTAATTTTGTTTAATTAAAATTGCTTTTATGTCAATTTTCTTAAATTGAAACTACAATTTTGTCAATTTTGTTCCATTGAAATTACAATTATTTTAATTTTATTCAATTGAAGTTGCAATTATGTCAATTTTGCTAAATTGAAATTGCAGTTATGAACTTTGTTCAATTGAAATTGCAATTATATCAACTTTGATTAGTTGAAGTTGCAATTATATCAATTTTGTTTAATTAAAGTTGTAATTATGTCATTTGTATTCAATTGAAATTACAATTATGTCAATTTCGTTTAATTGAAATTACAATTATGTCGATTTTTTTCAAATAAAGTTTCAATTATGTCAATTTTGTTCGATTGAAATCGTAATTTTGTCAATTTTGATCAATTAAACTTGTAATTATGTCGATTTTTTTCAATTGAAATTGTAATTATGTTAATTTTATTCAATTGAACTTGCAATTATATCATTGTGTGAAACTTATAATTCGCATTTATTATTGTTGAAAAATTAGATTTTAATGATGAATAATTAAAAATGAATAAATTAAGAAAATTTAAAGTATGGAATTAATGAAAAGTATTTTGAAAATAGGGAGAAAATTGGGCCAACAGTAGTGATCCAAATGGCCGACCACACAAGATTGCACAGCCAACTGCACAATGAGCATGACCAGCCACGCAAAACTGTGTGGTCAACCGTAGGATAGGCACGGCCGACCAATGACTATCTCACTTTATTTACACATTCTCTCTCACCATTTTTATTTACCATTTTTGCTTTTATTACCAATCCCTCTCTCCATTCTCAAAAGTGAATTTGACTATTCAAACTCAAAACCCATACTATCTCTCTCTTCAGATATAATAAAAAGCTAAAATCTTTTGTCTCTCTCCACGTGAACATGAAAGCCTAAGACCTTCTCCAATCACATTCCAAGTCTCTTTACTTAAATTACCCATTTGCCATTTTGTTTAAAAGTGTTCTAAAATTATCCATTTGCCATCATCAATTTAACTCGTCTCTCTTAAGGCATGTGGGCTATCGTGCAAGCAAAGTGTGATCTACCGTGCACCTGCATGGGCTACCACACAAGCAACGTGTGGCCTACCACGCACCTATGAAGATGTGGCCTACCGCTCGCCTATGCAGGTTACCATGCAAGTAGGGCGTGCACTAATACAAGTAGGTGCTGGCTACCACGCATGCCTGCGTAGTGTACCGTGAGCGCAATACGCTTAAGAAGCTGAACCAATAGTACCTCCATGGCCTACCGCAAACTCAAGTGGTCTACCATCACCCTATCAAATGAATCAAAACAAAGGTTCACTGAATCTCTTTATATTTGAAACTCATTTCAGAAATGAACCAATCTCTGTCATACATTTATTCATAAAAGAAGCTTTAAAAGAAACAATGTGGACACTAACATTTGTTAAATGTTTAAAGATTGATGACATGGACCAATCAAACTTCTTAATCAAGGTCAACATGCTACATTCATTATTTTGAATATCTATGTTATTTGTTTGAGCTAGCCTTCCTGTTATAGCTAAAAGGCATATCAAATTTTTCTAAGAAAGGATTTGCTTGATGAAAAGAAGTAACAAGTTGTTTTAAGAAATATAAGGGGCAAAAGCATTAATTAAAAAGCAACTGAAGACATTAATTGAGGAAGGTGAAGAGCATTTAAATCAAAACGTTCAAATTCCCCCACCACTCAATGACATTCTTCAAGAGAGCTTTAAATGCCGAAGTGTTGAAGAACAAAGTAACAAGAAAATTCTACCATCATAAAAAATAGAGCATACATGAGAAGAGCACTACGAATTAAATACAACTTCATTGAATACTCATCTACTCAAAAACATACTCCACGTCAAACTCCTCAGTTCTTTTTTTTTTCTCTTTTTTGAGTGTGTAATATTCTCTGAGCTTCATTTTTTGTACATATGAGGATTAGCATTACTCTATAATATCCTTTAAGCATTCACTTCTGTACATCCGAGGATCAGCCTTAAACTCTATAACATTATAATAGTCTAAGCTTAACTTTGTTACAATCTAAGGCTAGCCTTACTCCCTGTAATACCCTAATCCTATTGTACTGAGTCAAAAGATAGTATGAGATTAATGATCTGGGTTTTGAGAGAGAAAAGTAATTCAAGGAGAAATACTTGGTTGTAAAGGTTTCAATTGCATCTAGGAAGCAAGTACTATTTGAAAAAATTGTGAAAATCTATGAGGGTTGCCTAGGAGTGGATGCATACCAAGTTAGTGGAACCACTATAAATCTTCTGTCTCTTCTTCTTTACTTTTAATTTTCTTATTTCTTTTTAATCTTTATTTAGTGAAAAATTTATATAGATTAGGAAAATATTTGTAAGGCCTTGTCTTGAGAAATTGTTAATACATGCATTTGCATTTGCATTATTATTTTGTTGAGCATAGTTAAATTTGTTTCACATTACATTGTACTGAAATTGTTGAAATTTTTATGTGCAATGCATACTTGGATTTTATGTTTATGGCTTAACTATAGTTTGAGTACATTAAAGTTAGTATAGACTAATGGGATATGCTTATGAATGAAAACAATCTGAATAAGCCAACAAGAGAGCAAACAAAATTAGGAATTAGTGTGAGACCCACAAAGGGTTTTTTATGGGACCCACAAAGAACAAATGGCACACACTTTTCTTAGCACACACCACTATGCTTGGTAGGCCCACATCTCATTTATGTAGAGACTGGGATAAAAAGAGGGGGAGAGGATGAGAGAAAAGCTCATCTTCCATACACTTCATCTTCCACAAAATTCTATTCCCGCATCCCCTTTTCCTTTCACACAAAAAAACCCTTAACTCCACAAAAATCATAATCTAAGCTCCAAATAAACTACTTCTATCTATATATATACTAACCTTAGCCTTAGAAAGCACAAAGGGCTGTAGGAAACATAAAGAATAACCTAGAAATCTAAATGAAGCTTGGGGAGGAAAAGCAAGGAAACTCAAGGAATAATCAACAAGTTTAAGGCAAGCTCCTTGTATGTGTTTGTTAAATTAATACCTAATAATCTTGTAGAACATGTTTTTATATGTGATTATGTTGTTAGAACATAGATGAAATGGATTAGGGAAAAAGGAATCACATCCTTGAATGAAAACCTAGGAATTTGGCATACTAAACAATTGACCATGTCTTAGTTTTGGGCTTATACCTTTTTCTGCACTCCTGCAAATCGAGTGAAGTTTCTTTTGATGAAAATAGACTTTTATAACTTTAAAATGGCATATGACTCGAAGAGTTGTATTAAAAATTAATTTTTTGGTGAATTTTCACAGTAGCATGATTACTGCAAGATATTGCTCTGTTTTTGCCTTATTTCATGTTTGAAATTTACTACAGTTTTAAGTTATTTTATGGGATGAATTATCTTGAACTTCAAACATGAAAGTTGTAGAACTATGTCTTTTCTTTAGATGGCTGCTAGAATTTTCTCAATCGGATATGGGTGGTGAAAGTTATGATGATTTACCATGATTGCTAATGTTGTGTTACAGATTGCAAAAATGATTGATTCGTTTATGCTTGTGTGATTGAAATTGAACTTAGCTATAAATATGAAAATTATAGTTTGATATCTTATCTATAAATGGCAATTAGAATCACCTCAATTCAATGACTGTAGTTAAAGTTATGGCATTTTTACTGAAAATTGGTTATGCTTAAAACTTGCTGAGATGGTTTTTTGGTCCATTATTTGTTGCTGAACTACATAGCACGCATTATTGTGGTATTTGGTCATGATTCTTACATAATCCATGGGATAAAATTATGGTCTCATGGTGATTACATTATGTGAATCCTAAAGGAATGTAAAGAGAAAGTGATAACATAAAAATACTTCCGAAAGCTTGTGTGAAACTTGCAGGTGAAGTTTGAGGAGTGTAGTTATACATAGAGTTACAAAAGCTTGTGCCAAACTTGTAGGCGAAAATTGAGAAGCCATGGATGGATCCCTTCTCCCTATGAGGGTGAAATTAGAAGCAAGTGAAGTATTTGAAGGTTTAACCCAAAAAAAAAAGACCTAGATTCATTTAGGGATCCCCAAATTTAGCTTGCTCTCCGACATTCATACACTAACTTGGTTTGACACCCCATTCCTTTCTTTAATTATTAAATTAAATTAGAACAACAAAGGTGGAAAAAGGATTATAATTTTAAAAGTGACAATTACAATTGTTTTCTTTAGTTATTATGCATATTTGGTACACTTTGCTATGTTTATGATACTTGCATGGTGAAGTTGATATTCTTGTGCCTACTTGCTTGCTATACATTCTATATTTCTCCCATGTACTTACTCAGTTTATGCTGACCCCGATATCCTTATTTTTTAATTGATCAAGGAGACGAAGGGAATCACAGGGTCGTGGCCTTTGAGCTAAAGAATTTAGATCCCTACTAATTTCTGACTAGTTATTTTGTTAAGGCATATAGTTATTGTGTTTCTTTTGGGATTGCATGAGTTATGTTTTGTGTGCAGATGCACAGTTGATGACCAAGGAGAGCCTCATATGTATAGTTTGTTTACATTATGATTTCATACCATGGTGTGTTGTGCTAGATGGCCGGGAGAGCCACTGTGCTAGTTTGTTTGATATTAGAAGTGTTTTATTTGCTTCATCAAATTTTAAGTTAACCTTAGGTGGCTAAATGATTACTAAATAGGGGAGACTCCATGAATTTTTCTTTTTAGAAAAAACAAGTAATTGGTTTTCTTTCAATTTTAATCTCTTTTCGTGTTATCAAACATGGAGAGTACAACAGTCATGAGTCTAGATGTCGCATTTTAATTGTATTGGTTGTTTTTGTATTTGCATGTCTGTCTCCTTTGCTAGGGGTGCAATGCCTGGATAATGGGTCGTTACAATATCTATTCACCCCTCTAACTATTTTACAATTGGTATCAAAGTGGGTGTCTAACTAGCTTTAGGTCTCACAACCTTAGGCTAAAGATCCATATCCCATTCTCAAAAATTCCTAATGGCAACTAAAGAGTCATTTCCTCACTTTGAGCCTCCTCATCTAACCAGGAGCCTCTAACTCATACACTAAATAAAAGGAGAAACACAAACAGATTAAAGAGAAACAAGAAATATGATCTCCTAAGACAAAAAAGTGCTCTGAACAAAATAGGAGTGGACATTCAAAGAAGATGTCCAGAAGCTATGTAGTGAAATAAACAAAAATCTTGCATCAAAGAAGAAAACAAGATAAGTTGTTCTAGTAACCTATCTTACTTTGCTGATGCCGATTCTAATAGTAGTGATGATAATAGCAATATAGTCTTAATAGAAGAAATGCTGTTATTAGCACTTAATGAAATCTACAAATTAAATGAAACTAACTTAGATCTAAAGAACATGTTAAATAAGGTGGAAATTGAAAGTAATAAACTCGTGGAAGAAATCAAAAGACTCAAAGCAAAAAATGAAAACCTTAAAATAAAGACAAATGAGTTAAAAGAAGAAAAACACTTGTTACAAGTAGAGAAGAGAATAAAGAATGAAGAGCTTATCTTTCTGAATAATGAAATGGATGAATTGAAAGAAGCAATCAAACTTCTGGAAAAGAAAAGAATTAAATGGAACAACAAATAGAAGAAGAAAAGAAGAAATTTAGTATAGAAATAGAGATACTAAAGAAGGAAAATTAGAGATTAAAATCAAAAGATATATCATATTTGAACTAAGTCTTGAAAGATTCCAAAAAAAAAAGAAAAAAATTCTTATTGAAGAAAACTCAAAGCTGAATTAGAACATGACAGATAAAAGAACAAGAGATTAAGCTCACTACTATGCAAATTCAATGATGGACAAGAAAATTTCAATTTAATGCTAGGAGTTGAAAGAGCTGTGTATAATAAGGCTGGACTAGGCTACAATCATGCTACCACTTAAAAGAAACTTCAAAATTTCTTTGTACCTAGCCCCAAGAATCCCGAAATAGAAACAAGATGCCATAACTGTATGAAAGTCGAACATAATGTCTAGCACTATAAGCTTAGAAAATAGAGTAGTGAACAAAGAATCAAAAGATCATCTATAAGCGAAAAATGCAGACATTGCTATAAAATTAGACATTACTCAAATATGTGATGGCTTAAGAACTCAATACCCAAGATAACACTAAAAAGGGTACCCAAAGATTTATTAAAGGGCAAAAACAAAGGAACAAAAGGAATCTGGAGACCTAAGGGAAGGATGTGAGTATAACTCGAAGAAAATAAAGAAATGAGGTCTCTGAAAAGAAAAAAGAATCAAATACTTAACTCTGGAAAATGGACCTTTATAAAAACGTGATGTTTTACTATCTTTTCTTAACTTCATTAATTCATTATTGGTCTTATTGTCTTATTGATATGCTTTTACTAATACAATGACAGACTTTGAAATTGCTTGTCTATATTTTTATTTGTCATCTACTAACCAACTCAAATGACTAAAGGTTAAATAACAATATAAGCAAAGTTAATAACAAAAGACAAACAAAGTTGTGAGATTTGAAAACTTACTGACATGTTGAAAGATTAGCTCTTATGTAGACTAACTTGGGTATCTAAAGAATACTCTTAACAATTATTTTCTCTAGACCAAAAAAGAAAAAAAAAAAAAAAGAGAAACCAAAGAGAAATTCTCATTTTAGATATGAAATCCCGTACAATCTCTAAAATTAAATTTTGTCTTTCACCTTCAATAAGTTACAAATCCTCCTAAGAAGATCTCCTCTTCTCTCTTTCATTCAAAGATAAACACTCAGTACCTCAATCTTCAACCATGGCTGGAAGAAATTTGACTTTCAATGAGGCAGACTTTTCATCAAGTCTTCAGGGTAAGTCTTTTTTCACAAACCTTCTCTTCAAACCGGTTATTCTAGGTAGAATTATAGATTGGGATCTTCTAGAAAATATAGGGTTCCATTATGGAGAATATTTAAGATAAATCTATCCACCTAAGCTCATCTTCTCCTTGTCACCTTCATAAGACAGGATGGTAAAACTATTCTACAACAATCTAGCAGATTATGCTGGAACAATTCTTGAAAAAAAAAAAAGTCAATGGGATGTTTGTATGTACTTATCCCCATAGTTGTATGTTTAAAACATTTCTTGGTGGAATGAAGCTGATCGTAACCCCCAGACTCATCTGCTATATCAGTGGTCTAAAATGGGTGCCAACTGGAGCTTATGAACTGTACTTTAGAACAAATATTCTAGATGATACTAGGATTGTCTTCAAAAAACAATCAGCCTACAATTATAAAAACCAAAGCCTTATCTTTATCTCCTTGTTAGAAACTACTCCACAACATAGTTAATTCCCTGTCTTAGGCCCATAGTAGTAAGACATGATTTTATGGATAGAGAAGACTATTGGATCATGGCGTGTCTTATGTGAACCAGAAATCCTGGACTCCATTACTTAATTCTCTAAAAATGATAAAAGTTTGAACAGTAAAAAGAGGAAGCCATCCATATTCTCCATTGATCTCTGAAATTATTCTTACCCATGGAATAAATGTCTTCAGAGAAATAGGTGTTGAACCCAACCTTAAAATAGGAGCCTCTACTCTATGTGAAAACCATGGAATTCTTGAATTATCTCATCAACTCTAAACTAGTCAAAATGATCCTCAAGCTGCAATTTAGGATCCTCCTCAACCAATTCAACCAATGGACTCTCCACATCAAGACAATAAAAATATAGATAATAAATTTTTCCAAATACAAAATGAATTATCCTGCCTGGAAGTGAGAATTGCCAGAATTGAAAGAAGATTCAATATTCTTGAATATAGATTATCAATAAATGAGTAATGATTGAAAAGCAAAAAAAAAAAAAAAAAAAAAAACTATTTTTATGCATATGTTTATTATAAATGGATCAGTGTTGTAAACTAATTAACGTTGCTTTAAATCTGTGTTCACATAACTAGATGAATGCTATAATGAATTTTCTATTGTTGATCCATGTTAGTCATATGCTACTGAATTGCTGCAATTGTTTGCCATGATTGATTCTGATTCTAAAAAAATACTCATTCTGTATATGCTAACTTTCATTTGAGAACATATTGAATTGTTAGACACACCAAGGCTTATTTTCACAAGTGTAGAATATAGAGATGAAATTTTGATTAGGATAACAACATAGATCAGAAAGAGCTAAACTAATCTTAATCTTGGAACTTGTTTAATCTATGAACAATCATTAAAGAAAATAGTTGAATCACATTTGAAAAAGTCAACCCTCCTAAGCAAAATAGTTGGGCCAAAAATAAGAGGCAGCCTGGCCCACACAACCAAGGGTGGCTGACCATAGGATACAAACGGTTAACCATCTTACAAGAAACGTTTGACCACTTATGGAAACAATGGACCGTGTGAAGGTGAATAGTCTACCTTAGGCCTTGAACGACTGACTGTACCATGTTCTTTCAACCATAAAACCAGTAAAGCCTAATTCAAAGCTTAACTCAAAAGTTTAATATACTCAATACCAAATGTGACAAAGCAAAAAATTGGACAATATTGCTACATTAAAATAAATAAATACAATTTGAATGAACTGGCATACATGCACCTCAATGTAATATACATGTCGGATATAGAAGGGACATGTATTTTACACTTAAAACACACTAAGGCAAGAGTGAACTCTAGAGAAAAATGTAAGGTTAAGGAAATTTAAGTGGCACACATGCATTTTGTGTACCTTACATGTATACTAAATACACACTAAGTGTCAAACATGCTAGAAGTGAACATACAGATATATGCCATGCATGAATGTGTAATGAAGTTACCCATGTATAAATAGGTCCACCCACTACCTTCATGTTCACAACAAGTCTTTCTCTCTTTAATCCTCAAACCCACTCTCACTAAAAAATATGGCTAATGCTTACACACCCTCTCTCAAATCAATCCCTTTCTCTACTCAAAATCCTCAAATCATCCCTAGATCATAAAAATCGACTCAATTTAATTTAGATTTCCACACATCGTCGATGGCTTTAAGAAGTAGAAAATGGAAAAAAATTGCTACCAAGTCAAAACCTATTCTTGTAATCAAATACAACAAGATGGATTTACCATATATAGAAAAGAACTCTCCATAAACTTTTCTCAAATAGAAATGTGACCTATGAGCGGCTCATAGATTGGAATTTTTGAGAAAAAATAGAGTTTAAGCATAAAGGAGTCTTGCATCAAGTTTGCCCTCATTGGGTTTTGTATCTAAATAAGAAAATTTACAAACGGGCTACTAGGATATTCTTTAATAATGTAGAAATTATTGATGAGGAGACTGAGGAAGTTAGTGAAGTCATTCACTTTATGAATGAGATTGAACTATTGTCATGTGCATTTAGGACATATGTTGATAGGCATGAAATTGAGGTTAATCCCAAAATAATATATAGAGAAAGAGGCTTAGGTTGGTTGGATTATAGACATTGTGAACCATACTTGGAGTCAGAAGTGTTAGACAATGCTAAAATTGTAATTGATGACCCTGAGATGGAGAAGTAAACAATAATGTCACTTCATAGTACAACACGAAAGGAGGTAATTTTACATCCATTACTAAAGAAGATTTTTGGATCATATTGCATTTTCTAATTTCTTACATTATGATAGCTACCCGAGCCTCCAAAAGCTCACAGTTTCCCTATGCAAGTGTAATCACAGAAATATGAGTTATGGGGTAAATTTGCGAAAGGAAAATAAAGTGAACTCAGCCTGAAAAATGGTATAAATGCCACCACTCTACAAAGAGAAAATTGGATTTTTGTGAATGGTGACTAGGTAAAATTAAAGAAAAGAGGGAGAGATAAAGAAAATAAAGATAGAAAGCATGAAGAAAGGAGTGAAAAGGATAGGTCCGATAGAAGACAATATGTGTAAATCATGTAAATTGAAGGCCCCTCTAACACAGAAAGAAAATAGAGCGAATTCTTCGAAAAGATGGACTCCATGCAAACGTCATGGATAGAATTGATGGAATGGTGAATAGGCTGAATGCGAAGTATGATAATTTAGAATATAAGGTCGCTGAGCTTGAAAAGAACATGGGTGAATTTAGGAAGCAAACTGACAAAGAGCACAGGAACACAATTTAAGTTAATGAACATGCCAAATGATCAAAAGGTCATTGCAAACTTTGTGATGGGTGTTAAAAACCATTTAGTAAGAGCTATTAGACCCTCTTTATCAAATGCTCCACCTTGAGCTCTAGCTCCTAATCCCTTTTGACACGATGTACCTTTCTCCAAAGACAAAGACAAGGGTAAGGGCAAAGTAAGACCAAAAGTTAGGAACACATGATTTGTACTCGATCCTTCTTATAAAATCTCGACTCAATGAATGCAATTAATGATTAAATCATACCGCCATCAATAATCAACTATGCCTTAAACTATATCCATTAACAACTCCTTAGCATGGCACTTGGGCAAATTGTAAGGGGGAGTTTTGTTCCCCCAACATAGGTCAATGACCTTAATCTTAGACCATTTTTTTTGCCCATTAAGTTTAAATCTATCTCCCCATTCGTACCCCTTTCTGTTGATCACAAAAAAGGGGGAGATAACTTAGCAAGGTGTAGCAAGGCAAAAAAGAACCAAGCAAAAGTGCATTTAAAATTTCACTAAATGGGAGACAATCATCATTCGGACTTAAAATCCACACTCATAAAGAAAAGGGGGGAAGAAATGTGTATGAAAAGGAAAAATGCAGAAATATGAAAGAATAAGGAGCTCAAGATGCACAAATTAAGGGGGAGCACTTTCCCCAACATAGCTACTAAATTATTGACCCTCTTCTACTGACATTGTTCTTGACACCCCTATTTAGTTGATGACAAAAAGGGGGAGATAATTTGGATTGAATGGATTGTGGATTGAATAAAATTGATGAATTATATATGGTTCTAAAGTTCGAGAAGTTAGGTCAAAATTATAAAATGTTTCGTCATTATCAAAAAAGAGAAAATTGTTGAGAAATTAGGTTTTGATGATAAAAAAATTAAAGAACAAATTAAGGAAATTTAACGTACAGAATTAATGAAAAACATTCTGAAAATTAGGAGAAAATTGGGCCAACAGTAGTGATCCAAATGGCCAACCCCACATGATTGCACAACCAAGTGCACAAGGAGCATGGTCAACTGGAGGACAAGCACGACCGACCAATGACTAAGCCACTTTATTAGCACATTCTCTCTCACCATTTTTATTTACCATTTTTGTTTTCATTACTGATCTCTCTCTCCATTGTCAAAAGTGAATTTGACTTTTCAAACTCAAAACCCATACACTCTCTCTCTTCACATGCAAGAAAGCTAAAATTTATTTCTCTCTCCATGAGGACATGAAAGCCTAAGACCTTTCCCAATCACATTCCAAGTCTCTTTAATTTATTATCCTTACTTGTGTGGGCTACCATGCAAGTAAGGCACAATCTACCATACACCTACATAGACTACCACACAAGCAATGCACAGCCTACTGTGCACGGCATAAGTAGCCATGCAAACAAGGACTGTGTGGCTGTGTTGGCTACCACATAAGTAAGGCACGGTCTACGACGCGCCTACATTGGGTACTGCATAAGCAAGGAGTGCACTACTGCAAGTAGATACAAGCAACTATGAAAGCAAGGTGCATGCTATTGCAAGCAGTTACAGGCTACCACATGCACTTGCGCGGTGTATCGTGAGCATAACGTGCTCAAGCAGTAGACCCAATAATACCTCTACTACTTGCCGCAAACTCAAGCGGTCTACTGTCACCCTATCA